>CM053568.1:29661769-29724164 GCA_028646485.1 Cryptoprocta ferox
ACTCTTGAATACTGAAAACAAACTGAGGGAGGAAGGGGGAGGGGGAAAGGGGAAGGGGGATGACGGTCATGGTGGAGGACACTTGTGGGGAAGAACACTGGGTGTTATATGGAAACCAACTTGACAATAAACTATAAAGTTAAAAAATAATAATAAAATAAATAAATAAATAAAAATAAATAAAAAATAAAATTTGTTTTACTGAAAAAAAAAGAAAACTACTGGAACTGACAATAATTAATTAAAATCACAATTTACTGCTGAGTAGAATACATTTTAAAAATTGGATTAATATTTTGACTTTAATTATATGAAATGATGTCTGTGCATGTGTGCACGTGTGTGTGTGCACACAGACACGTGGGTATGTATGTAAGGATGAGAATATTAAAATGTCAATAGTAGTTATCTCTTTAGGTGATTAAATGCTTGTTTTTTCCTTATCTATATTTTCCAAACATCCTCTATTGACTATGCATTGTTTTTATAATAAAAAGTTAAGATTTAAAGTGATGAAATGACATAATGAATGCTAAAATGCCCAACTATATTAGTTGCTCTTTTCCTATTATTCACCTTAGTGAGTATTTGGGAATGTTAAGAAAGTCATTCTTGAAATTATAATTCACATCAAAATGATGATTTCTTATGATATAGGGCCTTTAACAAACACATCTGAAGAATAAATCCTGCCAAGCATAAGTACAACACAGAAAATGAAAACAAGAGCAGAGGCCTAAAATCTTTCACAAAGACCTTATATTGGTTCACAAAGACCAATATAATGAGATTCAGTTTTTAATAATAGAAAACAATTTCAATGCAAAATGTGTATATTAAGGTCAAGTTGGGATGAAGTGCAAAAAAGACCAGAAGCTGTATAGTATTATCTCTTCTGTCTCCTAGATTCCCTTTCTCACTTGTCCCTCAATAGCCTGGGAAAATGCCACACATCCTGAGTGTTCAACAAATATTTATGAAGATAAATGGTAAAGTAACTTCCAAGGATCATTCAGCTATTGTCCACGGCTAACGCAAGAACAGATACGTAGTAGAAAGTTCTCCAAATACAAATTCTAATTTTAAGTTAACAAATATTTGTCAGAGTATACCATGTGTTCTAGGTACTTACACATACTTGAACTAATTTAATTTTGTAACATGCTAAGAGATAAATATCTTTTTCTCTGGTTAGATATGAGGACACTTGGGTTCTTTAAAGTAAAAGATCTTGCTCATAGGAAAGAACAAGGTAGGAAATATAGTGTCATCTAACAAATGAACAAATAAGAGTCACGTGGCAGAACTGATACTGAGACTAGATGAAAGGTTTTATTTGATGTTGGAATGAAAGTGGTGAGTATCTTTAGTAAGCAAGGCCCAAGAACTATGCTGGATAGCAGGGACACACTGGTTTTTAAAAAGTACAAGCCCTGTGTTTAGCTTCATGGTACTTACAGTCTAGTTGGAAAAAAACAAGGATTAGGTGAACAATCTCATTAGAACCTACTTTAAATAGGGGAAAGAGACTATAACAGAGAAGCATAGGTGAATAGGAGGTGTCCAGGTGAAGAAAGTAGCTAAGACTATTCCAGGTAGATGGCAGAGCATATCTGAAGGCTCTGAGACAAGAAAAAGCCCTGATAATCCCAGAGAATGAACAAGAGCCAGCCAGTGTAAGTGGATAGGGACCAAAAGCAGATTATAGCAACAGATGATATTGGAAGGTAGGAAGGGCCAGAAGGAACTTGTAAGGAGTGTTAAGAATTACTTTTATCTTTATCCAAGGAGGAAAGTGAAGTCAAAGAGTGATGTTAAATAAAGGAGTAGCACAACACAATTTCTCTTTTTAAAAAACTGTATTGCTGCACTGTGGAGAAAAGATTGGAGTGAGGCAAAAGTGAATATGGTGTAGTGGATAATAAGTCAACATGTGCTGCCTTGTATGTTCCTTCCCAGTTAACAAGTCTCCAGAATGCCTTCAAGGTTTTTTTCCTCGTGACATTCTTAGTCATATATTGTGAGTGGGATTTATCTCCCCTCAGTGAGTCTCCAGTCAGCAAATCCATCCCTCTGACTACAGTGACTAGCTCAGGGTAGGACACATGACCCAAATTGGGTAAATGAAAACAAACAAACAGACAAAAAGACTACTGGGAAAGAAGCTTTGTCACCAGTCTAAAAGAGCTTCTGGGGAAAATGTTTTCTCTTCCTGAAGATCATGAACAAGGAAGCATGAGGACCTAGAACCTCCAGGGAGCCCCCATATTTGACAGGATGATACAGTTTTAGCAGGAAAATAACACCATAGAAAGTACAGAGGAGAAGTTGAAAGAAACCAAAATTTTGGCAACATTGGTGACATTCTCAATCAAGTTTTGCCTGAAACTGACCCTAACTCTGGCCTTTTCAATCCTATAAACCAATAAAAAGTCTTTTATTGTTTAAAATGCTTTTTATTATTTGTACCAAAAAGAGAAACTCCTTATGGAGGTAACTCTTAGGAAGCTGTACTCCAGGGTAGAGATACCATTAGCAAGGGCTAGGGCTTTAACAGTAAACGTGATAAATGTGATGAATTTGAGATTTATTTAAGAGATATACTTAACAGAACTGGTAAGAAGTTTGAGAGAGAGGGGTGCCTGGGTGGCTCAGTCAGCTAAATGTCTGACTTTTGATTTCAGTTCGTCATAATTTCATGATTCATGAGATTGAGCCTGGCTCAGGCTCTGTACTGACAGCAATGGAGCTGGCATGGGATTCTCTCTCTCTGCCCCTCCCCTGCTCACACTCTCTCTTCCTCTCTCTCTCTCTCTCTCTCTCACTCACTCACTGTTACTCTCTTTCTCTCCCAAAAATAAATAAACTTAAAAAAAAAAAGAAGTTTGAGAGAGAAAGGTATCAAGGATGACTGCTACGTTTCTGGGTGACAAACAGTGGTAAACAATTCAGGACCACTGAAGAGAGAGCAAACTTCAGGTTGGGCTCAGGGTGGGGGGAGGCAAGCATAGTTTTGTACACCTTGAGGCTGAGGATCCTGTGAGCTATCTGAGTAGAAATGTCATAGGCAGTTGAACATGCAAAGCACATAAGAAAGGAGTAATAAAATACAACTACATAACAAATGCAAAAGAGCAAGTCTATACAATATCTGCCTATTCTAGCCTCTGAATCATAGAAGAATGACCAAAAAAGATGGGGGGCAAGATATTCTTTAGGGAGCAAAAAAAGTCTTTCCTAGTCTGTAGAAAATGACAGAAATGCTAAGGAAAGTGGGAATTGGGTATGAGCCATATATTTTCAGAGAATGGAGTACAACCTGGAAGGCAAAAAACAAAACAGAACCTGAACACATTAGTATATTGATGATTCAGGAGAGAGAAGAATTTCAGCTAGCAGCCATATTAAAAAGTCTTATCTATCCCTTTAAAATACTCTGAGGTGTATGAGGTCTGAACATGTTCAGGCTTGAGTAAAAACGTGCTGTGATGTGCCTTGCTTGTTAAGAAATGGTCTTTGTGAATCCTAGGGAAGTAGACTCCACATGGGGGGGAGCACTAAACACCCAAACTGCCAGTTATAGATAGAGTGGTATCTATGTGTTTTTCTTTTTTTGTATCGGAAGCCACAACATTTTGATATGGAAAATGGGAAGGAATGTACAAGTTTCAAGGTGATAAAATCTTCAAAGCAGCATTTTTGGGCCCTGGGCTTTCTCCTTAACAATGTAATTTATTTAAGGAATTAAATCATAATTTTTCTATATTCAAAGAAAGAATGTATTGTATCTGTGGTCAGAAAATATTTGATATTTGGTATTTGATGGAAATGAATGTTCTGGCAACCTTAATTGCATGACAGAAGGCAAATTCCCTGTGAAAGAGGAAAATATATCCATATGAAGAGAACAATCTAAAACTAAAACAACAGGAATGATATTGCAATGGAAAAAATATAGAAGCACAGTGCAAATGAGGAATTAAAATCAACTTAGAAGGCTATTAAGGGAAGGAAAACTGAACCAATGCTGAAGACAAACTTGAAAAGTTGCGTAATTATAGAAAGGAGAAAAAACAAAGATATGAAAACTGAAAATATAAGCACATGGGAAAGGCAAGCCAAAGAAACCAAGTCTCATATAAGGAAAAGGTATGATTTCAAAGGATCTCTAAGGGTATACAAAATCAAGAAAAAGCTAGAAAACCAGGTTTGAAAATAAAAAGGAACCAGAGGAGATCCAGAAGGTAAAGACGTAGAAACTTGCCAATCTGTGGATAGAAGAGACTCTAGGGCACAGATGACAAGGGACCACACTATGCTTAAAACATATATAGTGTACATATAACATACATAGTCTTACTGTGCTGAAAACATTAGGTTTTTTTTTTAAAGGCAGCTACTCAATAAATGCTTGTTAAATGAATGAAAATTTAACCATGTGAACACTAAATAGACTCTTACGTAGATATATCGTTAGATAAATTAATGACACAAAATCAAAAATCATTCCTTCATCACTGTCTCTATTCAATCACTCACAAATGCCCATTGCTTTTATTTCTTAGATTTCTCTCAATTCCATCCTTCTTATTTCCATTTCCATTTCGATGACCTCAGTTTAGGCTTTTAAGCCCTCCTCCCCTCCCCATTAACTACAGCAATGAATCTGATCATTGATCCTCAGGTATGCACATATGGTTAATTAATCTATGATAAAGGAGCCAAGAATATACAATGGGGAAAGGACAGTCTCTTCAATAACTGGTACTGAGAAAACTGGATATCCATAAGCAAAATAATAAAATTGGAATACTATCTTATACTATACACAAAAATTAACTCAAAATGAAAAAGACTGGAATGTAAGACCTGAAGCCATAAAACTCAAAAGACACAGCTCCTTGACATTGGTCTTGGCAATGATTTTATGGATCTGACACCAAAAGCAAAGGCAACTAAAGCACAAATGAACAAGTGGGACTATATCAAACTAACAAGCTTCTGCACAGCAAAGGAAATCATCAACAAAATGAAAAGACAACCTAATGAATGGAAGAAAATATTTGCAAATCATACATCTCATACAGGGTTAAAAATCGAAAATACATAAAGAACTCGCACAACTCAAAGCAAAAAAACAGTCTACTTTAAAAATGTACAGGGGAGGGGCACCTGGATGGCTCAGTCCGTTAAGCGTCTGACTTCAGTTCAGGTCATGATCTCACAGTCCGTGGGTTCAAGCCCTGCACTGGGCTCTGTGCTGACAGCTCAGAGCCTGGAGCCTGCTTCAGATTGTGTGTGTGTGTCTCTCTCTCTGCCCCTCCCTAGCTCGCTGTCTCTGTCTCTCAAAAAAATAAAAATAAAGACAAAAAAATGTACAGGGACACCTGGGTGGCTCAGTAAGTTAAGCGTCCGACTTTGGCTCAGGTCATGATCTCACAGTCTGTGGGTTCGAGCCTCGCATTGGGCTCTGTGTTAACAGCTCAGAGCCTGGAGCCTGGTTTGGATTCTGTCTCCCTCTCTCTCTGCCTCTCTCCTGCTCACGCTCTGTCTCTCTCAAAAATAAATAAACATTAAAAAAAATTTTTTTAACGTACAGAAGATCTGAATAGACATTTTTTCCAAAGAAGACACACAGATTGGTAGCAGGTACATAAAAAGATGCTCAATATTACTAATCATTAGGAAAATACAAACCAAAAGTACAATGAGATATCTAACACTTGTTATTGTTAGAATGGCAATAACCAAAAAAGACAAGAAATAATGAGTGTTGGCGAGAATGTGGAGAAAAAGGAACACTTGCGCACTGTTGTTGAAATGTAAATTGGTGCAGCCACTATGAAAAACAGTATGGAGGTTCCTTAAAAAATAGATAATAGAACTACCATATGATCCAGCAGTTTCACTTTTATGTATATATCCAAAGAAAAGAAAAGTACTAACTCAAAAAGATATATGTATCCCTATGTTCACTGCAACATTTTTTACAATAGCCAAGATATGGAAACAACCTAAGGGTACACAAACAGATGAGTAAGTAAAGAAAATGTGGTATAAACATTTAATGGAATATTATACAAACATAAAAAAAGAATGAAACCTTGCCATTTGCAATGGATTGATCTTGAGGGCATTATGCTAAGTAAAAGAATGTAAAATAGAAAAAAACAAATACCATATGATCTTACTTGTATATGAAATTTAAAAAAAAACAAGTCCATAGACACAGAAACAGATTGGTGGTTGCCAGATGTGGGGGGTGGGGGTGGGTGAAATGGGTGAAGGGGGTCAAAAGGTACAAACTTCCGGTCATAAAATAAACTCACGGGAATGTAATGTAAAGCATGGTGACTACAGTTATTAATACTGTATTGAATATTTGAAAGTTCCTAAGAAAATAAATCTTAAAACTTCTCATCACAAGAAAAACGGAAGTTCTATAACTATGTATAGTGTCAGATATTAACGAGACTTATTATGGTGATCATTTCACAATATACACATATATTGAATCATTCTGTTATACACATGAAACTAATATAATGTTATTATACCTCATTATTCTAATATAATATCAATTATACCTCAATGCAAAAAATAATTATCAATAAAAATAAAACATAAATAAAAATTTAAAAAGTCCTTTCACTTATCAAGACTACTAATAAGCATAGTTAATATTTCTTGAACATGGGGACCATCCTGTGCACTGCAGGGTGTTTGTCACTATCCTTGGCCTCCCAAACACCACGCAGACGCCAGGAGCAGCACCTCCGCCCTGGTGTTCACAATTAAAAAAATATTCAAACATTGTCAAATGTTCACTAGGGAACAGAATCACCCCCAGCTGAGAAACACTGCTTTAGGATCAACACTCCACAATTCTGAGACCTTCAACACAAGAAAGGAATACAACCGCTAAATATAAACAGCCTGGGTCAACATTAATCTGAGACCAATTAACAATGAGCCTATAGTGAAAATTATGAGCTCTGGTTCTGTTCTCCTGGCCTCTCAGTGAGACAGTAAGCTCATCGGCCCAAAGCTAAATACTGAATCCCAACTGATTATGGATTCACACAGCAAAACTATGTTTTATTTCTTTTTCTAGCCAAATTAATGTTGGTTGAGCACACAAATTAATTAGAGAGCTGCTACTTATGGTTCAGGATTCTTTATTTTTACAATGCTATTTTATGACAAGTATTATTCCTTTCATAAATGCTCAAAAGGAAAATATGAACCATAATCTTAACAACCATATGTAATCACGTTTAGTTTTCAGAGATTGTCTTTTAACTCTTTCAGAAGCATTGTTAGTTGTAGTTAACATCTCTGGCTTTGGAGCAAAGTTTTTCCCCAACTGAATCCCTGCCTAGTAACCTTAAGCAAGTTATCTATGCTTTCTGTGCCTCAGTTTCCTTATCTGTAAAATGGGACAATAATAGTACCTCATACAATTTTCTAAGGATCAAATAAATTAATACATGTAAAACATACAAATTTTAAGACTGTTTGTTCTGGCTCTGTGAAAAGCGATGTTAGCATTTTTGATAAGGATTGCAGAGTAGATTGCTTTGAGGAGTACAGACATTTCAACAATACTTGTTCTTCCAATCCACGAGCATAGAATGTCATTTCCATTTTTTTGTGTCGTCTTCAAAGTCTCTCGTGTGTTTTATAGTTTTCAGAGTACAAGTCTTTCACTTCTTTGGTTAGGTTTACTCCTACTTACCTTACTTGTTTTGGTGCAATTGTAAATGGGACTGATCCTTAATTTCTCTTTCTGCTGCTTCATTATTGGTATATAAAAATGCAACAGATTTCTATAGATTGCTTTTGTATCCTGCAACTTTATTGAATTTGTGTACCATTTCTAGCAGTTTTTTGGTGGAGTCTTTCAGGTTTTCTTTTTTTAATGTTTATTTATTTATTTTGAGAGAGAGAAAGAGAGAGAGAAGGGGAGGGGCAGGGAGAAAGAGAGGGAGATAGAGAATCCCAAGCAGGCTCTGTACTATCAGCACAGAGCCCAACCAACACAGGGCTCAACCTCACAAACCATGAGATCATGAGCTGATCTGAAATGCAGAGTAGACGCTTAACTGACTGAGCCACCCGGGGGCCCCAGTCTTTCAGGTTTTATGTATAGAATATCATGTCATCTGCAAATAGTGACAGTTTTATTTCTTCCTTACTAATTTGAGTGCCTTTTATTTCTTTTGCCTGATTGCTATGGCTAGGATTTCCAGTACTATGTTAAATAACAGTGGTAGGAGTGGACATCCCTATCTTATTTCTGACCATTGAGAAAAGTTCTCAAACTTTCCCCATTGAGGATGATGTTAACTGTAGATTTTTCATATACAGACTTTATTATGTTGAGGTATGTTCCTTCTAACCCTACTCTGTTGAGGGTTTTTATCATGGAATGTTGGACTTTGTCAAATGCTTTTTCTGCATCTCTTGAAATGTAGTACTAATTGTAAATATTGCAAAAGATCCCAAATAGTCAAAGCAATCCTGAAGAAGAAAAGCAAAGCTGGAGGCATCACAATTTCAGACTTCAAGTGATATTACAAAGCTGTGGTGATCAAAACAGCATGGCACTGGCACAAAAACAGACATACAGATCAATAGAACAGAAAAGAAAACCCAGAAATGAACCCACAAGTATATGATCAATTAATCTTTGATAAAGTAGGAAAGAATATCCAATGGGATAAAGACAGACTCCTTCAACAAATGGTGTTGGGAAAACTGGACAGCAACATGCAAAAGAATGAGACTGGACCATTTTCTTGCAACATACACAAAAATAAACTCAAAATGGATTAAATACCTAAATATGAGGCCTGAAACTATAAAAATCCTAGCGGAGTACACAGGCAGTAACCTCTTTGACATCGGCATTAGTAACTTCTTCTTCTTATATCTTCTTCTTCTAGATATATCTTCTGAGGCAAGGGATCAAATGCAAAAAAATATTGGGACTACATCAAAATAAAAAGCTTCTGCACAGCAAAAAAAAAATCAACAAAACTGAATTGGAATGGGAGAAGATATTTACAAATGATATATTTGGTTAGTATCCAAAATATATAAAGAACTTAAAAACTCAACATCACTCATCATCAGGGTAACACAAATCAAAACTGCAATGAGATATACCTCACACCTGTCAGAATGGCTAAAAAAAAAACACACACACACAAGAAACAAGAAATGTTGACAAGGATGTGGAGAAAGAACCCTCTTGCACTGTTGGTGGAAATGCAAACTGGTGCAGCCATTCTGGAAAATAGTACAAAAGCTCCTCAAAAGTTAAAAATGGGGCCACCTGGGTGGCTCATTCTGACTCTTGACTTTGGCTCAGGTCAGGATTTTGTGGTTCATAAGTTTGAGCCCTGCAATGGGCTCTGTACTGGTGGCAGAAAGCCTGCTTGAGATTCTCTTTCTTTCCCTCTCTCTCTGCCCTTCCCCTGTTTGTTCTCACTCTCTCACTCAAAATAAATAAATAACCTTTTTTAAAAAGTTAAAAATAGAACTACCCTATGGTCCAGCAATTGCACTACTAGGTATTTACCCAAAGAATACAAAAATACTAATTCAAAGGGATATATGCACTCCAATGGTTATATAGCAGCATTATCTACTATAGCCACATTATGGAAACAGCCCAAGTGTTCAACTGATAAATGGATAAAAAAGAAGTGAGATATATATATATATATACACACACACACACACACATATATACACACATATAAATACACACACACACACACACTAGAATATTACTCAGCCATAAAAAAGAATGAAATCCTGGGGCACCTGGATGGCTCAGTCGGTTAAGCATCTCATTCTTGATTTCAGCTCAAGTCATGATTTCACAGTTTGTGAGACTGAGGCCCATGCTGGGTTCTGTGCTAACAGCATGGAGCCTGCTTGGGATTCTCTCTCTCTCCCTCTCTCTGTCCCTCCCCTGCTTACGCTCTCTCTCTCTTTGTCAAAATACATAAAAAGCTAAAAAAAAATGAAACCTTGCCATTTTCAATGACATGGATGGAGCTAGAGTCTTATGCTAGGAGAAATAAGTCAGTCGAATAAAGACAAATACCATATAATTTCACTCGTGTGGAATTTAAAAAACAAATGAGCAAAGGAGGAAAAAAGAGAGAGAGGAAAACCAAGAAACAGACTCTTTTTTAAAAATATTTATTCATCTATTTTGAGAGAGAGAGCATGGGGGAGGGGCAGAGAGAGAGAGAGAGGAGAGAGTGAATCCCAAGCAGGCTCCACACTGTCAGTGCAGAGCCTGATGTGAGGCTTGAACTCACTAACTGTGAGATCATGACCTCAGCTGATATCAAGAGTCGGACATCCAACCAATTGAACCACCCAGGTACCCCAAAAAACAGACTCTTAACTACAGTTAAAAGAATAAATTGATGGTTATCAGAGGGGAGGTGGGTGGGGGGATGGGTTAAATAGGTGATGGGGATTAAGAAGTGCACTTGTGATGAGCACTGGGTATTGCATAGAAGTGTTGAATCACCATATTGTATACCTGAAACTAATATTATACTGTATATTAACTAATTGGAATTTACATGAAAACTTTAAAAAAACATGTAAAGCAAATCAGACAGTGCCTGACACATAGTATGCACTCAGTAAATATCAACTCATTATTATATCTACATCACATTCTTTTCTTTTAAGTAGTCAATTTTTTTCAAAGCAGTTTTCTATTTTATTTTTTTATTTTAATTCTAGTTAACATACATTGTTATATTAATTTCAGGTATATAATATAGTAGCCTAATTCTTCTACTGAGTAATGTATCATAAATATCTCCATACCTCTAAATCTCTTTTTTTTTCTACAACATGATTCTTAACAGTATGGATGTACCTCATTTAACATGGTCTCGTATTAGGAGACATTTAGGAGAGTTGTAGATTTTAGTTAATTAGAAAGTGTTACAAGTTGCCATGCTTGCACATCTCTTTCATGATTTCCTCAGAAGCAAAGTTTCTGGGATAAAAGGCATATTCACTTTTAAGCATTTTGGTATATTTTAGGTCCCAGGATTTATATCACCCACGGTTTCTTATAACATTTTACATTTGGCATATTATGAAAGGGGCCTAGGAGACTGTTCCTGAGCAAAGAGGAAATAATGAAGTTAGGGTGGTGTGCTCCTTAGCCACTCTGAACAGCAAAATAATGTTGAAATGAAAGTTGTGGGTGACATGAATGTCCAATGAAGGTGACATGTGCTGACTACCATACGAGCATCCAATCCCGGGCTGTTTGAGCTATCAGCACTCTTCCAATATAACTAACTCCAGATACGAAAAATATCATCAAGCCTTGGATGTCAGGAATCCTCAGCCTCAAACTGTTGAATTGGGGAAAGTCAGAGCAGCTGCACTGACACACATTTCATAGGCTTTCTCTCTTAATTTATTCCATTCATGGAGAATTCCTCTTGGCAAGGTGTTATGGCCCTTGTGTCAGCAAAACCTTGTATAATATAGAAGTATGTTCCTAAAATAGTAAAAGGGCTGAAATGTCTAAGAGGCAAAAAAAAAAAAAAAAAAAAAAAATTACCTGAGGAGATTCCACGACAAAGAACCTTGCCAGAGGGAGCTAATCACATTGAATCGCAGGTGAGGAAGCAGCATGACATGGGTGTCTGGCCCATTGGCCCAACACTTTATGCCTGCCTGCTATTAAAAAGAGAGGTCTTAAAAATAAATCATCAGTAAATAAGTACTCTAAATTTAGAGAAAGTGGAAATCATAGATTCAGGAACTTTCACAATTATAGAGATCTTCAAGGTCATCTATTCTAGCTCAATGGTCACCTGTTGCTTGGATTCCATTTACATCTGTCCTGAAAAGTGACTTTCTACCTCTGCTCAGACATGTCCAATAGCAGAGAACTGCTACTCTCTCCTTAGGACAACTAATATAACTAGAAAATTCACCCATTAAAATCCTGAAATCCATTAGCCTAAATAAACAAACACATAAGTAAATAGATGTTTTCCAGTCATTGGTGAGTCCTATCGAATGTTGAAATGTTATCTTTATAGCTCTTAGGAAGGGAACTAACTTTGTTTTGAAAAATACACTGATAAGCCATGTGGGGTAAGAAAGATGAAGGGTTATAAGGTAAGCAGAGAGCAAAACCAAACTGTTGTGCCTTAGAAATTAAGGGAACATTGAAGTGGGGTAAGCAGTGAAAAGCTGGAAATGGGACTGAAAAAGGAAGAGGAGTTGCTGAATGACACATCCAGATGCTGGAGCCTGTGGGGAAAAGTGGCCAGTTAGGAATTCCCTGTGCCTGAAGTTCTATTAAGAACAAGATTCCATTTTATGTTGACTTCATTTCTATAATACAAAAGATAGACTGGTAAAACACTTTTAGAAAGCAATTTAGCAATATATATCCAATTTGCTTTAGCCTTATAATCCCAATTTGTGACATACATCCTGAAAAATTAAATCAAAATGTGAAAATGCTAAATGAGAAAAGAAGATGTGGTATAGATATACAATGGAATATTATTCAGCCATAAAAAATGAAATCTTGCCATTGGCAATGACACGGATGGAGCTAGAGAGTATTATGCTAAGTGAAATTAGTCAGAGAAAGACAAACACCATACAATTTCACTCATATGTGGAATTTAAGAAACAAAACAAATGAGCAAAGCGGCGGGCGGAGGCGGTTGGTGGAGAGAAGCAAACCGACAAACAAACTTAACTATAGAGAACAAACTGATAGTTACCAGAGGGGAGGTAGGTGGGGGGATGGGTTAAATAGGTGATGGGCATTAAGGAGGGCATTTGAAGTGATGAGCACTGGGTGATGTATGTAAGTGTTGAAGCACTATATTATACACCCGAAACTAGTATTATACTGTCTGTTAGCTAGCTGGAATTTAAATAAAATCTTTTTAAAAAAGTGAAAATGCAAAAACTTAGAACCAACCCAGATCCTAAAAGAGAGACTGCTAAACAGATTATGGCACAGTCCCAAGAATACTTTGCAAATATTAAATATTATGTTGATGATAATATGGCATAGGAAAATGTATGACAAGATATTTTTGATAGAAATAAGAAAAATTATAATTTAATATTAACCTACCAAGGAAACAAATAAAATAACAAAGAACTTCTATGTGTGGAAAATATTTTAAAGAAATACCACAAAACTGTTAATAGTAGTCATCTCTAAGGATAATTTTCTCCTATTTTTCCAAGTTTTTGAAATTTTACATAGCAAACAACTTTAACACTTAGAATGTAAATTTTTTTTAATGTTTTATTTATTTTTGAGACAGAGAGGAGACAGAGTGTGAGTGCGATAAGGGGAGGGAGGGAGGGGGAGAGAGAGAGAGAGAGACAGAGAGAGAGACAAAATCTGAAACAGAGCCCGACGCGGGGCTTGAACTCACAAACCGTGAGATCATGATCCGAGCCGAAGTCGGTCGCTTTACTGACTGAGCCATCCAGGTGCCCCTAGCATGTAAAATTTTTTACATAATCTATATTTAAATGTCAGTTTTAAATTTCATTTACATGTGTTTATTGCTGTTAACTGGCAACTATACAAGAGAAACAGCTTCATAGTTAATACAAAAGAAGTCAGCTACCCTTTCTTTATACCTAAGTCTGACTTTGGTCAATTCTTGTCACCTTTCTGAATGTCAGCTTTGGTACAAAAGTAAAGATGCCTCCCTGCCTCTTTCATAGGATTGTTGGGGGGCACAATACATTGGTGAATATGGAAGCCCTCTGAATTCTACATCCTTATAAAATTATAAAGAACTCTGTTTAGAATCTACAGATAGTCACCTCATTCTTCCATCTTCCAACCCATTCTTCTTTTGCAAATGGCCACTTCATATAATCTGGGAAAATATACTGTATATAAGTCACATTTCTATATAATGCATATTGGGATGAAATTCATAAAATTCAGTATATTACTTTGAAACAAAATAAACAAAAGGTCCTGAAACCTTTGATGCCATAATTCCTTAACAGTATGTTTTCATGTGTGGCATGTATGTGTGACGGGAGTTGTGAGTGTGAGTGTTTTATGAGTGTATATGTGCATATTTATGGTGTGTGTAAGGTATGTATTTGCATATGTATACACTGAAGAGACCTAGGGAGCCAGAGGTGAATTTAGACTTGCTACTTCCTTATAAAGAGATTTATGTTGTTTTCTTTTGCTTTGTTTTGCCTGACTATCCATGGCAAGTCTAGATATTAAAGAAGAAACTTTCAGGATCAAAGATGACAGATTCAAGTTCTGGGCATGGGAGCCTATCACATCCTGAAGGAGATCATTCACTGGAACCTGACTGCAATACCTTAATCTTTAAGCAGAATTCAAGATAAGTCCATCTTGAGTTCCTTCCAAAAGTTAGGGGAGGAATCATTAAAAGACCAACTTACAAACAAACAAACAATAGTATAGCAGGAAGAACACAAGACTTTAGCCAGATGCTCAAAGTTAAATTCCTACTTACACTAACTGATAAGGCCATCTTTACCCACCAGCTCAGCACAGTGCCACTTCCTTCCACACTGCCCTGTTACTTCCCCCAAATTCCTAGGAAAACCTCTCCTATTGCCAATCTGTCCCAGTTCATCACCAGTTCTTATGAATGGATCCCTGTGCCTCTCATTTCTCACATTTCTTGTATCCCTTCCCAACCTAGGCCTATGCCCTTCAAGTGAGATCAAATTCCTGGCCTGTCTCATCTTCCAGTGATTACCCCGGCCACGTCGGAGGCGGGACACAAGGGAGCCAGGAGAACATTTTCAAGTTATTGGACCTCTCTTGACCTGAGTTTCAAGGCTACTGGACTAAATGATCTCTAGTGTTCATTCTTGATCTAATATTCTACAGTTCTATCACAACATAAAAATTACAATAACAAATATAATAATTAAACCTGAAAATTTGTATAATGGGCCAGTTATCAATGCATCTTTATTTACATCATCTCCTTGGCCCACCTAATGGATAGATAAACCAGGTGGTATCATCTCCATTCTGGAAATAACATTTTGAAAATTACATGATTTACTCTTCCAGGATTTCAGGACTCTAACTCATATCTTCTGACTCTAATTTTGAAATTCTTTAATCCACAGAATGATAAGGCAAAGAAAAACCCTGTTGCTATCTATTCAGAGAGGAAACAAGGGTTTGAGCAACTGTGGGAATTCCAAAATTTCAAATATAAGCAATGTGACTTTTTCAGACTAGATTCAAATCCTTTAGGGCACAGCAAGGCATTCATTTCACTTCTTGTGAAGTAAAGTACATCTCCTACCCAGAAGAGAAACTGGTAGGATTTCAAACATTCTTACCAAGCTCAAGGGGACTAGAATTTAGCACATACCATAGCTTATCCAAATACAAAGCATCATGAGCCTCACTCTTCTATAACTGTACAAATCGTTACACTGTCTTTTTTTTAATGTTTATTTATTGAGAGAGAGAGAGAGAGAGAATGCAAGCAGGGGAGAAGCAGAGAGAGAAGGAGAGAGAGAATTCTAAGCAGGCTCCATGCTCTCAGAGCAGAGCCTGATACAGGGTTTGATCCCATAAACCGTGAGATCATGCCCTGTGCTGAAATTAACTGACTGAGCCACTCAGGCACCCCAGCCCTTACATTGTCTTTGATCATGTATTGTTTTTCCAATGTTACTATATAAGAAATTATCACAAATATAGTGGCTTAAAACAACACAAATTTATTGTTTCACAATTCTATAGGTCAGAAGTCTAACATGGATCTCACAGGGCTAAAGTAAGGTGTTGGGAAGGCTGGTTCCTTCTAGAGACTCCAGGAGAGAATCTGTTTCCCTGCCTGTTCTAGTTTCTAGAAGCTTCCTGCATTGCTTGGTTAGTGGCTCCTCTCTTCATCTTCAAATCCAGTAATGTAGCAGGTCTCTGAAGCTGCTTCTGTTTTCCCATCTTTTTTCTCTGACCACAGCAGGATAAGGGTCCTTTTATTTTTTTATTTTTTATTTTTGAGAGACAGAGAGAGAGCACAAGCAGAAGAGAGGGATATAGGGAGAAAGAGGGAAAGAAACTCAAGCAGGCTCCATACTCAGTGCGGAGCCCAACACGGGGCTCAATCCCATGACCCAGGGATCATGACATGAACTGAAATCAAGAGTTGGACACTTAATCGACTGAGCCACTCAGGTGCCCCAATAAGGGTCCTTTTAAAACCCCCTATGATTAAATCAGACCCACTCAGATGATCCTGGTAATCTCCCCATCTCAAGGTCCTCAATCATATTTACGAAGCCCGTTTTACCATGAAAGGTTAACATAGTCCCAGGTTCCAAGGATTAGAATGTGGGTATCTCTGGAGGGCCATTATTCCGCCTATCATAATGATTATTTTTCATTAGTTTATTTAAAAAAATAGCCAAAATGTATCAATGTACCTTCTATATGTTAAATAACTGATGTAGGAACTTTATACACACTCCAACAAATATTTATAATATGTCAAGGTTGGTATCACTATCCCCATCTGACACTGAAAATGAGACTCATTGGTTAAGTAACTCTACAAGGTCACCTAGCTAGTCAGAGGCAGAGCAGGCTTCTAAACCACTATAAAACAACAGTGCACAAGAGAAGCCGCCACTTTTCAGTGCAAGCACTGATTCCCAGGCATAAAGCTGTCATGTGGCTAAGCTCTGCTGGAAGCCTCACAGACAGCTCTCTGCATGGAGGCGCCCCTCCCTATGCAAGGAGCCTCGGTGTGCAGTCTGAGGTGCTTTGCTATACATATTCCATCCACAGCAAAAGGGAAATCTAGAAGAAAGGCAAAACCTTCCTAAGAGAAAAACTCTTCTAAAACCTCTGCAGACTCTTGAGATTTTGGGTAACACATGGCAAATGTGACAGGTTTCCTGGGCGTCTGCTAGTACTTGGCATCATCACACTCCACAGTCAATTTCAAAATTGTCATTTTGGGCCCACTGAGGCTTTAAATAGCACCTCCTAACAGCCGGGCTGGTTTTGTAGCTTTCTCTTTCTATTAAAAGAGGGCTCAGAGACTATTGAAAATAAATGTCACAAGTAAATGCTTTTATACATTTGTTTGTTTAAATTGCTTTGAGGGCACTGAGAATGAAGGCACATGGTTCAAAATGAGATATTCCAGAATAATGATGCCATATCTCAAAGCACCCAAAATATCAATTGCTACCCAAAACAAGATGCTGAGATAGAAATGCACATGTCACATTAATGCAAAGGCCAAAAAGTGAGAGAATAAAAGAAAACAAAATTTCAAAACACTATTGTTTATTAAGCACCTGCTGTTTGCCAGAAGTTTTTGAAAATTAATCTCATTTAATCCATACAATACTTATAAGTAACCTAATTTCACTGGTGAAGACAGAGGCTTAGAGAGGTTAAGCAACAGGTCCAAGGTCACCCTGCTGGATGCCAATGAGGCTGGAAATACCTGGCATAAAAAGAATCTATTTCACTACATACCCAACCAAGCAGGCTAGGCTCAGAGTATCAGGTAAGAGTCAGCCGTGACTCACCAGAAGGCAGCCTGACTTGGAAAATAGTATTTATTTGCTTCTAGGCTATGTGGGAAACAAGAAGAAGCACTAAAGCTGAAGATAAAAGACAGGCAGGTGCAGCTGATTTAGTTCCAGCCATCACATTCTCAATGTTCCTAACAGGAGTGGTGATAGTAACACCTCGTAATTACACAACGCCCTCCTCAGGGAAGCTCAGAGCTCTTTAAAGACACATTCACATTTGTCTTCCCAACAGCTCTGGAATGGAGAAGACAGCACAATCACTTTCCTTTCACAGAGGGAGAAGCTGGTGCATTTGTCCAAGGTCATAGTGGAACACAGAGGCTTGGGGAGATGGTAGCCCTGGGACTCTTATCCAAATGGCTTACCCACCGGCTATGGGAAAGCAAAGTCAACACCCTGGGCTCAGAGACTCATAGGTGAAACATCCATTTAGTCAGCCATGCTATGCTCCCTGTCAAAATCCCTGTCAAAATGACTCATACCATGAGAAACATGTGACAGGAAGGCCCTCTATTTCCTTCATACTTCAGATATTCACTCCTGGTGGAGAGGGCATCTTTCTTTTGTTAAACAGCACATGTGCATTATTAATAAAGGATCAGTCTCAACCAGAGAAAGGTTTGTTGGTCAAATTGATAGTCTACTCCAAAGAAACTCAAATTCTGGAGCCAGGAGGATCCCTGATCCTCTCCCGAAATGGAACCTAGAATTCGAATTACTGGCCTTGACTACAAGGTGCATCAACTGAAGAGAGCAGGACCCGAGGGATGGTGAAAAGAAAAAAAAAGGAAAATGAGGGAGACCCTGCAGAGAAGGGACCCACAAGTGGGGCATTCACTGTAGGGCCATCCCCAAGGTGAACTGTAGCGAGGGTAAAGTATTGTTTAGCACAAGCTCTTCATATCCTTAGTATCTGCAACTGTCTATTGGTATGACTATAGTTTTTATGAGGATTGTATTTGTGCATTCTTCCAGATGTTTCAGGGCTTAGTAACAAGCATATGCAAGATTCAGAATGTGTCTCCTACAGCTCAATACTTCACAGCATAAAAATAGGTAGAACACTATAAGTCTTAAACAAAAGTGTGAGTCATTCTAATTACCAGAGTTAATAAAAGGTTCTATTGTACCAACATAAAAAAAAGTCTTCATAATTTAAAATACTCTCAAGGCACAAGGCTTAGCACTTGAGACCTGGAATGCCAGCTTCCTCAGTTGTGATCTTGAGCCAAACACTGAAATATCCACACTCCTAGAAACATAGTTCAGTTACCTCCTCCCTAAGGCAAAGACTTTACCATCATGAAAATTTTGAGAGCTAAAACCTGATTTTTAATGCTATATGATTTAAATGCTATGATTTAAATGTTATAGTCTCAAATGTGAATTCAATGAAAATACTATGTAACTTTGCTTTGTTTATTGCTCCTAGATCTAGATTTGAAGCACAAGATAAAAAGCTTTTATATTAAAACAATAAGTTTTGCCTACCCCACCCATTCTCAATTTCTGATGAATAAAAACCAAAAGGAAATAGGCGAATACAGCTGGCTCAATCATTAGAGCATACAACTTTTGATCTCAGGGTCATGAGTTCAAGTCCCAAGTTGAGCATAAAGCTTACTTAAAAACAGGGGCGGGGGAGAATAGAAAAGAAGGGGAAAGGGGAGTAATCTGAATAAAGAGAAATCAAAAAAGAAAATTCAAGAAAAGTCTGCTACATAGACAATAGATGAAGACAAAATAAAGAATAAGAGTACAATCTGTCTGGAAAGAAAGTGACCAGAACCCAAGGAAAAAGTCAGAAACAGCCTCCCCACCCCAGCTCAGAGCTAGAGTTTGGAAGCAAGAGTTGGCTATGGAGTAGTAGCTGTGAGGCAAATTCACAGTCTCCTAGGCAATCTCAATTATAATTATAAATATATATATCATTAATAAAACATTAGAAAAATCAAGTCTGTCAGGATATTTAAAGACTAATACATCATGACAAAGTAGGATTTATTCCAGGAATGAATGCAATTATGGGCCAATATTAGGAAATCTATAATTCACCATTTTCGTAGGTCAAAGGAGAAAAGCTATCTGATTGACTCAGTAGATATTTTTTAAAAAGCAATTGATGAATTTTTAAATCTATGACCTAGAAATAGAAATAGAAGAAATTAAAGAGTATTTATTAATTGATATGGAATATCTATGATCCAATTAATGGGCAACATAATATTTAAACATAAAACATTACGGAGATTTTTACTAATATAAGGAATGAGACAAAAATGACCATTATCAGAACTAATTATTTTAATATCTTTCTGGTAGTTCTAGACAATTAAATAAGACCAATAGAGGCAAAAAGAAGTATAAATATTAGGAAGGAGAGGAAATTTTATCTGTTTGCACATAATACCTATATGAAAAATATGCAAGAAAATCAACTGAAATAAATACTGAAATAGGAGAGTTCATTAATATGGCTATAAATAACAAATATATATTTAAAATGATAAATTTTGTATATGCAAGTTATATCCATTTTCTCCCCAATTAAAAACCACTCATGTTGAGAAAACTCAAAGAAAATGAGGATAAAACAAAACTAGACACATGAAGATTTCAGGAAATGTAAAGATACAAAGAGCACCAGTTCTCTAACCTATAACTTCCCAAATGACAATGGGATGGTTGACAAAAAGTGAGAAGCATTTTAAGAATTAATACAAGCAGTTACATACAAATGGAAACCAGCAGTAGTCCTTTCCCTTTTTGTCAAAATATTCTAAAGTTTCATAACAAATTGAGTTTTTACCATGGTGTCTCATATCCATACACCAACCCACTAAGAGCACAACTATATTTAAATTTGAGGTTACAGAAGCTACTCCTAAATCATATTCCAGACCTCAAGTCACAAATAGGTAACCTCACTACCAGTGGGCTCCTTTTATCTATATAGCAATGCTTGTCTTCCTCTCTCCCTAAACCTCTGGGTTTATTTCTTCACTTACTTTTCAAACCGTAGCCCCTCATCAATTCATGAACAAGGAAAACTTTCTCTTACTACTTTTACTTGGGAATTAAAAACCTGCTACCACTTAAGGTCTGCTCTGTGCACTTATTCTTTCATACACTTATCCAACCAACATCTATTCAATGCCAACTATAGACTGGTTGCTGGTGGTGTTAGATGAGTAAATTAGATATAGTAAGGGTCTCACAGTACTTATAGTCTAGTGGGAGATTCAAACAAATTGAGAGGCAATTACAGTATCATCAGTAAATGTGTGCTAGGGGAAGCACAAGGTGCTGATATAACGAAAAATAGGGTCATCCAACCCTACTGGGAAAGGTGCCCTAAAATATGAATAAGAGTTGAAAGGCAAAGCATAAGGTGGGAGTGGAGAGAGGAAAGAGCACATCT
Source organism: Cryptoprocta ferox (assembly GCA_028646485.1). Lineage (NCBI taxonomy): Eukaryota > Metazoa > Chordata > Mammalia > Carnivora > Eupleridae > Cryptoprocta > Cryptoprocta ferox. The sequence goes on from CM053568.1 coordinate 29,682,819, forward strand.
CATTTTACTCATTTATGGCATAAAAGACAGCCACACATTCAATTAACATTCTCAGACCCACTAAGGCGAGCTTCTAGGAGCTGCAACAGTTTTAGCTGGTACAGACACCATGTTACATGCCGTGTTTTATAGCTCCTTGGTGATGTCTGACAGCACTCTAAATAATCCTTTTGGAACTAACAGAAGTTTCGAGTGGATAGGATGAATTCTGAGCAGAGTGTTTTTAAGAGCCTCTTTATCCTCTGGGGCTAAAACCCCTTTCAAGGACTGCTTGAGCAATCCTAGCTGTTAGATGACAACCCACATGGTTACCAAGGATGAGAAAGGCATATGAAGAAAATACTGTTTTGGTCTTCAGTAAATGTTTGAACTCTGCTGGGTCTGACAGCAAAGCCCGAAGGACAAAGATGAATTTTATGATGTAGGCTTTTCCCATCAGGGCTCATGACTGACTAAGTTTTTTAAGGCTCAAATGAGGGTCTGCTACCATGGTCAGCATTTAAAGTATGTAGCCTAGAAAAGTGCAGCTTTATAGATTTGGAAAATCTTACTAACTTTTGCCCAGGAGAATCAGAACATTAAAAAACAAATATTTTTGCTAATCTCCCAAAAAACAGTACTTCTGCCCAACTCTAGTTGCTCATCAGCTACTACAAACACCACTTTATTAGTATATTGCTACTAGCCCTTTCACGTATTGTTTACATTTAAATAGGAAAGACATGTTTATTATTGGAAAGTCATTACTATGACACTTTCCTAATCTTAAATATTTACATGTATTCTGTTCATCCTAAAAGAGAACTCTAACATTCACTCATATAAATGACAGTAAATCAGTTGGAAAACTTTATTAAACAAAGTGTATATATTGCTTAAAATGTGACCCCTAGGAATTACCGACCTCTAGGAATAACCAATTTTTATAAATTTCATGACAAGGAAAACATAATTACTTTCCCTCTAAAATCAGGGATTAAATGATGATGTCTGTTTTTACCCCCATCCATAACATTGTACTAGAGTTTCTAAGCAAAGTGTCATTATCCAAAGACAATATGATTGCCTATGTGGGAAATCCTAATGCATCTACAAAAGAAGAAAGAAAGAAAAAAGAAGGGGAGAGCTACTACTAAGTGAATCTATCAAGATCGGTATACAAAACCAACTGCATGTGTGTGTATATACATATATATATATAATACTTAGGATAAATATGATGGAAGATGTACGAGACTTGAATACTGAAAACTGCAAACCACTGCTAAAAACTAAAAAATACATAAGTAAATAGACATAGATCAAATGACTCAATATTGTTAAGATGTTAATTCTCTTCAAATTGATCTATAGATGTAATATAATCCAAATCAAAATTCTAGGAGGCTTGTTTGTAGAACTTAACAAGCCAATTATATAATTCATATGGAAATGCAAATAGCCTATAAGAGCCAAAACAAATTTTTAAAAATAACAAAGTTAGAGGACTTAACATTACTGACTTCAGACTTACTATCAAGTAACAGTAATCACGACAGTGTGATACGGGTGAAATATAAACAGATTAAACAGAATAGAAAGTCCAATAATAAATGCACACATATATGGTCAGTTGATTTTTGACAAAGATGCAAAGGGAATCCATAAAAAAAAATAGAGTTAGCAAATGGCACTAGAACAATATCCATATGAAAAAAAAAGTAAACTTCAATCCATAATTCATATCACATGGAAAAATTAACTCAGAACAAACCTAAATATAAAACTTAAAATTCATATAAGGGGGGCACCTGGGTGGTTCAGTTGGTTGAGCATCCGACTCATGATTTCTGCTCAGGTCATATATCATGGTTTAGGAGACAGAACACCACATCAGGCTCTGCACTAGCTGAGTCTGCTTGGGATTCTCTCTCTCTCCTCTCTCTTCCCCTCTCCTGCACACACTCTCCCTCTCTCAAAATAAATAAACATTGAAAAAATTGTTCAGGAAATTCTCTGGGTTAAATGAAAATAAAATCAAAAGCATGATCCATACAAGAATAAACTGAAAAATTGAACTTCATCAAAGTTAAGGCTTTGGCTCTTCTAAAGATACTATTAGAATGAAAAGACAAACCACAGAGGCATTATCTGCATATCACATATCCAATAAAGGACTTGTTTCCAGAATATATAAAGAACTTTCAGAACTCAGTAAGAAATAATGTTTATAAAAGATTTGAACAGACACATCCTCAAAAAAGATAGATGGCAAATAAACATAGGAAAAAATTGTTAACAGCAGTAGTCACTTGGGAAACGCAAATTAAAACCACAATGTCTATTACACCTCAATAAAAATTATTTTAACTGTAAAAAAACCTTAATGAAATAAGCACTACATGCCCTTTAGAATGACTACAATTTAAAAGACTGAACATTTGATTTTTTTGGCAGAGATGGGGAGGAGTTAGAACTCAGATACACTGCTCATGGGAATGTGAAATAGTATGAACACTTTGGAAAATATTTTGGGAATTTCTGAAAAAATTAAACACACACTGACTATATGATCCAACTCTTTCACTTCCAAATATTTGTCCAAGAAAATGAAAGCATATGTCCACACAAAGACTTGTACGCAAAAGTTGAGAGCAACATTTTTTATGGAACATTTCTGGGACAGTTGTAGATCTTATTCTCTCTTCAGTACTGAGAAATTCTCTTCTATTATGTCTTCAATAATTTTCCCTTAAATCTCCTCAGTTCTCTCATCCTAAGATTTCTATTATTTGTATGTTGGGCCTCTAGGATAGGTTTTTATATGTCCTATCTTTTCATTCACATTTTCCACCCTGGCTTTTCCCCCACCTTCATGGAAACTTTTATCTCTATCATCCCCTTCTACTCCCCCAACTGCATTATGTGTTGAGATCATCTGGAATTTGGGATCCAAATAGCTATTTTTTTTAGATTCTGAATAAATAACTCTTAAGAATTAACTAAATGTTTTATGTGTTTCTTTGGATTGAAAACCTGCTTGTCTATTTGTTTGCTTTTTGTATCTCATGGGTTTGCTGTATGTGTATATATATACACGTGTATTTATTTATTCATGGAGGTCTTTTTCTAACCATTCTTTCAGAGTGCATTTTTTTGAGACATTTTTAAATTCTAAAATGTCTTCGGTAGGCCTTTCAAATTGACTGTCACTTTCACTTGGGTATGGAATTTTAAGTTCAAAATAATTTTCCTTCAGAAGAGCAAACATTTTTCTCAAATGTTTTTCTAATACGTTGTTTTTAATGAGAAGTGTGATATCAATTTGACTTTCATTTATTTATAGGAAAACTTTTTATCTTTCTGTAAACTTTGAACTTTCTCATTATCCTCAATGTTTTAAAATTTTCACCCATAAAGTGAAATTACTGCACACATTATGCTTGATACAACGTGTATCTAAAAAATGAAAAAATCATTTCTTCAGCTTTGAAATTATATCCTACCTCATTTTTCTTAAAAATCTCCTCTCTTCCATTCTTTCTTTCCTCTTCTATTAAAATTTCAAAATTTAAATGGAATTTCTCTTGATATTTTTGAACTTTTATTCCATGACTAATATGACTTTTCTGACATATATACCTTTTGTCATTTTGAAAAACTTTTGGGGGAGAATTACCCTGTTCAATTACGCCAATACACAGATCTCTTTCCAACAGTGACATAGGGGTGGAAATAGAATATACTCCTTGTAGAACATTCCTAGAATTGGTATTCTGCTGGTGGAAAATTCTAAAGTCCTCCTGAAAATTACCATATAAGTTGATAAATTGGGATACTTGTCAGCATCTCCCAATAATTGAAACTTTCAACTTTTTTTGTAATATCCATATTATAAATAATCCAAATGTCCATCAGCAGATAAATGAATAAACAAATTGTGGTAAATTTACACAATGGGATACTATTCAGCAATAAAAAGGATGAATTCCAAAATAATTATGTTGACTGAAATAAGCCAGACAAAATAAAGGGTCATGTCATCTATATAAAATTCTAGAAAATTCAAACCAATCTACAGTGACAGTAATCAATGAGTGCCTCTAAAAAATGAGATATGAGAAAGCAATTATAGAAGGACAGAGGACAGTTTTGGAAAGGACAAATATGCTCATTATCTTGATTGTGTTGATATGTATATCATTTGTGAAGATACATATCAAAACTTATGAAATTGTACACAATTTAAATACATACAGTTTAATCATATCTCAATAAAGTTGTAACAGAAGAATATAATACACATATGTATCGGTGTTGGAAGTGGTTAGAATTAAGGCTGGCTTTTTTCTCACTCTATATGCTTATTCTATATGCTTACTTTATGCACTATTTTTATAAATAAATATATCACATTTAAGATAAAAAACAGTACCTCTTTTACTTTATATTACATCTCAAATCAGAAAAATAATAACTTTCTGGTTTTGGTCTGTATTTTTGGATAATTTGTAAAAGTATAAAAATATAATTGAATATTTTGACATTTTCGCTAAACACTGCATTATACTCTTTCTAATATATGACAGACATTTTTGTTGTTATTTTTAATAAATCCACAGTATTTCCATTGTGTTCCTAACCACAATTTAGCCAATCATGCTCTTTTATGGGGTATTTAAAATTCCCCCCTTCTTTTTAGCTCCTCTTGCTGTTATAATTAATTTTCAAAACTACTTTCATGCACAAAACTTACATGTTTTTTCAAAATATATGTCACCCAACTGCAAAACCAAAAATGAACTACTGGGACTTCATCAAGATAAATAGCTTCTGCAAAACAAAGGAAAAGTCAGCCTACATAATAGAAGATATTTGCAAAAGACATATCATATAAAGGGTTAGTATCCAAAATTTATAAAGAACTTATCAAACTCAACACCCAAAATACAAATAATCCAGTGAAGAAATGGGCAGAAGACATGAATAGACAATTTTCCAAAGAAGACATCCAGATGCCTAACAGGCACATGAAAAGATGCTCAACATCACTCATCATCAGGAAAATACAAATCAAAACCACCATGAGATACCACCTCACACCTGTCAGAACGGCTAAAATTAACAACATAAGAAACAGGCATTGATGAGGATGCAGAGAAAGGGGAACCCTCTTGCACTTGGTGGGAATGCAAACTAGTCCAGCCACCCTGGAAAACAGTATAGAGGTTCCTCAAAATGTTAAAAATGGAACCACCCTATGACCCAGTAATTACACTACTAGATATTTATCCAAAGGATACAAAAGTACTGATTCAAAGGGGCACACACACTCCAATGTCTATAGCAGCATTATCAACAATAGCCAAATTATGGAAAGATCCCAAATGTCCATTGATTGATGAATGGATAAAGATGTGGTGTGTGTGTGTGTGTGTGTGTGTATGTGTATGTTGTAATGGAATATTACTCAGCCATCAAAAAGAATGAAACCTCTCCATCTCAACAATGTGGATGGAGGTGGGGTGTATTATGCTAAACACAGTAAGTCAGAGAAAGATAAATACCATATAATTTCACTCAGATATGGAATTTAAGAAATAAAACAGATCAACATATGGGTGGGGGAAGAGAGAAAGAGAGAGGGAAACAAATCATAAGAGACTATTAAACATGGAGAAAAAACTGAGGGTTCATGGAGGGAGGTGGGTAGGAAATAGGCTAGATGGGTGATGAGTATTAAGGAGGGCACTTGTTATGATTATCACTGGGTACTGTACATAAATGATAAATCACTGAATTCTACTTCTAAAACCAATATTGCACCGTATATTAACTAACCAGAATTCAAGTAAAATTTTTAAAAGAAAATAAATAAAATAGAAGTTACCCAATTGTTTTCCCAAAAGGAAGCATCACTTTATATTTCTCTCAGCAATAAATGAGTGTATTAGTTTGGCTATAATCTTACCAGTATTGCACTTACTTTTTGTTTCATTATTCTTTTGGTTTTTAGGGGGAGGAAGTGTCTAATTTAATAAGGCACAAAATGACACATCCTTGATTATTAACATGGCTAAGGATTTTCCATGACTTTATTATTTATATTGTGTCTTGTGTAAATGGTATTATCATTGTGTTAGTATAAGAAAATAGTCGATTATTTCAAAAGGAGGTAAAGGAAAGAATGAAAATGTATCTGTATAAAATAAATGAGATAGAAAATGATATACTTTATTAAAACGAGTTAGGAATGACATTTTTCAGCAGACAGAAGATACCACAAATATATAACATATCATGAATCACCTAAATCCAGGAAACACTCTTCTGAGGTGGGAGCAGTACAAAATCAAATCAGAGCAACAAATGGAGCCAAACTGCAGATGACTGGAAAACCAGAGAGCAAACATCCAATCACCCCTATCCAGTCCCAGACGATTGCTACCATGCAAGAACACACCACCAGATCTTCTGATTTTGCTTAAAGATGTTGGACTTCTTGATTATAATGTGAACACTCCCCTATTTTTAAAATAGTATTAATTAAAGAACAAACTTTGTGTATTCAAATAAATCATATCTCAAGACTGTTTTGGACCCCTAGACTGCCAGTTTTCTACTTCTGAGCTGAGCTTAAGCCTGAACATCTTTCACTTGAGTTCCAATATTTCATAAGCATCCCTCAACCTGTTGAACTATTCCTCAACAAGAAAGGGATTAAGACTTTCAGTGAAGAACATCTGATTAATCACGGCATGTTGAACACATATGCTTATCGCTGTTCCCTCCTGAAACTCTACTGACAATCAGAATAAAGAAATAAAGAGGTAGAATTCCATCAGAACTAAAAGAACAGTACAGAAAACCACAATAATACAGAGAAGAGGAACAGAGACAACACAGATGAGAGGTGTCAACAAACTCTTGGAAGATGGAAAATGAATGGGGGATTTCTCAGAAAGCTGAATACCAAAAACCTGCAATAGAGAGTAATAAGGAAGAGCAAAGTAAACCAATTTATACCATAAGCCCCATAAAAACTTAGGAGTTGGTGGCACCAGGTATAGAAAGTTGAATATAAAATGTGGCACTGAAAATACAAGCATTGGCTAAATGTCCGAACAGGAGCAGTCAGACTGGGAATTAAATCGGTGAATAAATTATACCAGAGTTTCTCCAAACCCAAAGACACTAAACACAGTGAAAGGTAGAAAAGAGGTGCCAAGCTAAAGACATAGTAGGTGAAAATCTACATTCTCAATAGTGAGGCTCTTGACCAGTTTCCTTGCAGTGCTTAAATCCAAGAGTACCAAAGCCAAGCATATAAACCTCAAACCTCAATCTCGAGGCAGAAATGTGTAGAGCCCTGAATAGTCCCAAGTCAAAACACAAGAGACTGACATATGGGTATCCCCAACAAAAGGAAGGTCCCAACCAACAATTCTGCACAGAAATCTGCTAGAGAAATGGCACAAAGAGCCGATAAATACCTATACACATTATTGCTTAAAGAATCTTAGGATTTTTTAAGGTGTTCCTAAGGGCTCTGTGAAAGATCGTGATTCAAACAATAGTAATAAACATCAGTCATGAATTTCACATGCCTTGTGATGAAATGGACAGTGACCCAACAGGCCCACTAGCAATTTAGTAAGAGATCTTTCAGCAGTACACCTTAGGATAATGTTTATTGCCTAAGAGCATTCTCAGTTTTTGACATGAAATAGAGGAAGCTATTGATAATTGATGACTGCTACATGGCATGGAGGCAGGCTAGGGTAGGCTGATGACATCAGTCTCCGTCCCATATTACTTCATCCAACCTCTATTTATGGGCTGCTTGTGTGAGTAAATAAGTTCTGCTGATGTAATTTTAAAACCTGGAGAGAAATTTTCATTCTAAAGAATGAATTTTTATGTGCTGTGATTTAATTGCCTGCATGCCATTTTGCTATTATTTTAAACATTGTAAATGTGAGCTGTAGGAGTTAAAAGTAAATTGCATTACAAAACTTTTCATTTTTTTGTGATATCCTGTGTAGTTGTATGTTAAGTCTTTCTGTTTTATATTTTACTAGCATTATATTTTATAAACATATCTGATGGCCCAAAATGGTTACTTTTAAACATAAGGTATGAGTTAGAAAAGGAAAATTCTAAACCTAAGTCAATGAGCAATTCGAATAAGGTCAGGGGTGAAGAATTACAACCTCAAGAGTCATTCACTGTACTTGTGCAAGAGGTGATCAAAATAAAAGTCCAATCACTCACAGAAGGACAGTGAATATTTTACTGCAGTGTTCAACCTTCGACATGTCTGACAAACTCTTCTTATTTGGCAATCATCAAGAGAAATCGTCTCATCTTGATTGAAAATGACATACACATGTGCTGATCTCAAATTTGACCTAGACTTGCAGATCTGTGCAGGAAAAAAAGAGCACAGGTTTCAAAATAAAGACATATATATCATTTTTTATGTTTACTTTTAAAAAGATTACTCTTTATGTCTATATACTTCTATAAGAGCAATAGAGAAGCCAACACGTATTTATAATACTTTGCAATTGCTAAAGTTAAAATTAATCCTGGGAATGAATGTAGTAAGAAAATATTTCTTCAAAGTCTTATATAAAATTATTATCTTACAATCCACTTTATTCATATTGCTTTTGCTTACGGTTGTAATAACATTACTATTCAACACTGTCAATAAATTTTCTTGTTATAAATTATATTAATTAAAATCTATTTATAACCTCTTCTTAAATCTACTAAGCCTCATATTTAGAAAAATCAAACCCCACATTGGCTTAAACCAGTCATTGAAAAAAAATTTATTATGTTTGTTTTGAGTTCTTAAAATTTATAAAAAATACAGTAAGATTAATTTCAACAAAGCTAGGTTCAGCATAATTATCTGGTTGTTTCAAGAAAGGTTGAATAGTCATTTTTTAAATTTAAAGTAGGGGGGACTACACGTGCACAAACATTATACCACATATCAACCCATTAACATTTCATACAGTAGAAATTTATAATAAAACAGGCTACTTGGATAAGTATTTAAAAATAAAATAGGAAATGTTCAAAGAAAAGTATCTGAAATTACCACAAACTGTATTACTGACATACATTACAGTTGATATCCTATCTGGAAAAATTGGAACTGCTCACAGAGAGTACGCTAATGTGTTCCACAAAATAAGTAGACCTACAGAAAAATATTATTCTCTACTCAAAAGAGCATTGGAAATTATTATTAAATTATTACATCTAAAACTTAGTGGTCATGTTATATACCTTGAGCGAAAGATGTACTAATTTTATGCATAAGATCCCTGAGACCTGAAAATTATTTCAAGGGTTCCACCAGAGAAAAAAAGATTGCAAAAGGTTGTTCTCACACAACAGAGAAGACCACAGATTTTAAAAACCTGGAAGAAACATAAACATTTCAGGATCCATAAAAACCTTTGGAAAAAAATTATAACTAATATCCTAAAGTATATTAGGCTAAATTATTACATCCATGAATAGGATGATGTAACCAAAAAAAAAAAAAAAAAAGGAACAGGCAGAGAACTAAAAAGAACTCTAAAAACTTGAAAATATGATAGCAGAAATGAAAAATGCTACGGAAGATTTGTTAGATGAAGTCAAGAAGATCTCCCAGAAAGTAGTGGGGCAGGAGGAAATGGGTATCAGGAAAAAAAAATAAAGAAAATATTATTCTAGGAAGTATAACCTTTAACATTGTTCCAGAAAGGAGGGAAAAACAAAAAATTAAGGACAGTAAATTATCAAATAAATAATACAAGAAAATTTCTAATAGTGAATGAGCCTACCCAAGTTCTCAACACAGTAAATGAAAGAGACCCACACCAAGGCACACCCTTCCAAAAGTTTAGAATGCTGACTAGAGAAAAATAGGTCACATGTAAAATCTCAACAATTAGCATGCATTCTCTAGAGCAATACTGGCAACCAGGCATTTATGAAGCAGTGCCTTCCAAATTCTGAGGGAAAGTTATTTCCAAATTAAAATTCTATGTATAGCCAAACTACCATTTAAGTGTGATGGCAGGGTATAAGCATTTCCAAATATGCAAGAATATATTTGAAGTTACCTTCTAATCAATTTTTCTCAAGAAGTTACTGGTGAGATTATTCCAAGAAATCAAGGAAGTTGTCCCAAAAATAAGAATACAAAGAATACAGAAAATAGGTACTCTAATACAATGACAAAGAAATGTCCCACATGGAGATTTGTCCACTGCCTAAATCCTGCTTAAAGATTACTGGGGTCTCCAAGAAAGGAGAAAGGGAAGAAGACTAGGAAAATTATGGGAATTCAAGATCTCATAGTAACTTGTATTTTCTCAACTTATTTTCTTAGGACAATTTTAAAGGCCGAGGCACAGTTTGTCCTTATCATATGCAATGCAGGGGCATTTCATGGATTTCCCTCTCGAATGGATGATTTTTTGAGTGCATAACCAAATATGTTCTTTCAACATTTAAGAAAACAATATATTTCAAGGAATTCAATAATTTCAATTCAATATAATATTCAATGTTCAAGAAAATAATGTAAATAGTTGAGTCCTATTCTTTATGAAGCAAATAATTTTTCAAGAATTCAGTATTTCTGGAGATTTCAGTCTGAACCTCCTGGCTGATTTCAACCCAAATAAAGGTCTTATTTGAGCACTGCTCTAATTTTTTCTTTTAAATTGAATTCTAAGTGAACATTCCAATTAGCCACAAGCCACACAACCACTCTATTGTGTTAAACAAAATCTATGGTGCTGGATAACACTGCCTCACCCCTATAAGCATTTGAGTTGTTGAACCTTGGTTTAAACAAAACAAAAAGCTATGAGTTTACAAGTGCATCCCATCTTTTATAGTGATTCCATGGGGACTGAAACTAGTGTGACTGGATAGACAAAGATAACTGAAAGCTACACTCTGGATAAGCTGTTCAAAATTAGCATAAGCAATGAATATTTATATTCAAGGAGTCCTGGTTGGGAACAAAGGCACAAGAAAAATCCTAACAATATGACCCCAAGTTCAAGATACAGAAAACACTAATCATGGTTGTAACTCTGTCTTATCTGCTCAAGTCATCTACACTTACTGGTTCAACATCTCTGTCTGGGAAGCAGAGATAAGGCTTACATTTATCTTAGTGGAATTAGGAAAGCTTAGTTTGGAAGAGTATGGGAAACTTTCTTGAAAAGGATACATGAACACTCATTACATATTATAGTCCTAGTACTACTGTATTTAGGAAATCCAATTAAGTATTAAGGCTCTGCTACAGAAAATCCATTTCTCTTTTCTTAATCAAAAGACAATTTTCAAAGGAAAATTACTTTCATCCCTAAATAATCCTTCTAGGTTACTCTGTTTTGCAAGTTGTCAGGTCTCGGCAGCTTTCAGTGTGAGCTCCTCTAAGGGTAAGAACTAGAGAGAGGCATTCTGTAGAGCTTCTCAGAGGCCATAGATGACAATAAGAATTCTTAAAGAATGCCTTTTTCAAAAATACACTGATGACAGTAGAGCCACAAACCCACAAAACAGAACATTCTTAAATGTATGAAGGAGTAAAAGAAGTTTTATACTTTGTAACTACCTGCCAACTATCTCCTCCCCCCCCCACCTCATATTGCCATGGCAACAAAGTGACTTATCTACCAGTAAATAGATAGGTGAAAAAATACCACCAGGCAACTATTTACTTCATAGATGTTTGGGCCCTTAGCCCACTGGATATGTTGGCAGCACTGGGCACTTCTTGACACAGATTCTGCTTCACTAAATCCCACGCAGTTCCAGAATATCGGCATGTCAGGGAGCTAAACCCACTTCCTGTCACATGCATTTTTCATGACTTTTCCCACTGTCTCAGATGAGGAGAACCTGGAGGAAAAAGCAACTGAAAAAGATATTTACTTTGCTCAAAGGCTTTCAACATACATAATTATTGGTCAAACAATGTTGGAGCCATCAACCTTTCTCAATTCCACATTAAATTAGGCTAATAAAACTCAAAGAAAAATATAAAAACAGACACAGAAATCAAAATTCTTGGAATTTTTTTTCAATTTAATTCAAATATACTAATGGATAAAAACCTTAGGACTCCCATTTTAAAAGCTGTCCTAAATTAAGAATGTGGAGAAACAGTACATTTCTGGTGGAAGAGTCACAAAATTGAAATGTAAAATGGAACAGCCACTTTGGAAAAGAGTTTAGTAGCTTTCAAAAGGTTACACATAGAGTTACAATATGACCCAGCAATTCTACACCTAGGTATACACACAAAAAAAGTGGAAAGGTATGTCCACATAAAAACTTGTATATGAATATTCATAGCAGCATTATTCATAAATGACAAATAGAAACAATCAAATGTCAATTAACTGATGAATGGATAAACAAAATGTGGTACACACAGTTGTACACTATTCAACAATAAAGAGGAACAAAATACTGATATATGCTATAACCTGGATGAACCTTGAAAACATTATGTCCCATGAAAGAAGCCCCATGCAAAAGAACATATATTGTATCATTCCATTTGTTTGAAATGTTCAGAATACCCAAATCTATAGATAGAAAGTAGATTAAAGAATGATTGCCTAGGGATGGAGATGGAGATCAAAATGTCAAAATGGGGGGGGGGGGTGCATTCTTTGGGGAGGTGATGAAATGTTCTTAAATGGATTGCAGTGACAGCTGCATAACTGTGAATACACTAAAACCTATTTTAATTTACATTATACATTTTATACAGGTGAAATGAATGGTATGTGAATCACATCTTAATAAAGCTGCTATAAAAAAATTTTTTTTAATTTTTAAAAATTTTTTTTAATTTTTTTATTTATTTTTGAGAGAAAGACAGCATGAGCAGGGGAGGGTCAGAGAGAGAGGGAGACACAGAATTGGAAGACAGGCTCCAGGCTCTGAGCTGTCAGCACAGAGCCCGATGCGGGGCTCGAACCCAAGAACCGTGAGATCATGACCTGAGCCGAAGTCGGATGCTTAACCAACTGAGCCACCCAGGAGCCCCTTTTTGATTTTTAAAAAGCTGTCCTAGGAGTGCTGATGCATAGGGGCACATGTACCCCAGTGTTCATAGCAGCACTTTCAACAATAGCCAAATCATGGAAAGAGCCTAAATGTCCATCAACTGATGAATGGATCAAGAAGATGTGGTTTATGTATACAATGGAATACTACACGGCAATGAGAAAGAATGAAATCTGGCCATTCGTAGCAACGTGGATGGAATTCGAGGGTTGTTATGCTAAGTGAAATAAGTCAGGTAAAGAAGAACAGATACCATATGTTTTCACTTATAAGTGGAACAGGAGAAAATTAACAGAGGACCATGGGGGAGGGGAAGGGAAAAACAATAGTTGGGGAGAGGAAGGGAGGCAAACCATGCAAGACTCTTGAATACTTAGAACAAACTGAGGGCTGATGGGAGTGGGGGAGAGGGGAAGGGGGGTGATGGGCATGGAGGATGGTACTTGTTGGGATGAGCACTGGGTGTTACATGGAAACCAGCTTGACAATAAACTATAAAAAAAAATAAAAAATAAATAAAAATAAAAATAAAAAGCTGTCCTAAAGAAGGCTGAGATGAATCTCAATTTAACCACAGTCAAGCTATGAAACTGATTCAGTGGGAGGAGAGACTATTTTGTCTCTGTAGAGTAAGTCTTTCAACCAGTCTTTTCTTTTTTTAATGTTTATTTTTTTTTTTTTAGAGAGTGTGAGCAGGGGAGGACACAGAGAAAGGCGGACAGTGGATCCAAAGAGGGCCCCACGCTGACAGCAGCAAGCCTGACGCGGGACTCTAACTCACAAACTATGAGATCATGACCAGAACTGAAGTCCAATGCTCAACCGACTGAGCCACCCAGGTACCCAGTCTTTCAACTTACCTCTAGTTAAAGAGAGAATTCTAAGAAAGGAGTTTAATGTTAGAATATCTAGAATTGTAATAAAATATGTTGGAACTTTCCAGTGAATGCATAAAGAATTTGGATAAAAACATAACTAGTTTTTGAGAGAGCTCCTTATTAATTGCTTCAGCTGGAGGGGGAAAAAAACTTTTTTTTCCAAGGATTTACAAAATTAGAAGTTGAATTTGAAGCTACAGATTCCTTGTTCTCTTTTTTTTACTTGCACCAATACAGAATATGAGTTGATGAGTCACATTTACGGATTAATAGAGCAATGAATTTTCTCTTCAACTACAGACCATGGCACTTTTATAAGCCTACAGCAAAAGGAATCCTCCCACATAGAGAAATCACAAAGCAGAAGGCTGACAGGTTCTGCTCCAGTGTTCCTGAGCAGGGAGCTTTCCCGACAGTATTAAACAACTATGCAAAGTTCCTATCATGCTTGTCTACTCCAGTAAAACACTGGAGATTCACAAAAATACCAAATGCTGAGGACTGCAATATGTGCGTCAGTAATTTGGGGGCAACTAAATGAATTCAGGCAATCTCCACAGGTGTGAGAGCATTTTGATAAGTCCTGCCCCATAGTATTGGCTAGGAAAACCTCTTTTGTCAAAAAGCTCTGCTTCCCTTTTAGCACCAGTTGGTTATAAAAATAGACAGGGAGTAGAATATGGAGATAGCAGAGAAAGACTCTTTTAAAAAGGAGGGAAGCCACTGATCAGTTTTAAGATGTGATAAGACAACTAGTGTGTTCCAATGGACTCAAGAGCTGAGAAAGGCCTTCAGAGCTGATTCCAGGAAAAGATGTCTGCTAACAGCAAAAGCATAATATATTCCACCTGGATTATTAAATGTTTTTAAAAGCCGAATAGATGATGAAGAAAAGTTCTTCATAGAATAATTCTTGCTAACGATGCAAAAGAAGTAAGAGAATTAGGAAAATCACTCTTTCTGTAAACCCTAATGAATGAAAGATCTGGATCTCAATTACCAACAGAAGCTAATACCATAAAGTGACAAGCTGATGGTGAACTTTGTAATACACAGTCGGGCTTACACCAGCCGAAACCCACTAACCAACCTTAAAATAGCATAAAAAGTGGAACAGTCATTCTGTGCTTCACCACCTGTGAATTATTCTTGCCAAAATAACTGAATCTAAATCAAGTTGAGCCTAGATCAAGTTACCGGTCTACAAGAAACATATAAAATTGAGGATGATGTTAGAAGACATCATGAGGATGCTATCAGCCAACTTCAAAATGAGAAGAACTGTCCCAGTTTCAAGAAATAAATAGCATGAAAAAGTGGGGTAGGAGAGCTGTCTGAGATCAAAAAAGACTTCAGAAAGATGGCAGACAAATGCTACGTGTGGACCTTGCTTGGAAGCTAATTCAAACAAAACAACTTAAAAAGGCATTTAGAGAGCAAATGTGAAATTCTTCAAAAAGATCATTTAATTAGATGATATAGGATCTTTGTTAATGTATAGCGGTATTTTTAAGTCCTCATCTATTATAAACATACTGAAATATTTATGGATGAAATAATATAATGTCATGGATTTGCTTTAAATATGCCACAGCAATCCCTATCAAAATAATAACAGCATTCTTCACAGAGCTAGAACAAACAATCCTAAAGTTTGTATGGAACCAGAAAAGAGCCCGAATAGCCAAAGCAATCTTGAAAAAGAAAACCAAAGCTGGAGGCATCAAAATCCCGGACTTCAAGATATATTACAAAACTGTTATAATCAAGATAGTATGGTACTGGCACAAAACAGACATTTAGATCAATGGAATGGAATAGAGAACACAGAAATGGACCCACAAATGTATGGCCAACTAATCTTTGACAAAATAGGAAAGAACATCCAATGTAATAAAGATAGTCTCTTCAGCAAATGGTGCTGGGAAAACTGGATAGTGACATGCAGAAAAATGAACCTGGTCCATTTTCTTACACCATACACAAAAATAAATTCAAAACGGATAAAAGACCTAAATGTAAGTAAGACAGGAAGCCATCAAAATCCTAGAGGAGAAAGCAGGCAAAAACCTCTTTGAACTCAGCTGCAGCAACTTCTTGCTCAACACATCACCGGAGGCAAGGGAAACAAAAGCGAAATTGAACTATTGGGACCTCATCAAAATAAAAAGCTTCTGCACAGCGAAGGAAACAATCAGCAAAACTAAAAGGCAGAATGAGAGAAGATATTTGCAAATGACATATCAGATAAAGGGTTAGTATCCAAAATCTATAAAGAACTTATCAAACTCAACACCCAGAAAACAAATAATCCAGGGAAGAAATAGGCAAAAGACATGAATAGACACTTCTCCAAAGAAGACATTCAAATGGCTAACAGACACATGAAAAAATGCTCAACATCACTCATTATCAGGGAAATACAAATCAAAACCACAATGAGATACCATCTCACACTTGTCCGAATGGCTAACATTAACAACTCAGGCAACAACAGATGTTGGCAAGGATGCGGAGAAAGAGGATCTCTTTTGCACTGCTGGTGGGAATGTAAACTGGTGCAGCCACTCTGTAAAACAGTTGGAGGTTCCTCAAAAAATTAAAAATAAAACTACCCTACAACCCAGTAATTGCACTACTAGGTATTTACCCAAGGGATACAGGTGTGCTGTTTCAAAGGGGCACATGACCCCAATGTTTAAAGCAGTGCTACCAACAATAGCCAAAGTATGGAAAGAGCCCAAATTTCCATCAATGGATGAATGAATAAAGAAGATGTGGTATATATATGCAATGGAGTATTACTCGGCGATCAAAAGGAATGAAATCTTGCCATCTGCAACTACGTGGATGGAACTAGAGGGTATTATACTAAGTGAAATTAGTCAGAGAAAAACAAATATCATATGACTTCACTCATAGGAGGGCTTTAAGATATAAAACAGATGAAATAAGGGAAGGGAAGCAAAAATAATATAAAAACAGGGAGGGGGACAAAAAGGTAAGAGACTCTTAAATATGGAGAACAAACAGGGTTACTGGAGGGGTGGTAGAGGGGGGATGGGCTAAATGGGTAAGGGGCATTAAGGAACCTACTCTTGAAATCATTGTTGCACTATATGCTAACCTGGATATAAATTTAAAAGTTAATTAATTTAAAAAAATATGCCACCAAAAACCAAAGATGTGGGGAAGGAATAGATGAAATAAGACTGGCAAACTGTTGATAACTGTTGAAGCTTCTTAATGGGTACAAGAAGGTGTACTTTCTACTATTATGCTATTGTGTATGTTTGAAATATTCCATAATAAAGAGATTAAAAGAGAGAAAGAAATAATTGCTATAACAAGTTACCCCCTTAGTTTTGTCCCCATTAACACAATCCATGGGCAGACAGAAAGTTCACAGAGGAGGGAGTGGACAAAAAGAGAAAGAAGCAAGAAGGAAGAAGGAAAACACAGTAGCTGGCCAAATAACAGCAGGTCATTTTGGTCCCTCTAAAAGAGAAGTCTTGACAGTTAAGTGTTCTACTCTTGATTTTGGCTCAGGTCATCGTCTCATGATTTGTGAGTCAAGCCACATGGGGCTTGGTGCCATAAAAAGCACAGAAGATTCTTTTTCTCTGCTTGGGATTCTCTTTCTCCCTCTCTCTCTATTCCTCCCCCACTCACACATGCTCTCTTTCTCAAAAATAAATAAACTTAAAAATATAGAAAATAAAGATTTGACCTCTATGACTGATTCTACCCTTTTTAAAGGAAAATAATCTCAGATGAGCCCTTTATTAATCAAATGTTCTCACTTATCATTTTTGGGGAAAATGGTGAAATAACACAAATTAAGAAGCTACAATTTCTATTGATAGAAATTACTGTAAATATGTCTTTGCCAGGATTATATCTGTAAAGCTTTATTAATTATCTTTAGTGTACTATTTATTTTCCATGCATGGATTTAAATAATACCATCATTTTTCTCATAGGAATGGGTGGGTTCAGAAGTAGAAAAAGGCAGGTATATTGAGATTTGTCTGTGTAGATAAAGATATAAAAAAACAAGCAGACATGATCTTCAACTGCTTTAAAAGCAAATTAAACTAGCTCAGCACAGCTCAATCTGGACAGAAATACTGCCATCTTCCTCTGATATGCCTCTGATATGCTACTTAAACCTGAAAACTTCTACTTCTAAATGTGCAATGTTCCACTATTTTAATTTGATATATCTGCCCCAGTGGGAACCACTGTTCAAGATCACTTGCCTGTGGGATTTCTTTAAAAGGAGCAAAGATTTCTGCTGCCAATTGCTCTGAGAAAGAGTAGATCTTGGGGCAGAAAATGAGGATTAAGAAGGCAGGCATAGACTAAAGGAAGAGATATATTCCCTTCTCTCTCTAGAAACTGAATCTGGCTTCCAGTGTCATCAGACCATGGATCCCAGCCTACAGGAACTACGAAGCCCTCATCTAGAAGTGGTTTTATTTTATTTTGTTGTTGTTATTGTTGTTTACAATTTATTTTCTTTTAAGATCTTATCTTTTTAAGTAATTTCCACTGTGGGGCTCAAACTCACAACCCTGAGATCAAGAGATGCATGCTCTACAAACTGAGCCAGCCAGGCACCCGTTAGAAGTGGTTTTAGGTCACACTCCATGTTGTATACTTCTCTCCCACTGTCCTTGAATCTTCATGAGAATTTTGTCAATGTTGCAGTCTGGTTTCAGCCATCTTATGAGACACACTTTGGGAAATACTTGTGTCTATACTCCTGCACGGAAGTAAAAAATAGCTGCCACTCAGGAACCTTATACTGACCTAAAGCAAAGTTGTAAATGCTCATGCACAGAGGAATAAATAGATTAAAATTCCAAAACTTGATAGCTTGACACCAAGACAGATTTTTTTAATATAATTTATTGTCAAACTGGCTTCCAAACCACACCCAGGGCTCACATCCCAACAAGTGCCCTCCTCAATGCCCATTACCCCCCTACCCACCCCCCATCAACCCTCAGTTTGATCTCTGTATTTAAGAGTCTTTTATGGTTTGCCTCCCTCACTCTTTTTGTAACTTCTTCCCTCTTCCCCTCCCCCATGGTCTTCTGTTAAGTTTCTCAAGATCCACATATGAATGAAAACATATGGTATCTAAGACAGATTTTTTAGTATAGGTAAACTTCCAAAGAATCTGGTGAAAACTGTATTTATTGTTAGAAGCCAGAGTACAAGCTAAAAATTTTGTAGTATGGGGTATTAATGCAAATGTCTTCTCACAAACTAATGAGGCATCTAATAAGTTAAAAAATTACAAAAGGAAAATTTATTTTCAATTTTAAAAAGACAAAAATAAGCAGTGCATTCAGTTACACGCTGGAGCTGAAGCACTGACAAAGGCAGCTCAAAAAAAGTAAATTTGTTGGATTTATTTCTATGCCATGTGTCTGTGTGTGTCTGTATGTGTCATACAGAATCCCACCAACCTTCAATATATCCACATCTTCTGATACCAAAGAAAAAGAAAAGGATTTTGTTAGACATTAAACTTAGTATCAGTGGGGCGCCTAGGTGGCTCAATCGGTTGGGCATCCAACTTCAGCTCAGGTCATAATCTTGCAGTCAGTAAGTTTGAGCCCCGCATCAGGCTCTATGCTGACAGGTTGGAGCCTGGAGCCTGCTTTGGATTCTATGTCTCCCTCTCTCTCTCTCTGCTCCTCCCCCACTCATGCTCTGTCTCTCTCTGTCTCTCAAAAATGAATAAATGTTAAAAAAATTGTTTTAATTAGTATCAGACTCGTTTTGCTGGTGAGCAACTGCTCTAAAT
Organism: Cryptoprocta ferox; assembly: GCA_028646485.1. Classification (NCBI taxonomy): domain Eukaryota; kingdom Metazoa; phylum Chordata; class Mammalia; order Carnivora; family Eupleridae; genus Cryptoprocta; species Cryptoprocta ferox. The sequence continues at coordinate 29,702,610 of CM053568.1, forward strand.
ACAATAGTTTGATTCCATCAGTTTGGTGTCTTCGGGCTTCAGGACACATTAACTTATGATTAACGTATGATAATAAGAATTAAGCTCTTCCAAAATAGATGATGGTATGAGCACAAGTGACCACCCTCCCCAGCAGATGCCAACTAGAACGACCCCAGCCACGTCTGTTTCTACCCTCACTACTGACACAATATTTGTGGGTCTTCTCAGGCATTTGGTCCTCATCTGCTCCGCATGAGATTCCTTACCACCATCCCCACCACATCAGCTGAGAGTCACTTCCTTGACAGAATCCAAGATTGAACATGGTGAGCAGTACTGTACTCCTGCCCATCACTTGATTCCAACCCACCTGCTCTAACCAGGAGAGAAACCCACTCCTTACCTCTTATCAACACATGTCCTGCACTCTCATCAACACATGCTCAGCCAAGGACAAATTATCCTTTATCCTAACACCTTCTAACTAAACCCCACTATACTTTTTCCTCTGCCCATCTATTTCTACTGAGTGACTGCAGCCACATCTAGTTGACACCAAACAGACCTCACTTCAGCAAAATTACCACTATGTAGATTTATATTAATCATCTATTGAATCATTTACCAAACATTTATTGTCCCCTTCTTTGTGCCCAGAACTCTGTTAGGCCCTAACTACACTTCCTAAAATATATCAACCTTAGGATTTGGTGTGTTTTTTTATTTACTCTGTTCATTTAATAATTTTATTTTTATTTACCCATCACATGTTACTTCATGTCTCAGTAGGTCCAATACACAGATTAACTCATTTGATCCAACCAGCTAAATATTTATTGATAGCCTACTATGTACCTAGGTAATAGACACTATAAAAGAAAGAGAGAATTATAATTCCCTAAACTTCAAGACTGCGAAATGTAGTAAAGTATGTAAGACTTAAACACACACACACAAAACCATAATACATCAATCAGTGTCACATAAGTGGTTCAGACAGCAAGTTATATAGGAGCTTAGAAGAGGGAGAAAGATATAACTGACACACAGTAAATGTGCAATCAATGTTTGATTGAATTAAATTGAACCAGGGCACTTAATATTGAAAATAAAGACAGATGGAATGACACGAAGATTTGATAATGTGGGAATTTGCAGGAAAATGCTGAGACATTACATGCATGTTTTCTTTTAAATAGGTTTTTACTTAAAGTAATATAAAAACATGTTAAAGTGACATTTTATTAGACAATATCATCACTACACATGCGACTCCCTACAGGTAACATCTCTAATAATGTGCTAAAAATATAATCATAATTTAAATTCATTCTATTTTTTTGGTACAACATCACTATATTTGGTATATACCTACAGAGTTTTGGTTAATTAGAGTCTTCCGGAAAATGTGTTGTCATTTAATAGTTTCTTTTCTACTGCCTAATTGGTTTTCTTGTTTATGTTACATAGAAAAAAAGCAGAATGTGACATTATTCTGGAAGTTCACAATGAAAATTTAAAAAGTCATATCAGGAAGGAACCCTCCTCAGGTGAATTACTCAGGAGGCGCTCTAGGCATGGAGTGCAGGAATGAAGACAGGAATCTGTCTCATTCTTTTCCTGTGACACCAATTTATAAATCAAAACTAACATGACTAAAACATCACAAACAGATTAGCACATTGGTATGATTTTCAAAGTAGAATCTCAGAACAAAAATATCCATATTAAAATAGCAGCCCCACAAGTGAATCAAAATATTCCTATTGAAATGGGAAGCTCATAAATTAAGACTCCAGGTAGCAAGACCAGTATCACAACCTGAATTAGTCTCGGAATTCCAATTAGCAGTCAGGATGTAAAAGACAAAAAAAAAAAAAAAAAAGATTTTCCCCCAAAAAAGTAAATAAGGGCACCTTCTGAAAAAGAAACTAGTAAGAACATAATAAATATACGGAAGTACATCAGACTACCTGGATGAAGAGGGGGGTACTATAAAGGGCAGGCAGCATGGATCAGTCAGAAAGCCAGGGCACATCCTGGTATCAACTGCAATGAATGGATGAGGGGCCCTGGAGAGGTGAGCAGAGATGAGGAGGTCTGGATGATACCATTCATCAAGATCCTTATGACACTTTCTGCTGTGGACTGGCCTCCAAGGAGCCTCCCGTTTTACTGAGATTCCCCTGAAGTTGCTGCATTGACTCAGCAAATGAGGGTTATCGATTTTCCCGGTGGAGGGGTTCTCTTTGAGATCAATAATTTGAAATAAAGAAATAAAATGTAAGAACTACATTTCGGAACTACTAAAATGTAGTTGCTACATTTCCTTCTTGAAATCTGGTTATCCTGTGTTCATTCCTCTGAGATAGAATCACATTGTGACATTGTTGGTCTGTGCACCCCCATACTAATGAACTACTTTAATAATAATAATCACAAGTAATATTTATGGAGTGCCTACCATATGCCAGACACTCTTCTAACAATGTCTCCCTACCCCTGGCAGCAAGAAAACTGCACGTGTACCAGTTCCAAGCCTCATAACCACATGGCAGATACTCAATACCTATTTGTGGGATAGGTGAACAAATTAACTGAACAACCCTTGGAATTTCTAGCTATACCCCTTCTAGAGAAAAGGGAAAAGGTGGGAGAGAGAGAGAATCTGCCCCTCTATAGTGCTTTAATTACAAGTTAATGACAAACACCTGTCCCTTTTTCTTGACAGCATTTCTACCTTGGCTCTCTTTAACTTCAACCACTTCTTTGTCCATCAGTTTTAAAACATGCTAAGAATAATTTAATTCTTACCCCTTTTATGTTTCAGGGTAGAAGATTCAGTGTTCCATGCATGACAAATATATGTAGAATCAAAGGGGCAGTTAAAAAATCAAAGCAAGAATCAAGTTTCATCACATAAAAGAAACCTCTAAAACCTCCCTGTAAAGTGGCTTTCATTACATCATGACAGCCCAACTCCTTTTTCACCAAATAAGTGAGGAATCGGATGTGGTTTTACTTCTACATGATACAAAAGCTAAATATAAATGTGAGTATAAAGTCAAAAGCCAGTTTCCAAGAAATAAGCACTAATTTGAATTTGAAACCCCCTTTTGGCCAGTAAATCCATGCTGAAAATGATGAAGGATTTCTCTAGATTTAGCTTTCTTTAGGAATAATTCTGAGATAAGAGTAACAGAGATCCAAAGGGATGATTATAAGAAACCCATTCTAAACACTTCAAACATCCATACACTTCTGTATTTCATAGGCACTTATTGCACACCTATGATGAGCATGACACCTTTCAGGGCCCAAGACCTGGTGTCCGGTGAAAGAGACACATAGATATCAGGATTGTGTGGCCTAGGCTTCTTACAGGAAGCAACAGAGCAGAGGACAATCACTTTTAATCCAGCTGGAGCACCACAATCTGGACTAGGTTACATGCAGAACAAAAAGATCTCTTCACAAATAAATATTTCAGCTGTCTCTCCAAAGCAAAGGAGGCATTTTGAAATATTTTAGGCAATGCCAAGTCAATGTTGAAAATGTAGAGAAAACCGTCCTCCAGCCTCTCATATTTACCTTGAAGTTTGTGCTAAACTACTCCAATATATCAGAGCAGTAAGAAATCCAAACTTTAAAATGCTTTTCACTTTACAGTAATGTACTTAGTAACACAATGATGTTCCTGACCACCAAAGAAGGATGTACTCCTCTGAAAATTTAGCTAACCTAAGTGTAAAGTAACCTGATGGTTTTAGGGGGAAAGATCAAATATACCTTCTCTGAGTGTGACCTGAAAAAGATTTCTTGAGAAAAAGAATCTCATCAGCTTAGTTTCTTTCTAATCTCCTACCTTGGACTATCTTTAATATGCTTTTAAATGCAGATAGTTCTTTATACCACAATATGACAGGAATAAAAATTATATAAAAGCAGTTTTGCACACTTATAGACACCATCAAGTATTTTACATAATAATGATGCTACAGAAAACAGACAATGATATTGTAATAGCTGTGTATGATGACAGATAGCAGCTACACTTGTGGTGAATATAGTATAATTTATAAAATTGTCAATATGATATATACCTGAAACTAATCTAAGATTGTGTGTCAAATATACTCAAATTTTTAAAAAATGATAATGCTATAATACAGATTCTCACCCACTGAGGAAGAAAGAACTGAAGTAGGGTAAAAAACAAAGATTTAATAGTTTAATTGTGTTTTCCTATCAAACTCTACAGATTCCAATAGTTCAACTGGCATAATATACTGATTTTCTTTTTTTTTAATTCACTTAGCCTATGATTGCATTAAGTAGGTTACTAATGCATTGATTAAATGAGGTCTTTCCAGGGGAACTGGTGATTTTAATGCTACGGGCTAAATGATAAATACCACTAGCATTAAAACCTAAAGTATGACTGTGTAACAGAGAAGACAAAAGTTCATCAAAAATTGAGCTCGTAGAGAATGGATGGCTCTCTAACTTTAATTAAAAATAATCTGTTAACATTACAAAAGAAGGAATAGAAAGTTAACATGGAAATAAATGAATATTTAGAAGTCAACATTGTGCCAAATTTACCAAGAGTACTGGGGAAGCTAAAAACTCATCTATATTAATAAAATTATCAGAGTTCATATATGAATTTATTTCTATAACAGTCAAATTTTCCTTTTTAACATTCAAACACTAGAAAATTTCATTTTATAGTTGCACTAAAGTTTCTTATTATTAAAATGAATGCCAAAAATACAGGAAAAAAACATTAGAGAGGAAATAAAGATTACCAGGATTTCCATTTACGGCAGCGTGATGGATCAAAGTGGATGGACAACTCTCAAGGATGAAACAGTAACATGTTGCATACAATGGCAAAAATTTTTTAATGCAGTTAAGTGCAAAACTGATCAGGAAAGAAAACAAAATACACACAGAGTCCAAAAATGAAGTGAAAACAGGCACCCATAGAGGTAAACAAACACCAAAGGTGGCCTTTACACTAAAGTTTCTGCTGAACTCTAGGGACCTTAACCTTCTACTTTGATGGCTGCATAGAGAGATCATTCCTTAGGTTCTTCTCAAAATAAGTAAACTAATAAACTATACATAAAGCTGGAGCAGCTCATTCACAGTGCAAAATGAACTCCACTGCACATTTAAAAGAGATGGCAAATAAAGAGTGAAATCTTGCCATTTGCAATGACATGTATAAATCCGGAGAATATTATTCTGAGCAAAACAAGACAGAGAAAGACAAATACCATATGATTTCACTCATATGTGGAATTTAGGAAACAAACAAATGAGAAAAGGGGGATGAAAAAGAGAGAGAGAGAGAAGCAAACCAAGAAACGGACTCTTAACTACAGAGAACAAACTGATAGTTATCAGAAGGGAGGTGGGTCGTATGGGATAGATAGGTGATGGGGACTAAGGAGGGCACTTATTATGATAAGCACCAGGTGTTATATGGAAGTGTTGTATCACTGAAACACCTGAAACAGATATTATATTGTATGTTAACTAACTGGAATTTAAGTAAAAACTTTTAAAAAGGAAAGGATGGAAAAATCTTAACTGTTTTACTTTGGCACTAAATTGAGGCAGAGGGAAATCCCCTGAAAATTAATAACAAACTAGGTTACCCATTATTTTATAGTCCAGATTTACAACATCTATGAGGATAAAAATTCTCAAGCAGAGAATTTGACCCAACGTGGTCCCAATTCAGTAGTTCCACTAAGCAATTAACAGAAGCCAGTGCTAATCCTGTCTAGAGGAACTCAGCTTCAATCCAGAGCTCAAATATTTCCCATAAACCTCAAAGAAAATAAAGAGTCCACAGGAAAAAAAAAAGTTACAAAACACAAAAAAATAAGGCATTATAACTGAGAAACATATAAGAGACCCCCAAAAAGATCTGCAGATGGAATTCTTAGACAACAAAAATAATATACATACTGACTATCATTTAAAGAAAGAGAGACTTGAAAAGATAAGAAACAAGAGCTCATAATTAAGCACTTGGAATTGGAACCAAGTAGAATCTAGAAATAAATACTAAAATAAATGAAATTAAAGTCTTGATGTAGGGATAAAACAGACAAGACACAGCTGAAAAGAGAATTGGTAGATTATAAAATAGATATTTTTAAATTACCCAAAATTAAATCCAGAAAGATAGAGATGAAAATGACAAAAGACAGGCTAATGACATCATCAAAATGGCGACATAGGTTGTCTCTGACCTCAGTTTCCCTCATAAGATCAGTTAGCAACTATCCATAGAAGAGACACCACTGTGGGGAGCCTGGGTGGCTCAGTCAGTTAAGCATCTGAGTTCAGCTCAGGCCATGATCTCACGGTTTGTGAGTTTGAGCCCCACGTTGGGGGTCTGTGCTGACAGTTCAGAGCATGGAGCCTACTTTGGATTCTGTGTCTCCTTCTCTCTCTGCCCCACCCCTGCCTGAACTCTTGTCTCTCAAAAATTAATAAATGTTAAAAAAATTTTTTTTAAGAAAAAAAAAGAAAACACACCATTGTAAAAAATCCCAGAACCCTGGGTAAGGCTGAAATACCCATGAACCACAGAAACCAAGGAGGACCACATTAGAAGGGTAAAGGGAGAGGTTTTACTCTGAATGTATTACCCCTCTCCCAGGCCAGCACAGCACTGCACTGAGAGGCTCTCCTCCCCAACCCTTAGTTTCTCTGGTAGTTAAAAGAGATCCCAAAATGGACATTCAGCTTCCCTAGTTTTATGGAGCATTTTCCAAGAGGCCTACTCAGGTGTTACCCCCATGGAGATCACTGCAGGATTCTACAGGGCCAAACCACTGGCAATCAGAGAGAGATACACAAGGGTTTGGAACATATAGCAACCAGCACTCAGATCTGATACTACAGAAATACAAAGGATCATAAGACTACGAACTTTTACTATGAACAATTATAGACCAACAAAATGGACAACCTAGAAACAATGAGAAAACTCCTGGAAATATATAACCTACCAAGACTGACTCATGAAGAAACAGAAAAACTGAACAGACCAATAACAATAAAAAGCTGAATCAGTAATCAAAAATCTCCCAACAAAGAAAATCCTAGGACCAGAACATTTCACAGTGAATTCTAAACATTTAAAGAAGAATGACTGCCAATCTTTCTCAAACTCTTACAAAAATATGAAGAGGAGGGAATACTCCCAAATTCATTTTATAAAACCAACATTACCCTGAGAGCAAAGCCAGATAAGGACACTACAAGAAAACTACAGGACAACACGCCCAGTGAATACAGATGCAAAAATTCTCAGCAAAATACTAGCAAACTGAATTCGACAGCACATTAAAAAGATCATACAGTATAATCAGGTAGGACTTATCCCTAGGACACAAGGATGATTTGACAACATGAATCAATTAAAGAGCTACATTACATTAACAGAATGAAAGATAAAAATCAAACGATCATTTCAAAAGAGTATTACACAAAGAGCGTTCAACACCCTTTCCTAACAAAAATCCTCAAAAAGGTTGAGTATAGAAGTATGTACCTTGACATAATAAAGGTGATAGATGACAAGGCCACAGCTAACATCGTACTCAAGGTAAAAGGTTGAAAGCTTTTCCTCTAAGATCAGGAACAAGACAAGAGCGCCTACTCTTACCATTCCTATTCAACATAATACTGGAAGTACTAGCCAGAGCAGTAAGGCAGGAAAAATAAATAAAAGGCATCCAAATCAGAAAGAAAAAAGTAAAACTGTCTCCATTTGCAGATGATGATCTTATACACATTAAAACTCTAAAGACTTCACCAAATATTAGAATAAACAGATTCCATAAATTTGCAAGATACAAAATCATAATACAAAAGTCAATTGTGTTTCTTACACTAACAACAAGTTTTCTGGGAAAAAGAAACAATCTCATTTACAATAGCATCAAAAACAATAAAATAATTTAGCAATAAATTTAATCAAGGGAGTGAAAGATCTCTACACTAAAAACTGTAAGATATAAATAAAAAGAAATTGAAGAAGACACAAATAAATGGAAACATATCCCATGCTCATGGATTGGAAGACTTAATATTGTTAAAACGTTCATACTACCCAAAGCCAACTATAGATTCAATGCAATCCCTATCAAAATTCTAATGGCATTCTTCACAGAAATAGAAAAAACGATCCAAAAATTCTTATGAAATCCCAAAAGATTCTGTATAGCTAAAGCAATCCTGAGAAAGAAAAACAAATCTGGAGACATCACACTCCCTGACTCAAACTATATCACAAAGCTATAGTAATCAAAACAATATGGTACTGGAATACAAATGCACACAGAGACAATAGAAAAGAACAAGGAGCCCCAAAATACTCATGCATATACAGTCAACTAAAATTTGACAAGAAATCCAGAATACTCAATAGGAAAAAAAGATAGTCTCCTAAATAAACGGCACTGGGAAAACTGGATAGCCACATCCAAAAGAATGAAACTGGGCCCCCTATCTTACACCACTCAAAAAATTTACTAGAAAGGGGTTAATGATTTAAATGTAAGACCTGAAACCATAAAGTTCCTAAAGAAAACATAGGAAAAAAGCTCCCTGACATTGGTCCTGGCAATGATTTTTGAGAGATTAACCCAAAAGCACAAGCAAAAGGAAAAAAATAAATGAGTGGGATTGTATCAAACTAAAAGGCTTCTACATAGCAAAGGACACCACCAACAAAATGAAAAGACAACCTGTGGAATGGGAGAAAACATATGCAACCCAAGTATCTGTAAGTGGTTATTATCCAAAATATATAAGGAACTCATACAACAGTAAATTGTTTTTAATAATTGGTTTAACAATGGGCAAAGGACCTGAATATTTTTCCAAAGAAGATATACAAATGACCAACAGGTACATGAAAAGGTACTCAAAGTCACTAATCATTAGGAAAATGGAAATCAAAACCACAATGAGACATCACTTCATACCTGTTAGAGTGGCTAATATCAAAAAGACAAGAAATAACAAATATTGGCAAGAATGTGGAGAAAAGAGAACCCTTGTGCATTATTGGTGGGAATATAAACTGGCACAGTTACTATGGAGAACAGTATGGATGTTCCTCAAAAACTTTAAAAAAAAAGAACCACCATATGATCCAGCAATTCCATTTCTGGGTACTATATGAAGGAAATGAAATCACTAACTCTAAAAGATTATCTAAACTCCCATATTCATCACATCATTATTTACAGCAGCCAAGACATGTCAACAAATGAGTGGATTAAGAAAATGTAGATTATATGTAAACTAGAATATTATTCAGCCATAAAAAATAAGGAAATCCTTCCATTTAGGACAATATAGATGAGCCTTGAGGGCATTGTGCTAAGTGAAATAAGTCATACAAAGAAATAAATACTGCAGATTTAACTTATATGTGAAATCTAGAAAAACTGACCTCCTAGGAACAAAAAGTAGATTGGTATTTGCCAGAGACAGAAAGGTAGGTGAAATGGCTGGTCAGAGAGTATGAACTTCTAGTTATAAAATGAATAAGTTCCAGGGGTCTAATGTACAGCATAACTATGCTTAACAACACTATACTGTATACTTGAAAGTTACTGAGACAGATTTTTTTAATTTATTTAAATCCAAGTTAGTTAACATATAGTGTAATAATGCTTTCAGGGGTAGAATTTAGTGATTCATCACTTACATGTAACTCTCAGTGCTCATCCCAACAAGTGCCTTCTTAATGCCTATTACCCATTTTAGCCCATCCCCCCAACCACCTCCCCTCCAGCAACCCTCAGATTATTCTCTATATTTAAGAGTCTCTTATGGTTTGTCTCCCTTTCTGTTTTTATCTCACTTTTCCTTCCCTTCCCCTATGTTCATCTGTTGTTTCTTAAATTCCTCATATGAGTAAAATAATATATGTCTTTTTCTGACTTATTTTGCTTAGCATAATATATTCCAGTTTCATCCACATTATTACAAAAGGAAGATTTCATTATTTTGAATCACTGAGTAATAGCCATTGTATATATATAGATCATATCTTTTTTTAAATTTTTTAATGTTTATCTTTGTGGGGGGGGAGAGAGAGAGAGGGAGAGAGAGAGAATGAGGGGCAGAGGAGCAGAGAGAGACACACACACAGAATTCGAGGCAGGCTCCAGGCTCTGAGCTGTCAGCACAGAGCTTGACACAGGGCCCGAACTCAGGGGCCATGAGATCATGACCTGAACCGAAGCCGGATGCTCAAACCACTGAGCCACCCAGATGCCCTCACATCTTTTTTTTTTTTAATGTTTATTTTTGAGAGAGAGAGAGAGAGAGAGCGAGAGCGAGAGCGCATGTGCGTGGAGTGGGAGGGAGGGGTAGAGAGAGAGGGAGACAGAGGATCCGAAGCTGACTCTGCAATGACTGCAGAGAGCTGGATGTGGGGCTCAAATTCATGAACCGTGAGATCATGACCTGAGCTGAAGTCAGACACAACTGACAGAGCCACACAGGCACCCTCCCCATATTCTTTATCCATTCATCAGTGGATGGACATTTGGACTCTCTCTATAATCTGGCTATTATTGATAGTGCTCCTATAAATAATGGGGTGCATGTACCCCTTTGAATCAGCAGTTTTGTATACTTTGGATAAATACCTAGTAGTGGAATTGCTGGGTTATAGAGTAGCTCTATTTTTAATTTTTGAGGAACCTCCATACTGTTTTCCAAAGTGGCTGCACCAGTTTCCATTCCCATCAACAGTATTGAAGTATTCCCTTTCTCCACATCCTCACCAACATCTGTTGTTTTCTGGGTTGTTAATTTTAGACATTCTGACAGGTGTGAGGTGGTATCTCATCATGGTTTTGATTTGCATTTCCCTGATGATGACTGATGTTGAGCATCTTTTCATGTGTCTGTTAGCCATCTGGATGTCTTCTTTGGAAAAGTGTCTTCATGTCTTTTGCTCATTTCTTAACTAGGTTGCTTGTTTCTTGGATGTTGAGTTTGATAAGTTCTTTATAGATTTTGGATACTAACCCTTTATCAGATGTGTCATTTGCAAATATCTTCTCCCATTCCGTTGGTTGCCTTTTAGTTTTATTGATTGCTTCCTTCGCTGTGCAGAAGATTTTTATCTTGATGAGGTCCCACTGGCTCATTTTTTGTTGTTGTTGTTTCCCTTGCCTCCAGGAACATATCTAGTGAGAAGTTACTCTGATCAAGGTCAAAGAGGTTGCTGCCTGTGTTCTCCTCTAGGATTTTGATGGTTTCCTGTCTCACATTTAGGTCTTTCATCCATTTTGAGTTTATTTTTGTGTATGGTGTAAGAAAGTGGTCCAGTTTCATTCTTCTGTCCAGTCTTCCCAGCACCATTTGCTGAAGACACTGTCTTCTTTCCATTGGATGTTCTTTCCTGCTTTGTCAAAAATTAGTTGGCCATACATTTGTGGGTCCATTTCTGGGTTCTCTATTTTATTCCACTAATCTATGTGTCTGGTTTTGTGCCAGTACCATACTGTTTTAATGATTACAGCTTTATAATATAGCTTGAAACCTGGAATCGTGATGCCTCCAGTTTTGTTTTTCTTTTTCAGGATTGCTTTGGTTATTTGGGGTCTTTTGCGGTTCCATACAAATTTTAGAATTTTTGTTCTAGTTCTGTGAAAAATGCTGGTGTTACTTTGCTGAGGATTCCATTGAATGTGTAGACTGATTTGGGTAGTATAGACATTTAAACCATGTTTGTTCTTCCAATCCATGAGCATGGAATGCTTTTCCATTTCTTTGTGCCCTCTTCAGTTTCTTTCGTAAGGGTTCTATAGCCTTTAGAGTACAGACCTTTTACTTCTTCTAGTTAGGTTTATTCTTAGGTATCTTAACTGTTTTTGGTGCAACTGCAAATGGGATTGATTCCTTGATTTCTTTTTCTGCTGCTTCATTATTGGTGCATAGTAACTGACTGATTTATGCACACTGAATTTTATATCCTGCAGCTCTCATGAATTCCTGTATTAATTCTAGCTATTTTTTGGTGGAGTGTTTTGAGTTTTCTTCATAGAGTATCATGTCATCTGCAAATAGTGGAAGTTTGATTTCTTCCTTGCCACTATAGATGCCTTTTTTTTCTTTTTGTTGTCTGATTGCTGAGGCTAGGACTTCCAGTACTGTGTTGAACAACAGTGGTGAGAGTGGACCTCCCTGTCATGTTAGGGAGAAAGTTCTCAGTTTTTCCCCGTTGAATATGATATAAGCTGTGGGTGTCTTTCGTATATGGCCTTTATGATGTTGAGGTATGTTCCCTCTAACCCTACTTTCTTGAGGGCTTGAATCAAGAAAGGATATTGTGTTTTCTCAAATGCTTTTCTGCATCTATTGAGAGAATCATGTGGTTCTTATCCTTTATTAATGTGATGTATCATATCAATTGATTTGTAGATATTGAATGACTCCTGCAGCCCAGGAACAAATTCCACTTGATCATAGTGAATAATTCTTCTAATGTACTGCTGGATTCAATTTGCTAGTATCTTGTTGAGACTTTTTGAATACATGTTCATCAGGGAGATTGGTCTGCAATTCTCCTTTTTAATGGGATCTTTGGTTTTGGAATCAAGGTAATACTGGCCTCATCGAATGAGTTTGGGAGTTTTCCTTCCATCTCTATTTTTTGGGACAGCTTCGAAAGAATAGGTATTAACTCTTCTTTAAATGTTTGGCAGAGTGGGGTGCCTGGGTGGCTCAGTTGATTAAATGTTTGGCAGAATTCCCCTGGGAAGCCATTGGCCTTAGACCCTTGTTTGTTGGAAGATTTTTGATTACTAATCCAATTTCTCTACTGGTTATGGGTCTGTTCAAATATTCTATTTCTCCCTGTTTCAGTTTTGGTAATTTATGTGTTTCTAGGAATTTACCCATTTCTTCCAGATTGTCCAATTTGTTGGCATAATTGTTCATAATATTCTCTTATTACTGTATTTTTACAGTGTTGGTTGTGATCTCTCCTCTTTCACCCATAATTTTATTTATTTGGGTCCTTTCTTTTTTCTTTTTGATAAATCTGGATAGGGGGTTATCAATTTTCTTAACTCTTTCAAAGAACCAGCTCCAGTTTCACTGATCTGTTCTACTATTTGTTTGTTTTTTAATCTCATACCATTGATTTCTCCTCTAATCTTTATTATTTCCCTTCTTCCACTGGTTTGGGACTTTATTTGCTGTTTTTTTTCCAGCTCCTTAGGTGTAAGTAGGCTGTATATTTGAGACCGTTCTTTATTCTTAGGAAGGCCTGGATTGCTTTATACTTCCCTCTTATGGCCACCTTTGCTGCATCCCAAAGGTTTTGGACTGCTGTGCTTTCATTTTCATTGGCTTCAATGTACTTTTTTTATTTCCTCTTTAATTTCTTGGTTAACCCATTCATTCTTCAATAGGATGTTCTTTAATCTCTAAGCACTTGTGAAGATAGTAAATCTTCAAAGTTCTCTCCACATATTTACCCAAAGAATACAAAAACACTAATTCAAAGGGACACATGTACCCCTATGCTTATAGCAGCATTATTTACAATAGTCAAGATAATGAAGCAGACCAAGTATCCATTGATAGATGAATGGAAAAAGAAGATGTGGTATATATACCATGGGATATTACTCAGCAACAAAAAAGGAAAGAAATCTTGCCATTTGCAACACATAGACGGAGCTAGCAAGTATAATCCTAAGCAAAAAGTATAATGCTTTAAGACAGAGAAAGATTTCGCCACATTATTTTACTCATTTGTGGAATTTAAGAAACAAAACAAACAAGCAAAGGAAAAAATGAAAGAGAGAGAGTCAAAGCAAGAGACAGACTCTTAATTATAAAGAACAATCTGATGGTTACCAGAAAGGGGGGGGTGGATTAAATAGATGATGGAAATTAAGGAGTGCACTTGTGATGAGCATGGGATGATGTATGGATCTGAATTTATACTGTATACCTGAAACTAATAAAACATTTTATGTTAACTAATTGGAATTAAAATAAAAACTTTTTAAAAAGTTCTCTCCATAAAAAAGAAAAACTAGGAACTATGAGGTGATAAATGTGTTAACTAACTTTATTATGGTAATCATTTTGCAATACATACATATATGAAATCATCATATTGTATAACTTAAATGTACACAATGTTATATGCCAACTATATCTCAACAAAGTTAGGAAAAATACAACAAAGGAATATTTCCAAGAAAATAAAAATTAAAAAGGTCAAGAGCCATGGAGTATAGAGTTAGAGGCTCTAAGATATGTCTAATTGCAGCTCCATTCTGAACAGGCAATCACTGATATTTTTCAGAAATTGATAAAAGATTCCACTTCTCACAGATTCAAAAACCCCAGTGTATTCCATGTTGACATAGTCTCCCAAAATAATACACTCCTAGACACATCACGATAAAACTGCAGAACATGAAGAGGGAAAAATAAATTAAGTACAGCTAGAAAGAAAGGACAAAGCACTAACAGAGGAATGATAATTAGATTGACAAGTGACTTTTCAATAACAATAGTGGGAAACAAAATAATTACAATGTGCTAAGAGAAAACAGCTGCCAGTCTGAAGTAATATAAAATCAGTGAGACTAGCTTTCTAGCACAAAGAATTTATACATAGAACAAAACCTGTGGTTTACCCTCAAAAAATGAAAAGTTTTTTAAAACTCTAAACTTAACCAGAAGGAAAACGATCCAGTTAAAAAGCTGAGAAAATATTTTGGTAACTACATGGTCACAGCCAAACAAATATTTACTATATAAAACCTAATTGAGAATATATTAAGTGACAAAACATAATTGTAAATTAGTGAGGAGAAATAATGTATTATTCAATAAATAATATTGGGAAAACTGGCCAGACACTAATTAAAAATAAACAGATTCAGAAATCTTGCCACTTGCAACTACGTGGATGGAACTAGAGGGTATTATGCTAAGCGAAATTGGTCAGAGAAAGACAAATATCATTATGACTTCACTCACATGAGGAATTTAAGATACAAAACAGATGAACATAAGGGAAGGGAGGCAAAAATAATATAAAAACAGGGAGGGGGACAAAACATAAGAGACTCTTAAATATAGAGAACAAACTGAGGGTTGCTGGAGGGCTGTGAGTGGGAGGGATGGGCTAAATGGGTAAGGGGCATTAAGGAAGACATTTGTTGGGATGAGCACTGGGTGTTATACATAGGGGATGAATCACTGCAATCTATTCGTTAAATCATTATTGCACTATACGTGAACTAACTTCGACGTAAATAAATGAATAAATAAAATAGATTCATATCTCTCATCTTACATTTTTAAAATTCCAGATTTATTAAAACAATACTAAAATGAAGAAACTGTTAAAATGTATGTAAAATTTTGAAATTTTAAATAGCAAAGATATTTCTAACATAGCAAAGGCTAAAACACTAATTTAATGCTAATTAAAAATGGCAAAAATATAAGAAAGGCAACATAAAATGAAACACTTAGAAATATGAATGATCAAGAGATAATTTAAAAATTCATACAAATCAAAATGAAAAGTACAATGACTCTGGTTTAAAAATAAGCAAAGCATATGATCAGACATCTTATAAAAAAAGTAAAAGCAAATGTTCAATAAACATGAAAGGCAAGGAAACCCCTTATTAATGAAGGCCACAGATATAAGTTATGAGCTATAAATTTTTCTTGTGACACAGTGAAGATCAAATTGAATAATACCCATTGTCTAACAGAGTGTATAGGCACATTTGGCAAAATGTATTATATCCTTTGGCTTTATTTCCCAACTTAATGGGAATCTTGCCTTAGTAATAAATTGGACAAGAATATATATATAACAGTCCAACTTGTTTGTGAGCACAAGCCTGATTAAATAAGATAAAGTTACAGTGGAATATTATACTATCTCTATAAATGTTAGTTTGTAACTTGACCCTGTACATGGAAGGCCAGGAAAGACCAAAGAAAGAGGCAGACTACTCCAGATTAGAACAAGGCAGTTTGAAGGGAATTTATAAGACTTGTCCTGGGTGGCTACAAGATAAGTAGATCTCTGCACCTGTCCACCAGAATCTAAAAAGTTTATATAGAGGCCTTAACTGGTTTCAGTCATGTATTCAGTCCCGATGGTCTCAACAGCACCTTATTCTCTCTTAAAGCAGGCTAAAAATTTGTAGGTATAGTGTGATATCAAAATGCTTATTTAAAAAATAAATAAACTTTTAACATAAATTAATATAATCTGAATAACTACTGAATATTTTTGTCATGGCAGCTACACCATTAGAAGATACTCATATGTAAATCTTTAACTCTAAACCACATTTTTTGACAATATAATTATCCATAGTTTTATATATTTTAGAATTCATTATGTTTGATGGCAACTAAGCTAAAAAAGTATGCTAATTCTTCCTTCTTATCACCATCATGTGCAAATTACACATAAACTTGATGAATGCACATGTTGCTAAATTCTGCATGTAAATGATATTTAAGTTTTGATAGTTTCACTGCTTCTTTAGCCAGTATATCTCCACAAATTATACAATGTATATCCAGAACCTGCAAAATAAAATTCACAATGTTTGGAATCCAATCAAAGGTTATCAAATCTACAAAAAATCAGGAAACTATGATCTTTAGTTAGGAGAAAAATCAGAACTGACATGTTAGCATTAATATGTTATCATTAGTAGACAAGGACATTAAAAGAGTTATAACTGTAACCCATAAATTCAGAAAGTTAAGTAGAGATACAGGAGATATTTAAAAGACCCAAATTGAATTTTCTAAAGAAATTCTATTTTACACACTATTAATATGTAAAATAAAAATGCACTGATGGGATTAATGGAAGAAGAAGAGAAACTGCAGAATAAAACATCAGTGAACTTGAAGACATAGTAATATCCAAAAGAAAAATGAAGAGAAAAGAGAATTTTAATAACATAGTATCAGTAAGCTGTGGGACAAAGTCAAGTGGCTTAATACATGGGTTTCAGCGGGCTCTGAAAAACAAGGGGAATAAAAAGAGGACAAAAAATATCTGAAAACTTTGTAGCTGAAAGTTTTCCAAGTTTGATAAAAAGCTATCAACCCACAGATCCAAGACACTCAATGAACTCCAAATAAAAGAAATGAGAAAAAAATTGCAACAAAGAACATCATAATCAAATTGGAAAAAAATAGTAACAAAGATAAAATTTAAGAGTAGCCAGTAACAAAAGGCACAATATATTTTAATGTTTATTTAGTTTCAAGAAAGAGAGAGGCAGAGTGTGAACAGGGAGGGGTAGAGATAGGGGGAGGGGCAGAGATAGGGGGAGACGCAGAATCCAAAGCGGGCTCCAGGCTCTGAGCTATCAGCACAGAGCATGACGAGGGGCTCAAACTCACTTACCCTAAGATCATGACCTGAACCGAAGTTGGAAGCTTAACCAACTGAGCCACCCAGGCACCCCAAGGCACATTATATTTTAAAAAGAGAGGGGAAAAGAGAGATTACAAAGGTGCACTAGGAAAAGTCTTCAGGGTGATGACTATGTTCATTATCTTGGTTCTAGCTATTGTTTCACATTGCATTTATATACATGTATATCTGGATGTGGAAGTATGTACATTCAAGTTTATCAGATTGTACATTTGAAATAGGTGCAGTTTGTTGAATGTCAGTGATACCCAAATTAAACTTTTTTTTTTTACTGTATCAGTATTTTGTTTATAATTTTGCACCTTTTAATTTCAGTACAGTTAACATAGTTTTATATTTGTCTCCGGTGTACAATATAGTGATTCAACAATTCTATACATTACTCAGTGCTCATCATGATAAGTGTACACTTAATCCCCTTCACCTATTTCACCCAACATCCTTATCCACCTGCCCTCTGGTAACCATCAGTTCTTTTCGAATTAGTGTTTTCATATTTTTTTGGGTAAATACCCACTAGTAGAATTACTGATCATATGGTAATTATATTTTTAATTTTTTGAGGAACCTTCATACTGTTTTCCACTGTGGCTGCACCAGTTTGCATTCCCAGCAACAATGAACAAGGATTCCTTTTTCTCCACATCCTTGCCAGCACTTGTTGTTTCTTCTGTTGTTTTTTTTTTTCTTATTTTAGCCATTCTGACAGGTGTGATTTTGATTTGTATTTCCCTGATGATCAATTAAGCTGTTTTTAAAAGGGCAAGTCAAAGACAAGAGCATAGCAATTTATCTTGGTCTCAAATCTCAAAATCCCTTTTCATTTTGTTCTATTTTGCCTTTGCTTTTATGTGCTTCCTAAATAAAATAGTTTTTTCTGTAGCATGGTAAAATGAAAAGAGCACTGGGTTAGAAATCAGAACAACTTTTTATTTTGGCACTAAATATTGGTATGACCCTGAGCATATTACTCAAATCAGACTCTACTTTTCATCCAGAAAACAAGGAGGTTACACTGGATATTCTCTTAAATTTCTTCAGCATCCATGACTTACTGTGCATCAGATTAGAGGCAACACAGAAAGACTTCTTCCCTCAAAACTTACTCCAGAGCAGCAATAGAACATACATCTGGACATAATTAAATCACTCACCATTCAAATGGATACAGAGAAGCAATGAACGCAGAAAGATTATCTGGCAATCCATAAGTTTCCATCTGCTGTACGTTTGAGGGTTCCCAGGAAAGGGAAAATAGTGACCTACATACTGGATATCAACTCAGGGAAGTCATTAAGGAAATAATAACAAAGTAAGAAACTCTGTCCAGTCATCTCAAGTAAGACACGGGCACCTTCCCCTAGGACTAGCACAATAAGGCCCATTTTGAATCACAAATGAGGGCTTTGGACCAAAAGGTCTATGAAGGCCCTCCTACTTGCTCCAACATTCTGTGATTTGCATTTTTATTGTAGACTGAAGATTAAAAGGGAAACAGATGAACGTTTTTCACACCCAGTCCCAGTTTCATGTGAAATGTTTCTGCACAAAATGTTTAATTGCTTTGCAGAAGTCACAAAGATGATTCAATGCCTCTTTCCTCTCCAAATGTATATAACTATTAGCTATGCTTGTACAATAGAGAAAATATGATGCTTTGGGATAATTTGGAAATAAATGGACAATATTCTCTGAATATAGTTATCACTGATATCTAAGTCAGCAGGTGCTTGCTGAATCACTTCCCCTTTTGGCTTTGGCCCTTTAGAGTTATCTGTATCTTTTTAAAGTCTATTTAAATAAACAAAATGATGGAGTGATTGTTCTCAAAAAATGTTTCCACATTTGGCTATTTACATTTATTGGAGGGTGCCGCTGATACCCCCAAAAGCCATTCCCACCTGCCTGCCTTCACTAAAGTTTGAATTCATTCCCACTCCTAGCTTTAAGAAGAATAGAATTCTTTTTTTTAAAATTTATGTCTTTATTTTATTTTGAGAGACAGAGAGCGAGCAGGCGAGGGGCAGAGAGAGAGGGAGATACAGAATCTGAAGCAGGCTCCAGGCTCTGAGGTGTCAGCACAGAGCCCAACACGGGGCTCAACGCCATGGACTGTGAGATCATGACCTGAGCTTAAGAGTCTGTTAAGTCAGACACTTAACCAGCTGAGCCACCCAGGCGCCTCAAGAAGAATAGAATTCTTAAAGCTAGAAGTGGCCATATAACACAATTCTAGCCATTGGGACATGAACAGATCTGTCAGCGGCTTCTGGGAACTTTTACTTATTCTGATTAGATTTATACATTCCCCATGATACTTTTTTTCTTCCCTGAACACAAGTGTTATGTCTGGACCTGCAGCAGCTATAGTGCAACCATGAAATTACAAAGCAACATACCAAACAGTAAAGGGAAAAGATAGACAAGGCTTAGGTAGCTAATAACACAGTTGAGTCAAAAGACAAACAAACACCTCTTTGCTTAAGCCTCTGTTTGCCAAGTTGTCCACTATGTGCAGTAAAATATATTCCTTGTTGATACAACAGGTTTGAGGAAAAGAATTAATTGCCTTTTATTCTGAGAATATGTATATTGCTTGCAAAACACATGAAATTGGTTGTTTGTTTCTTAATACTAATAACACCACCATTATTTAATAGGGCTATTACACATAGTCTAGGTTTCCATCAACATTTCAAAGAGGAAGTATTAGCATAATATCATCATCTCTGATAAACAGCATAATAATATATTACTTGTATACATATCATCCAGTTTCTATCATGGTCATAGCCTCTTTCCTATTATGAAAAACCATAGTTAAGTATTTTAGCATAAACATGTTATCTGCCTCAAAAGTCACAGTTATTTTATTCATTCATAAGTCAAAAGACCTACTATACATCAGACATTGTCATTTCACATTTTCTCAACTGATAAGTGAAGATATTTGTCAATCCTTTTCGTTCAGTGTGCTTCAAACTCTAAGGATCTATATTTTTTACACCTGGGACTAATATAGTTATGTTTATTATTTTATCTATACTGAAATCTAGAGCAGGGATTAGCAAAGTTGCTCAGTAAAGGGCCAGATAGTAAATATTTTAAGCTTTAGGCTTTATAGTAAATATTTAGGCTTTACCATAAGGTCTCTGTTGCAACCACTCAGTTCTGTCATGCAGCACAAAAATAGCCATAGACAACATGATAATGAATTAATGTAACTGTGTTGCACTATCACTTTACTGATACTGAATATTGCAATTCATAAGATTTTCAGGTGTCACAAAATATTATTCTTTCCAATTTGTTTTCAGCCATGTAACAATGTAAAAACCATTCTCAGTTCTTGGGCAATACAGAAACAGGCATATTTGGCCCACAAGCCATTACTAAATGAAACCTGCTGTTTTGCCCTGAATGCTTCAGTCACCTGATTATGCCTTACAGAATAAGCAAATGGAAACTTTCAAAACCTCATTAATGTTCAGGTGTAGTTTTTTCTAATAAAGTGTTCAACAGACATTCCAATGTGTACTGCTTTACAAATAAGTGATCCTATATTTCTTAATTCCTGTGTTCATTTATATGGGAAAAGGCAGCCTTTTTGTATAACAATAGGCAGCATTACCACAAACGCATTATGACCTGAGATCACGTTTCCACGGACAACTGATAATCCCTATGAGGGCTGCATCCATAGCCCTCAGGAGTACCCCATTCACTTCTGTGCTCATTCCTGTTATCTTCCCCTAGAGATCACCCCATCGTGGCTGTTCTCTCATGTCACATAAGCACTCTGCCAGGGAAATAAAGGAAGGCATTCTTTGGTTGGCCTGATTTTAACTGTCTACCTTAAATTTAGCCTGGCCACTAGACTTTAGTCCTCTTTCATATAGAGGTTAATATATACTATTTTTCTTTTTGTTTTTGTTTCTTTTTCTTCTCTCTTTTCTTCTCTTTCTTTTCTTTCCTTTCCTTTCCTTTCCTTTACTTCTTTCCCCTTTTAGCTTGCTTGTTTGTTTGATTTGTCTGTGCATTTGCGTGCTTTTGTT
>CM053568.1:29724664-29748301 GCA_028646485.1 Cryptoprocta ferox
GTATCATAGGAATTCCCGAAGATGAGGAAAGAGAAAAAGGTCCTGAAGGGGTACTTGATCAAATTATAGCTGAAAACTTCCCGAATATGGGGAAAGAAATGGACACTGAAATCCAAGAGGCCCAAAGAACCCCCTTAAGATGAAAAGATGCTCAACATCACTCATCATCAGGGAAATGCAAAACAAAACTATGATGAGATACCATCTCACACCTGTCAGAATAGCTAAAATTCACAACACAAGAAACAACAGGTGTTGGCAAGGATGTGGAGAAAGGGGAACCCTCTTGCACTGTCAGTGGGAATGCAAACTGGTGTAACCACTGAAGAACAGACTGGAGGTCCCTCAAAAAACTAAAAATAGAACTACCCTATGACTCAGAAATTATATTATTAGGTATTTACCCAAAGGATACAAAAACACTTATTTGAAGGGGTATATGCACCCCCAGTGTTTATAGCAGCACTATCAACAATAGCCAAACTATGGAGAGAGCCCAAATATCCATCAACTAATGAATGGATAAAGAAAATGTGGTGTGTGTGTGTGTGTGTGTGTGTATATATATATATGTGTATATATATAAACATATATATGTGTGTATATATAAACACACATACATACACATACATATAAACACACATAAACACATACATATATACACATACACACATATGTACATATACTCATATATACATATATGTACATATATAAATATATGCATATATACAGACATATATACACATATATACATATATACATTCATCCAATGGACTATGACTCAGCCATCAAAAGAATAAAATCTTGCCATTTGCAATGATGTAGACTGGAGCCAGAATGTATTACGCTAAGCAAAATAAGTCAATCAGAGAAAGGCAAATACCATATGATTTCACTCATATATGGAATTTAAGAAACAAAACAGGGACACCTGGGTGGCTCAGTCGGTTAAGCATCCGACTTCAGCTCAGGTCATGATCTCACGATTCATGGGTTCGAGCCCCGCATCAGACTCTGTGCTGACAGCTCAGAGCCTGAAGCCTGCTTCAGATTCTGTGTCTCCCTCTCTCTCTGCCCCTCTCCCACTCATGCTCTGTTTCTGTCTCAGTAATAAATAAACATTTAAAAATTTAAAAAAAAGAAACAAAACAGATGAACATATGGGAAGAGGAAAGAGAGAGAGAGAGAGAGAAGCAAACCACAAGAGACTCTTAACGAGAACAAACTGAGGGTTGATGGAGGAGGGTGGGAGATGGGCTAGATGGGTGATGGGCATTAGGAAGGCACTTGTGAGGAGCATTGGGTGTTGTATGTTAAGTGATGAATCACTGAATTCTACTCCTGAAACCGATATAAGCACTGTATGTTAACTAAAATTTAAATTAAAAAATTAATGGGACATGAGATTGCTAAAAATAGTAAGAGCATTAAACAGGAAAAAAGGTGCTTTATCATTCCTGGCAAGAAGAACAAGACAATATTATTTAGAGGGTATAAATAATAAGTTTTTCCCATTCTAGGACTAAGAAACATAATCGCCAAGAATGAATTAGCCATTTGTGACAACTGTTGTTTTTGTTAAGATCATCGCCTGTGCACATTGGCATCAATAAGCCATATGAATTGTCTTTTTATCATCAAATATTTTCTGATTCCTTCATTTTGCTAACCAGAAACAAAAATCAGTAGTATACCATGAAAACCTAAGGCAACTGCAGCCCATATACCTCTGTCCCATTCGTTCTTATTCTGCTTTCCGTAGCCACAGCTCCTTTTCTAGGACTGGAGCTCTTCCCGCATTTCCATTATTTTTGGCTAGAGTCCTATTAAATGAAGGCGACTTTGAATTCCAGGCTCAATAAAAAGACCTCAGGTGATATGGATAGTGAATGATTTACTGAGTTACTGAGAATCTACTATTAACAAGACACTATTCTAAGTTCTTCATATATTTAATACGTGATCTTGTATTAATCTTTAGATAAGGTGCTATTATCATCACCTTATAGATAAGAAAACTGAGGCTTAGGGAGTTTACAAAACTTACTCAAAAGGCGCCTGTGTGGCTCAGTCAGTTGGACATCCAAACTCTTGATTTCTACTTGGGTCATGATCCCAAGGTCATGGGATCAAGCCCTATGTCAGGCTCCATGCTCAAGGTGAAGACTGCTTGGGATCTTCTCTCTCTCTTCCTCTGCCCTTCTCCCCAGGTTGCACATGCATACGCTCTCTCTAAAATAAAATAAAATACTTAAAAAAAAAAAAGAAAAGAAACTGGGGCGCCTGGGTGGCTCAGTCGGTTGAGCATCCGACTTCGGCCCAGGTCATAATCTCACAGTTTATGAGTTCGAGCCTCGCATCAGGCTCTGTGCTGACACCTTGGAGCCTGGAGCCTCCTTTGGATTCTGTGTCTCCCTCTCTCTCTGCCCCTCCCAGATGGCTCGTTCACTCTCTCTCTCTCTCTCTCTCTCTCTCTCTCTCTCTCTGTCAAAAATAAAAACTCAAAAAAAAAAAACAACAAAAAAGAAACTTACTCAAGTTCACACTGCAGATAAGAGACAGTTCTCCTTCCATTGCACCACCTGCCTCTTAGATTCTAGTTCTTTATAGGCTCTTCCCCTAGAGTCTGAATTTATCTCCATTTCTCAATGTAGATATGGGAGGATTTCCCAAAACAGTGATCATTTGGAAGTGGTCACTTTGCACTGATTTTGGATTACACAGAGTTCCACCCACCTTTTCCTCCCAGAATGAACTTGAGAGTATTGTATTTGAGTACAGGTGTTTTCTCCAGACCAGGCCTCTGTCACTGGACAACTTCTCCCCAGTCCCTAGCCTGTGCCCTGTTAAACAGATTTTATTCCCTCCTAGTATTTCTGGATACCTAGGATACCAAAACCATGCCTACCTGAGTTGTATTAATTCACTGTAAATCTCTGAGGGGCGCCTGGGTGGCTCAGTTGGTTGAGTGTCCAGCTTCGGCTCAGGTCATGATCTCGCGGTTTGTAGGTTCGAGCCCCACATCAGGCTCTGGGCAGACAGCTAGCTCAGAGCCTGGAGCCTGTCTTCAGATTCTCTGTCTCCCTCTCTCTCTGACCTTCCCCCTGCTCATGCTGTCTCTCTCTCCCTCTCTCTCAAAAATAAATAATAAAAACATTTAAGAAAATTTTTAAAAACTTCACTGTAAATCTTTGAGGGCTTAATCCCACCACTGTAAAGGAAGGACATTATCCCACTATAAACCACACTTCAATAATAAATTGCATAATGATGAATTTATGCAATTAAATTTGATTTTTTCTATGAAATGGAACATTCCAATGAAATCTTTTTCTTTTTCAATAATAGTTTTCAAGTGTAAAGTCCTGGAAGGTGTAATGCTATATGCAAAGTGAAATACTCGGCTTTTATTGTGTATTTAAATTATTAGACCTAGTCCCAACTCCAAAAGGTTGAATTTATATCTACCACAATTGTAAGAGAGTCTTTTTTTATTTTCATAATAAGGACGTATACAGCTGGAACTCAGTCCAGGCCTATGCCAAATGCTGAAATAGTTGGAAGTTGTCTTTGCTGACTCTTTACCTCTTCAGTGGTACTTCTCCCTAAATATCCTACTACTGTCATCTGTCACCCACACATGCTCATAGAGAATTCCCTAAACTCTAAACCTTTACCATTTCCATTTTTGTGCCTATCAAAATTATCTGTCCAGGGTTTTATTCTCTATTTATGTCTCAGTCATATTCTCTATTTCCAATACCCCCCAAAAAGACAAATCCACAATATATTCTAATTTTAAGTGCTTTAGTATATTTCCCCTCAAAGACAACAAATTATCAGTTTGGTTTCCAAGACTGGAAGCTAGAGGTCCCTGGTCAGAACAAGGCGAGTTATGGTGAAGAATTTCAGATGACCACAAAAGCACAGAAGGTTGGACATTCTGGCAGATAGCCAAAGGACATGGCAGGTACAGATGGCAGCAGTCCAGCACCAAGGGACTCAGATGGCAGCTAATTGACAGGAGAAAATAACTAGGCAGGTGGCTAACAGCACAGGTTCAGCTATCTAAAGTTAGGTCAGGCACAGGGTCAGAAAACCAATAATATTAGGTCTGAGAAATAAGGAATTCACAGAAACTGAGTAATTTTGCCTGAAGAGCCTGGATTACGGAACCATTTCCTTCCCCAGCTTTGGCACAGTTTTACCCAAGCTATAGCAGTTAACTACAGGAATCTGAGAATGAAAGCGATGTGACAGATTCAGATAAGGAGAAACCAGACAATATCTGAGAAGCTAAGGTTAATAAGACCATTGACCAAGCCTCATGAACAAACATTGATTATTCCCCTCCTTCAAGAGAGGATACATTTATAGTATAAGGAGAACTGCAATGACTGAATCCATTCTAAATGCAATACTTAAGTCCATTCTATAGCAGGGGGAAAAACTCACAAAGATTAATTCCACCTGAGAGCAAACCGTTGCACAGGGAATTGAGAAGGAACAGTCAAGAGAGGTTTCACAAGGGAGATGACATTTGAGCTTGATTGCAGAGCATAAATAGAACATTATCATACAGGATGAACGACCTTCCAAACAGTGGGTACAGCATGAGCAAAGGCAAGCAGGCTTGAAAATACACATTGTACCTGAGGACTTCTGGGTTGTCTAGTGTGTTCAGATATAGGCAATATAGTAGGAAATAGCAGAAACTAAACTAGACTATCAGTATATATATGTACACATGGGCTCACATACATATGTCTGTGTATACATATATTCACATATGTATACATATTTGTATATTATATGTAAATACAAATGAGTGTATAAATGTAAATGTATACAGTTGTCAAACTATAATCATATACTCAAGTCTTTGACTATAACCCTTAGGGAATGTGACCTTAAAAGGAACACATTCAAAGGTTCTAATCAAGCAGAGAGGCATGATCAGTTTTATAAAATCAGTGATAAGGATGCAGAGGAGAGACTGGAAGGAGAGAACTACAGCACAGATACCAGACCCATCAAAGATCAATTACAACAATCCACACAGAAGATCATGATGAGCTAAAGCAGGGCAGTGGTCACGGGGATAGAGAGGATAGGTCAGTTTCTGGAGTTTTTGAGGGAAGAACTTATCAGCACGATTTAACAACCTATTTTACACAGAGGAAAAGAAATAATGAGGTTCCTAACTTATACAACAGAGGGTGATGAGATGGGAGTGTCACTAATGAAGACAAAGAAATAAGATAAGGTTTGGGGGACAAGATATAAATTGGATTCAAATTAGAAAAAACAAAAACAAAAATGCCTGGAACACAGGAATGAGCTTGTGCTATAAACTGAGGGTCCAGTATATTAGTAATATTTGAATACTTGGGAATGTACAAAATCACCTTTCCTTTCTAAAAGGAAACCTGGAGAAGATTGAATTTGTCTGCACATGAAAAGATGTGTAATTGACTATAAAAGTAACTGTAGAGATTTTAGCCAAATGAGTTTTACCCAAGGGAGCAAGTCTTATATTTGAAATAGGTAAGGGAGAAGAGGACAGATCATGCTTAAGGGACAGGTATTGAAAAGTAGGAAAGTTTTTCTGTACTCAAATACACCACACTGACAACCAGCTACTCTATTTTTTTAATTTTTTTTAATGTTTTATTTATTTTTGAGAGAGAGAGAGCATGAGCAGGGGAGGGTCAGAGAGAGATGAAGACACAGAATCCAAAGACAGGCTTCCAGGCTCTGAGCTAGCTGTCAGCACAGAGCCTGACGCAGGGCTCAAACCCACGATCCATGAGATCATGACCTGAGCTGAAGTTGGACACTTAACCGAATGAGCCACCCAGGCACCCCAGCTACTCTAAGTCTTCTTGGAAGAACAAGAAGGTGATAATGGTCGTTCTAGTCTCTCTTGTCCTATGATGCTTTCCTCTCAGATGTACTTGCTTAACTTTATCTTGTTTACAGAATCCTGGCCTTTTGATGGGCTGATGCTGGCCTGGCAATGGCACAGTTGCCATTTAAAATGCATCTGAGTTCATGAAAACCAAATCTATCATTGACATTATGGAGCAGACCTGGATGACAACTTTCAGGAAACACACTAAACCTGTTGTGGCCAAAATTACTCTATGCAAATTAAGTCTTTATATTCATCCTTATTTCCTGGTAACAATTTAGATGTAATTTTTCAGATCATTCAATGACATATAGTAAGTGGCCTCTGATCAGCAACAACCATGTTAATTACCCTGATGATAGTAATCATTTCACAAAGTATATGTATATCAAATCATCACATTGTACACTTCACATTCAATCTTATTTGTCAGTTATACCTCAACAAAGCTGGATAAGAAAAAATAAACATCCAGTTTATTACATGCTTGGAAACTTCTGTATTCTCAACAGTAAAGCTGGGATTACAAATGTACCTAACAGAGTTGTTGTGAGGGACAAATGTTTGTGGAAGTGTTTTATCAACTTTTAATTACTTCATAACTGTTAGTTGCTATTAGTAGTATCAGACCCTGGAGTTTAATGTATAGTTAATGACACGTAGAATAAAGTGGTTTTTGTTTCATTTTTACTACAGCTCATAAAAAACAGTGAGTGATTAAGACATTAAACCAAATATGTGACATTTTAACAGAAAAAATTTGTATTCCGATGATCTAGCTGAAAAATAATCATAGAATTGTACACATTCAATCAGCACTGACATAAATACAAATAGACTCTAGCCCTTTCATTGTGAATGAGGAAATACAGTAAAGAAAGCTGCCAACAAGAGCCTAAACAGATGTTTTATCTAATCAATAACATTGTATGAACGATAAAAGGACTGAATATCAGTGAATCAATTTCATGTTATATTCTTGGAGTGATATTGTATAGGCATTACTTTAGCAGAAAACTTTGTCCCAAAATGCTCAATCAACACTAGATAAAATACATAAAAGCACTGTTGTTCTACTAGGCTTTATAAAGAATCCATTCATCCTAAGGGAATACATTTGGTTTCCACATCTCTCCACAATATTTTATATCTATGCTCAAGAAAAGCCTGGGGTGAAGAAAAAGATATGACTAAATGATTCAACATTTTAGCAGCAAAATCCTTTAACTCATAGAACAATGATGAAATTAGTTGTTTCAGAAGAAAATCAAAACTATGGAAAGTAAAAAAAAAAAAAGAAAATTATAGTCAGGGTACGCAAAGTAAATGCAGGCTCCTATATTTCACAAGAATATACATGTTTGTAAGGGCAAAAAAGATATGTTGACAATGAAGTTTATTAACTCTCTGTTCTCCCAAGCAATTGAGGGCATCAGGAAATACATTTTTTCTAAAAGAATACTTCTGCTCAAGAAATAAGAATTATCTATAAATGGGGCCTTTGTCTGAAAACACAGAACACAGAGAGAAGAATCATTTCTATTCTAGAGGAAAGCTGCAGGTTGATACAGTGGTGATCTATTTGGGAATACAGATCCAACTCTACTGCTCACAGTGCTTAATGTCTCCAGTATTTTCCAGTCATTTCCTTCTACAGAGGCCCAGGTACAACAGCATATGCTGCATGGGATGGCCATTAACAAAGAAATGTGGGCTTAAGACAAGAATCAATACCGGCTGTCATCTTATGTGATCACAAGATAATTTTGAAAGCCCAAATAATTTCCTTGATTTGGCGTTATGGCAATTGAGCTCATTTTTCAGTAGCTAAAAATGCATGACTATATATTTACCCTTAAACACATAAAAGGGAAACAGAACGCTGTATTTCTCGAGAAAAGCAGACTTGGCTTGCCTAGACTATAGATCAAATTAAGTGGGGCCATGAGGCAAATGAGCTCAGATTTGGGACAACAAATTCTGTCGATGGATTTGGCTCCATTAGACTTGGGTTACAAACTACACCAAAATAATGGGATTTGGTTCCATGTGAGAACAAAATTATGGAGCTTAAAAAAGAAAAAAAAAAAAAAAAAGCTCTTTCCCATTACAATCAACCACTAAAGGATCCTGCAAGGGAAATGCACTCAAATGAATTAGTTGTATAACTGTTACTCTTTCATTAAAATGATTTAATAGTTCTACAAATGTCATGGCATTAGCATTTTATGCAAAGCTATAAAACAGTAGCAAGTAAAAAAATCAACTGCCTTTAAAAGTCAGCACTTTTGGACTATGTTTATGAGACTACACGGTCACTTTGTGATATGAAATGGCAGCATTGCTAAGATAAATACTGCTTGCTGGCCAGTTTTATTTTGGGCAGAAGGCCATTAAAGGAAGGAGGCTGCCGAATTCATATTTCATTTGGATGGGCTTCAACAATTCATGTACACTGGCTTAATTCATCTAAGGAAAAGAGAAGCTTTTTGGAGTATCTCCTTAAGAGATTATTTAATTACATATTACTACAATGTTTAAACTACTCTTTTCAGGGCAATCTAAAAACATATTTATAGGTAGGTGATAGATAGATATGTGATGGCAAAACAAATTACTTCCAGAAAGACAAAGGTGTTGACTCTGTTGACAGTGTATCTCTAATCCATTGTATCCCTAAATAAATATTAGATGCTTTCCATCTTCAATAGAGTATGGTAGATGATGTTCATATTTTTCATTAGTTGTTTCCAAAACTATTCCTTAAACAAAATTTTGATAAGAATTGTCAACACACTTAGGCTGGATAGTAGCCCATGAGGTTTAACTTATTAACTGGACATTAGCCAATTGCTAAGGTTTAATAGTAACAAGTACCTAGTGGTATGGCTGGCATTCAGATTAAAAATAAAGGTTTGGAAAAAATATATAGGAAGGAAGGGAGGGTGGGGTTGTAGGGAGAAAGAAGAAGGTAGATAGGTTTGGATTGTCATAATTTTGAGTGTCAATGGGTAGGATTTAAGTGGTTAGTACATTGTCAATGGTCCTTCAGTAGCTGATGTCACATAAGAGACTGGTTAACAAAAATGAACAGGTAACAAAATAAGTCTCTTTTCTGAGTTATTGGATTTCTTTGGCTAACATGTTAAATAACATGTAATGAAAGGAGACAGCATGATGTAGTGGGAGAACATGAATTTTGGAATATTAAGGTCTGGGTTAAAATCCTAGCTTGATCTGAAGAAATCACATAGCTTGTATTTAAACTAGGAGCCTGGACTGGATGATATCTAAGATGGTGGACCAGATGGTGTGGGGAAGGAGAGCACCCTATTAGCATACAACAATGACAGGCCTCTGGTGCCTTACCCAACAATTATCAAGAGTAGTCAGAAGGTATAGGTAAACTCTGTGTGGCCCCTTAATCTAATTGAACTGATGTGGAAGTTTGGTCACAATGGATTGGAAGTGGGCTTTTCAAGCTCCTGTATGATCTCATTCCAATAGTAAGATAATCTCATTTATTATCTTAAACTTCTAAATGTTATATTAGTCTTACCACTTTTAAACTTTTTCATTAATGTTTATTTTTGAGAGAAAGAGAGAGAGAGAGCGAGCAGGAGCGAGGAAGGGGTAGAAAAAGAGAGGGACAGAGGATCCGAAGTGGGCTCCACACTGACAGCAGAGAGCCCAATGCGGTGCTCCAACTCACAAACCCGTGAGATCACAGCCCAAGTCAAAGTCAGATGCTTAACTGACTGAGTCACCCAGGCATCCCAGTCTTAACACTTAAAATTCTATATTCTAATTATAATTATTAACTCTCACCAATATCTCTGTTCTTTTATTATTAAAGTCTCCTCAAATTTAAAGGTAGGCAACCTGAAGCAGGAAATAAGGATGCAGTGAGTCAGTGTGAGAACCTAGAGAAGTCTTCATGAGATCGGCCCTAACTCTGGGTTCTAACTCTGTGGGGCCTTTGATTATTACTGGATGCTTTTTTTTTTTAATTTTAGATAGAGAAAGCACATGAGTTGGGGAAAGGGGCAGAGGAAGAGAGAGACAGACAGAGAGAGAGAGAGAGAGAGAGAGACAGAGACAGAGAGAGAGAGAATGAGAATGAGAATGAGAATCTTAGGCAGGCTCCATGCTCAGCACAGAGCCCAACACAGGGCTCAACCCCACGACTCTGGGATCATGACCTGAGCTCAAATTAAGAGTTGGACGCGCAACCGACTGAGCTACCCAGGTGCCCCTGATTTTTACTAGATCCTTTAATTGGAAGTTACACCATATTGAATCTTTCCCAGTTCTATATGAATACATTTAATTTTGCTTCCTAAATCAAAAATGCAAGTACTGAGTAAACATGTAGTAAATGTCTAAATGTTTACTGCAGAGTTTGGGATTCAGAAGGTAGTAGATAACATAATCCCTGACCTCAAGAAGTTTACAATCTGTACTGGATATTTACCAAAAAAATACAAAAACACTAATTCAAAGGGACGCATGCACCCCTCTGTTTATAGCAGCATTATATACAATAGCCAAATTATGGTAGCAGCCCAAGTGTCCATTGACAGATGAATCAATAAGGAAAATGTGGTGAATAGATAGTTATAGAGATATAGATAGATACAGATATAAATATATAGATATTTCAGCCACAAAAAAAGAATGAAATCTTGCCATTTGCAACAACCTGGATGGAGCTAGTGAGTATTATGCTAAGCAAAATAAGTCAGAGAAAGATAAATACCATATGATTTCACTCATATGTGAAATTTGAGAAGCAAAACAAATGAGCCAAGGGGGAAAAAAGAGAGTGAGAGACAAACCAAGAAACAGACTCTAACTATAGAGAACTGATGGTTGCCAGAAGAGAGGCAGGTGGGGGATGGGCGAAATGGGTGAAGAGGGTTAAGAGTACCCTTATCATGATGAGCACTGAGTAATGTATGGAATTGTCAAATCACTATACTGTACACCTGAAACAAATAAAACACTGTATGTTAACCATACTGAAATTTTAAAAATAAAAAATAAAGTTTACAGTCTGATTAGAGAGATAAATATAAAAATGAAAAGTCAGCCAATTATGTGCAGTGGTCTTCAAAATATAGTTTGTAAAAATTATTCAGGAACTTTAAGGATGCAGATTTCCAGGCTCCAGACCTAGACCCATGGACTCTAAGACAGTGTTTCTGGGGTTCAGTAACTGAACTGAGTAACTTCAGTAACTGAGTGCTGCATTTTTAACAGCACCCACATAGGTGATTCTAGCTAATCCACATGGTCAGGAGACCACACACTGAAAAACACCAGTGGGTAGGAGCTCAGGCTCCAGAGTCAAATAGTCTGGGTCTTACCAGTTTCCAGCTGTGTGACCTTGATTAAGATACTAAAGTTCTCCAGGCTTTAACATCTCATCTATAAAATGAAGATAATACTAGTACCTGTGTATTAGATGGTAGTAACACTGGCACCCAGTAAGCACTTAGTAAAAGTTGTTCTTGTTTTTGTTATCATTAATATCATTATAACACTAGAAACTGATCAAGTGCTAATTGGCCTGACATTGTTCCCAGAATTCAATGATAAAAAGAGAGTTGTGAATAAGGGTAGGAAATGCTTTAAGGAAGAGAAAGTTTGGATCAAACCTTAAAATCAATGAAATGTTTGGATTATCAGAGAAAATAAGAAATTCTGGGTTTAAGAAGCATACTCAGCAAATTATCAAGGAAGGCGAGAATGAGCTGTATGGGAATATGGAAGGGAAGCACCCCCTGAAGGGGAGGGTTGAAATGGGGAAAGTGGAAGGTGAGTAGCCAGAATACTTAAAACTCAGCAAGCCTTAAGTTCCCCCTTCTTTTTATTTTAGATACCTGTTTTAAGAGGCAGCTATAGAGATAGGCCCCCGCTTTAAGAAACAGGATATAAAAGATCCGTTTATAGTTAAGTTTTCTTTTGACAAAAATAATCCCTGTTTACAAAATAAGTTATCACACAAAATCTGAATTAATTCACCTTCTGAATTAAGGTTTAAGACACATTTCAATTCACTAAAAATAAGAAATTCAACATCCCAATAAAGGGCTATGAGCTTCTTTTGAAAGCAAGAGGCTATTTTACTCAATTATGGGAACCTCAGACTCTAGTACAAGGCCAGGAACAGGTAAATAGCTCTAAAACCAAATGGTTGCTCAACTAAACATTTATATTCAAATATTGTTATGATATAAAATGGGATACACATTTTTAAAAAGTTTCTTTCCCTTTGAAAGCTGCCACATCCATTTTTTGTCCATATTCCCAGGTGAGGCTACTGCTTTAAAAATGCAACCAGATTCATTGTTTTCATTTATACTGAGTGTCCATAACTATGAAAGAAGCAATACATTAAATATTGCACATGTCAATAGTCAAGTGGGATAATTCAATTGAAAATACACTGAACTGTTATTTGACTTCATAGGAATTTAAGTAACTTCATTAAAATTATAATTTAGTGGATGAGAAGAAAAGCACAGTGCACTGAGGCCCTAAAAACCTGCCCTTGTTTCCTCTTTCCTCAGGCTTCTGTGTACATGGATCCTTAGAGGTTTACTTAGAGGTGCAACTTGATCCTCCAGGAAATGTCCATCAAACATCTCTAACCCCCCATACTAGTTCCTATTGCCCAAGAACTTCTTTTCTGATTTAGGATATTGCAACTTTTCTGTTTTTATCTGAGGAAAATGTTTAATGGAGCACATGGGATAGTACATCTTTTTTCTTTGTCTCCTCAAAAGATGTCTTGAAACTTATGCTATGACCATAAGGCACTCAAAACATACAAGCCACAAAGGATACAAAAATACTGATTCAAAGAAGCATATGCATCCTGATGTTTATAACAGCATTATCAACAATAGCCAAATTATGGAAAGAGCCCAAAATGTTCATTAACTGATGAACGAATAAAGAAGATGTGATATATATATATATATATGTATATACGAATACACACACACACACACACACACACACACACACACACACACACACAGGAATACTAGTCAGCCATCAAAAAGAATGAAATCTTGCCATTTGCAATGAATGGATGGAGCTAGAGTGTATCATGCTAAACAAAATAAGTCAGAGAAAGAAAAAAACCATATAATTTCACTCATATGTGGAATTTAGGGAACAAAACAGATCAACATAGGGGAAAGGAAAAAGAGAGAGAGGCAAACCATGAGAGAGACTCTTAACTACAGAGAACAAACTGAGGGTTGCTGGAGGGGAAACGGCCAGAGGGATGGGCTAAATGGGTGATAGGTATTAAGGACATTTGTTGTGATGAGCACTGGATGTTATGCATAAATGGTGAATCACTAAGTTCTACTCCTGAAACTAATATTATACTATATGCTAAATAACTAGAATTTAAATAAAAACCTGAAACATTTAAAAAAAATACGGGGCCAGAAGTTCATGAGGGTGTCACACTTCACTTTCATAGATCCTATCCATGTCCTGCAGACAGGGCAACTGTGTTTATCACCTATAAAGTACAAACTAAATGTAGATCATGGAACTATGTCACTGAGGAATCAGTAACCAAGGCAAGGAGAGATGTCCATGTTGGTTATTAAGATCTACATTACAATAGAAGACTTGCTTTATAAAAGAACCATAGCAGAAAAATGGTAATTTATCTGAAGTGATACTTTTACATTGCTATGCCCATAATTCCTACAATGAAAATACCCCACTAATATAATTTGTAATCTTTGATGAACTAGAAAATGTCTTTGCTCCCACTAGCATTCGCTTCCTGTTTTTGTGAACTGGGGATAAAATGACCAACTTAAGCTTCACTTCACTAATTTGATTCTGGTTAATGCCCCAAAGGGAGCTATCAGCATGTCTCTTCCAATTGCCTCCTAGGGAACAAGAGAGAAATATTTGGCCTATTAAAAACAATGGACGCATTCACTTCTGTACTGGCCTAATGGGGACCCTGTGGCTTCCGTTTACAACTGCCAGGTTCATTCAGCTCTTTGATTACCTTCTATCAGTGTGTTCACAACCAATTCAAACCAATAGTGGGAGACAATTAAATTCACTGAAAGAGCAGTTTTTATGGTCACACCTGCCTAATGTCGCCTAGTCTATTTTCATGCTCATGTAATTAATGCTGTTCAATGCCAATAACTCAGACTTCCAGCAATATAAAGTATGGTGGTAAGAACTCTGTTACTACCCTGGAGTGAGCCAGGCCTGGGTTTGTGTTCCAGCTGATACACTTAGTACCCGTCTGCCTTTTCAAATACTGTGACTCGATATACCTTCAATAGTCATGCTCTCTTATAAAATAAACAGAATGATGAAAGAAATAGCAAGAAAGATAGGGATTACATTTGCTTTTGTATTAACAGTCACTACCACTTGAAGAACTGTCACTGAAAGTCACTGCTTTTCAAAACAGGCAGGGGCAGAGTAGCACTTTGAACTAGAGATTTGTTCTTCAAAGACTCATTTGAGTCATCTCTCTTATAAAGGATGAGAATGTATCTTTGCTCTGGCAGAAGAATATAACAGAAGAATTTGTGCCTTACCAAGTCAGACCCCTCATAATACCCATTGGCAACTGAGCTGGTTTCTAGGAGAAAAGGTGAACCAATCTGCAGAAGGGTCTGATACGCTCAAACCCTGTTCCCTGATCCAAAGTCAGGAAGATCAATGATGGCAGACCAGGGTGGTCCAGAATAAGACCATAGGAAATAAAGGCAAGCCCTCTAGAATAAAATTGTCTATGGAAAGGTTAGCAATCTGAGCTCAAAGGCCTGAGATTCAGAAGTCAGGGGAATAGAAATAACAATGCATACCTAGAAGTCTCTCAGGACCCAGACATACAAGAACAATGTTGTGTTTAAAGGACATTTGACTATAGACTACAGAACATTTGAGTATGGACTTATGGACTTAAGTATGATCTTGGAGCCCAAGTGTAAGGCACCACAGTGGTTGGCACAGGAACCTGGACCGCTGTCATATTGCAAAGGGAAACATCAACATTAATGGGATACTAGAGCATCCAGCTTCAACAGTAGTGCCATGAGTTAACAGAAAGCAATGACCAGGCTTCTTGTTTCCCTCTAATTCTAGCATTAGAAGAAGAAATAACCTTAATTTCAACAAAGTAAGCCTTTGGAGTTCTTGGGGAAACACTGGACATCTTTCTACTAGAATATCTGGGGTCTTAAATAATTAATCTGACAAAATTAAGGTGATATGACCATATTTGTACTCTAAATTAATAAAGTAAGTTACAATGGTTACACTGCTGTAGAGGCAGGATCCACACAGCCCAACCTGAGAAAGGACTAAGCACTGGCCTGTTGAAGAAGCTATGCTGGCAGCAAACATGCATCAATCTCTCAGCAGCACAGAACTGCCACCTTCTAAACCCATACCTTTCGTTTATTATCTCCTTTGTTAGATTTCCAGTTAAGGTGGAAATCTGGGCATATCCCATTACCAGTGCCAATGCAGATTACTTGAAAATTTTTAATAGTATGAAAAGTATATGACATCTTCACACAAGAAACACTGACGTATGCATAGGGAACTAGACAGGAGAGGCTGACCATTCCCATGACTTCTCTCATGTGTTGGATGAATTTACTCAACAAGAAAGTGGAAGAGAGCTCAATAGAACCCACTGAAAAGGATAAGCAATTGAGGGAGGCAAAAGTGGTCTTGTGGGGTCATCGGACATTACATTTAACTCCCGTCTGAGCCTTCAGAAAAAGCATGGGTGCTAGAGACCACATCAAGCAAGGACTCTGGGAGGGACTTACTCCTCCCAACTCCCATCTAGGGGACTGCTATACTTGCCCTTGTACAGGGGCAATGCCATGGCTAGCTCATTTTGCCACGCCTAAAAATATGGAATTGCCCTTATTGAAGTCTGATTGCCAGAACAAACATGGAAAACTGAAAACTGAAAATGAAACAAAGCAAAATGAAACAAAGCAAAAATTCTAGCTACCACTCTTTCCCTACTAGGATGCTAAATCTTTAAACTAATTGGTAGTTTAAATCTCCAGACAGCCTAACATTTTCTTTTTCTCTTTCTTCTTTATTTATGTCTGAAACATTCAAACAAGGATTCATATTGCCTCCATTAGACCCACTTCAACTCCCAGCATATGACAGGTATTGACATTCTTCTGTAAGAAAAGCAAACAGAAAAAAAAATCACCAAACATGTAAAGTTATAAAATAAATCAAATTAAGGAGAAGGAACCACCTGAGGAATCAGAACAAGTGCACTCCTTTGAAATATGTGACCACCAGAAACAGGAGAGAATTGTAGGCATTTCCCAATAAACATCCTCAAAAGATGAGTTGAAAGAAAAGCTCACACATACACGAAAGCACAACAAACCATTAAGAAGTCATGGGGTGCCCGGGTGGTTCAGTTGGTTAAGTATCCAACTTTTGATTTTGGCTCAGCTTATAATCTCACAATCTTGAGATAAAGCCCTGAGTCGGGTGTGGAGCCTGATTAAGATTCTTTCATTCTCTCTTTCTCTCTCTCTTTCATTCTCTCTTTCTCTCTCTCTCTTTCTCTCTCTCTCCCCTGCCCTCCCTCCCTCAGACTCTTCTCCTCTCTTCTGCACACATGTGCACTCTGTCTCAAAAAAAATGTTTTTTCACAAAGTCACAATAGCCTGATGTCAAAAAAAAGAAGAAAACAACACACACACATTGTAATAAAAACATGTAGTGAAAACACCACGATGGATATAAGGAGTAACTGATTAGATCCTTCTAAAATGGATTACGGGGTACCTGGGTGGCTCAGTTGGTTAAGCAACCAACTCTTGATTTCAGCCCAGGTCCTATCTTGAGGTTCGTGAGCTCATGCCCCGTATTGGACTCTGCACTGGGGGTGCAGAGCCTGCTTGGGATTCTCTCTCTCCCTGTCTTGCTGCCCCTCCCCCCACTTCTTAAAATAAATAAACTTTAAAACATGTAATCAGGATCATAGAAATAAGATGGTAGAATTCAAAATATTCTCCCACAAATTCAGGAGAAGTTGATTAACGCCAATTTAATGAAAGAAAGGATAAGATATATGGAGAGATTAGAATTTTATCTATGTCAGATGTAAAAACAGAGAAGAGAGAGAAGAAATAACTTTTTAAAATTAGAAGCAAACGACTTAAGATGAAGAATTCATTTTGCAAATCCCAAAGCCTAAAAGAGTACTAGGCAAAATTATTTACATGTAACCTAGATAAAATTTTGAAGTTCAAGACTAGTGAAAAAATATGCAAGAAAACAATCAGAAATAAAAGTGATGTGTGAAAGAGAAAATATCAAATTGGTTTCAATCTTTATGAACTGAATTTTGAGGGGAAAAATGTATATCACATCTATTCAAGTAGTTATCTTCAAAGGCAAAAAGAAATTTCAGAAATTTAAATATCCTGAAATTAAAACACTCATGTACTCTTCATGAAAAAAACATCTAGAGTATATATATATAACTGAAAATGAAACAAAGCAAAAATTCAAGAAAGGAAAAATTGATATTATAAAAGAAAGTAGTTAGTGAAATACAGTCTAGTTAACATAGAGACAAAAAATTAATGTAAATTGTTAAATTATCATTAAAAGGCTGTATGTAGCCCAATGTAAAAATGATTATTGTTTAATAATCTGGATTTAAAACTCCAATATACAACAAAGAGCAGCAAGTGAAGAGAGAAAGGAGGAAGTAAAGGCACGGTAAGTTTCCCAAAGACAGGGGTGGGCTCAGAAAAGCCAATGTTGCTTTTCTCTTTGAACTCCAAGTTCAAAGTCATGTCAATAGCTTGAAATTGGCCTGGGGGGAAGCATTTACACCACAGAAATCAGCAAATATTACAAATAGGCTTTTCTTTTCTTTTTTCCCTCAGAGAGCCACTACTGTCCCACAGGGTACAGTCAAATAGCTAGTCTTTTTTTTATTTTGTATTTTTATAGTGTGGTAAAACATACATAACATAAAACTCACAATTTTAACCATTTTTAAGCATGCGATTCTGTGGCATTAAGTACTTTCACAATGCTATACAACCACCACCACACCATTTAAGAAAGTCTCATAGCAGTCAAGTAACAAACTTACTAGTCCAGCCAAAAGGACATGAAGTAGAAGGCAATTTCACCAGGAAATGAAAATCCAGTGTCTAGAGAACCAGATGACAGGATGGACTCAAGGCTGTGTGCACTGAGCAATTATGGAGCTGCATGGCTTTCCATTACAATGGCCATGTCAGGAGCTGGGGTGGGAATTTTGCCTCCTTAATGTACCTAGCTGGGGACAGGAGTTGTAGAGGAGAAGATGTGGTCTCAAAAGATTCATTCAGACTTTACATTTCAAACAGTCCCCTAACTTAGCCCTTTCATCTTTTGAATCAAACAAACCAGAAAGGTGCAAAAGAGTAGTGTCCAACACAGGCAATATACTGGAATTGCCAGATCAACTCTTAAAAAGCACTGATACCCAGGCCCACCCAGACCAAATGCAACAGAATCTGTGGGAATGTAGCCAGGACTGAGAGTCACTAGTGTAAAGCTACAACTTTCAGTAAGGGACTGCAAACCTGCATGAGTCTGCATCAGGAACGAAGGGGCTCCCACCTCTGCTGTAACTTTCCTTGTGAACATCACTCCGAGGAGTCAGAGACCAAAGAGGGAATGAACAAGAAATGGAAGGACAAACAGTTCATAAACTGAGCATCAAAATGAAAAGGAAAGTAATGGAGGTCCCTCCAGAAGCACCACCTCAGCCAAGATTAAGCCAGTAATTCAAATCTAAAATAGAAATTGGCTAAATCCTCCACTGGTTTCATTTCTTCCACTCAGTTCTTTCTGCTGTTTTTGACTTTGTTTTCTCCCTAGAGGTGATTCCTGTGGATTGTGCCAAACAAGTCTATTCTGACTGATTCACTGCTATTAAGATATTTTCTAAGATTACCTAGCCTCTGTGGGATTATTCAGAGAATTCCCAATCCATTCAGAGGTAGCAAACCTATAAATTGCTGGAATACAATATTAGGAGGCTGCTGTAAGATTCCAGTTAATAATACACTGTCTTCCCACAAATGGGCTAGAAGGACAGAAGCCCTCAATAGCCTGGATTGTTACTGAAGTTGGTTTCAGCTGGATGCCAAAGCTGATTAGCTTGGGCAATTTTTTTTTCACTTCTCAAAATAAATGTACAGCCCAGTCCACTTGAAGGATGAAACATAAGAAACAGGTCCTAGTCTGAGCTCTGTGCTCTCCTTGAGAAGGTAGAAAAGGAAAGTGAGCCAGCAATAATTCTCCTAGAAAAGAGAAGCCACTAACCTAGGCCAGCTGGGTGGCACCATCTACCGTTGAGGTACTACCAAATGAGACACTTGTTATGGGCTGAATTGTGTCTCTCAGAACAATGTTGACGTCTTAACTCCTAGTACCTGTAAATGTGATCTTATTTGCAAATGGTTTTTGCAGATGAACAAGTTAACACAAGGTCATTAGGATGGGCCCTAATCCAATATGACTGGTGTCCTTATAAAACAGGGAAATTCTGACACAGAGACAAACATTTACAGAGGAAGGATGATGTGAAGACACACGGAGAACACCATCAACAAGCTAAGGACCACCTAAGGCCACCAAAAGCTACGAGAGCAAGCACTGAACAGAAACTCCCTCCTAGCTCTCAGAAGGAACCAACTCAACTAACACCTGATTTCTGACTTCTGGCCTCCAGAACCAAGACAACAAATCCCTGGGGTCTAAGCCACCGAGTTTGTTGTACTTTGTTACAGCAGTCCCAGGAAACTAACACAGTCATCAAAATACAGTACTGGTTTAAAACCTGGTGGACCATTCAAAACCAGACCACTAATCCAGAGGAGTAGGTAAAAAGAAGCACTCCAAGTGTAATGTCAAAAAAGGCAGGCACCCAACAGAAGTGATTAGAGAAAGTTAAAGGAGTAGAGGAAACAGAACCAGGAGCAATCACAACACTGAAGAAGATATTAGGTTCACTTCATGAACACGGATTTAGCACCCACGATAGGCCAGGCACTGCCCTACGTGCTGGGGATTTGAGAGCAAACAAGGAGTTACTTGTTATCTGCCCTGCTAGACTTCTGTAGATATGGTGTGCCAAGATAGTAAGCAAAGCACTTTGGGATCAAAGGGATGGGGGAGGCTCACAGAGCAACCTGGGATTTGGGGAAGACTTCCTGGAAAATAGGATATCTAACTTCAATCTTGAAGGACGAGAAATCGGCAGGATGAACCAAAAGATGCCTTTGGGCCTCTTGATACTATGCTGAGAGTGTCTAACAGGATGTGATTTTTCTTTAAAAGGAAAGAGGCACCATCTTCACATACACATTGGAACATAAAACACCACAAGTCTGTCACCTTCAGAGCTGGAAAACATCCTAAGTAATAACCAGCAGAAACAGTTCACCACATTACAGAGCAGAAGAAACTGTGACCAGTGGGTGAAACTGACCTCAGCATGTGGGGGCACGAGAGCAGGAGGAATAAAAGTGATGTAAAAAAAAAAAAGTACAGCCATGCTGTATTTTTTCATGATACACATGAGACACCCCACACCACTGCCATCTTTGAGAACTACCAGAAAAACATAGAGAACTTTGCAGGGGCTCATGACAGCAGGTGGAACAAGTCAGAGAAACTACAGTAAAAATGAAAATAATAAGGGCCCCGTAGTGTTGTTGTAAGAAATGAAGAAAGAATAAGTAATATTTCCAAGGAATTGGGATATACCATCCCCACTCCATCTATCAATGTTTGGTCCTATCTGCATCTGTGTTTACTTTGTCATCTTATGTTAATTTGTCATCATTATCACTTATCAATATTCACTTCTTGAAAGCAACCTATTTTGGGAATGATGGCTCCATAACACAAATGAGATTGATTTAATGACTGGTGAGTAGCAATCTAATGGGGATCATGGTGGCTGCAAGCTTGAGCACAGACAGGCATGGCATGGACCTCCTTTGTGCTGCAGCGCTTGGCTAATTGGGTCTAATGGAAGAGCTGGAGGTATTCTCCTTATGTTTTCCTAATGATATTAATGCCTTCATGAGGTTAGTGAAACCGCTAACATGGGCCGACTGTGAATGGTTTTGTGAATAATATAAAGCCATCTATTCTGAGTCTTATCCAAACAGTAGGGATTACTACTGTTGTGGCTGGTTTTGTCTATGACATCAAGGATGGGAGGGTTTTTCCTTTTTTCTTCTAAAAGCCAGAGTCAAACACCACTAAGGATCTGATCTGATTCAAAGATTCCTAGACTGCTAGGTGGACACTATGGGGGGCGGGGGGGGGGGTGAGGGGGGTGGTTAAAACTATAGCCCTGGTTCGTTCATATCCTTTATGGTCTCTACTGCCCCCTGCTGGCCTGAAGTGGGAGGATCGGGTCTCCCGCTCCCATGGGAGATGGAAAGCACCTGAAGACAAGATAAAATATGAACAGCTATTTTTACTATCACTTACTATGTGCTTTCTCATAACATTCCTGTAGGATAGGTCTTGTTACTAACATTTTACAGATGAAGAAACCTAGATTCAAGTAGTAAGCCAAGTTACCTAAGGACACAGAGCATAAGTAGCAGATCCAGGACAAGGAATAAATCTCACAACTGTCATTACACTCCCACCAGGGCACATAATACAGTCAAAGTACACATACTTCAAAACCAGATAAATCTGAGTTTTGATTTTAATCCCCCCAATTTAAGAGCTGTTTAAGATAAACTTTCAATAAGTTATTAAATCTATTTAAATATGCTGAGTTTGCTTTCTTAATCTGTAGAATGTGAATCATAACTACCTTGGAAGACTGTTGTGAGGGTTAATAATAAAGTAGGCAAAACACAGGACCTAAAGTGCAGTGACTTCCCAACAGATGGTGGTCCTACCTGGGGCTAGAGCCAGAAGGTGGACAAGCACCAGCCTTCCCGTGGCTCAGTGGTTGCTTCATTCAGGTCCCCAGGAGGTTTGTAACTCAAAGCTCAAAAAATACCATAATGCTCAATTAATGATGCCAATACATCTGAATGGCTCCTTAACACTTAAAAACCACTTTTGTGTATATTTTATTTGATCTTCATAAATACATACCTATAGATGCAT
Source organism: Cryptoprocta ferox (assembly GCA_028646485.1). Lineage (NCBI taxonomy): Eukaryota > Metazoa > Chordata > Mammalia > Carnivora > Eupleridae > Cryptoprocta > Cryptoprocta ferox. The sequence continues at coordinate 29,746,794 of CM053568.1, forward strand.
AAATATGCCACAATTGAGGAAACTCACAATATGCCGAGCATTATATTTATATAAGCATATAAAAAAATGCTGAATTTCATCTTCAAAACAATCCCACAGGTTGGTATTATTTTTCCCATTGTCTAGATGCAGAAATTGAGGATCAGAAAGGTCAAGTAACCACCCAAGAATCACACTGAACTAAGTAGCTAAGACTTGAACACTGGCTAATCTGACCACAGAGCTCATTTCTCATAACCATCAGGATATACTGCCTTCCAGGGCGTCTCGGTGGCTCAGTCGGTTAAGTGTCCGACTTCGGCTCAGGTCATGATCCCACGGCCAGTGGGTTTGAGCCCTCCATCAGGCTCTGGGCTGACAGCTCAGAGCCTGGAACCTGCTTCGGATTCTGTGTCTCCCTCTCTCTCCACCTCTCCCCCGTTTGCTCTCTGTCTCTCAAATTTAAAAAAAAAAGGATATACTGCCTTCTTCCTCTGAAGCAGGCAGGGCAAGCATTACATTTTTACTATACACATGGATATATTCTGATTCGCATTAAGGTAAACAACTTGTTTTAGTACTCACAAGTTGTATTTGTGAAAATTAGGCCTGAATGTTGACCAGGGATGTCCAAGAGTAAGTTTCTTGTCTCTGAAGATCATAGCAAGGTAAGATGGTCATTTTCCAGTTATAAAACCGGTAACACATAGGAATCAAATAAATTCCATGTCTTATTTGGCTGTAAGTTTCCTTTCAAACCTCTAGTTCTATAACCCCATTTCTAATGTAGAGGGACTCAAAGTCTTAAATCTAGAATAATTTTTTATTAAGATACATTTAGAGCAACGTTGGCCCAAGAAGGTTCCAGGTGGGTCAGTCTTGCAATGTGACAGCTGGAGAAGAACCTTATGAAACTACCCATTGTCCAAAAGTATTAACATCCAGAGATAAATTCATAATAATGGGAAAAACCAATTATTCATTGAAACTGGAATGAGGAATGAGATATGAAAAAAATATATTATCTCTTTGCAAATATGGCCCAGTACTTTTACTATAAATTAAAATCTATGCTAAATCACAAATAAATTAGATGGACATCTGCAGCAGAAATTAAATAGCCAAAGGAAAACTGCACATTTGGGGAATTTTAAGAACATGGAAACCACCTATGAGAGATGGCTTTCCTTGCAGATTGTGTAGTGGATTCATTTCTTATTTAAAGTCTTTTAAAGAACAAATGTGATGCCTCCCACTCACTAGCTCCTTTTGAATATGAAAAATTTTCTAATAATGAGACTGTGAGGACAGGTACCTCCAGCAGTAAATACAGAAAACGCCATTTTCATAATGTCAGATACATAAGGACACTGCAACTCAGGGACTATAATACAGAACGATAATGTCTATACACAAATTTATCAAGTTGTGAATGCAAGTCTGAAACTTGTAACCATAACATATAGCAAATCAGAATGGAAAGGAAGGTCTTCATAAATATTAGCTTCCTCATCTTTAAAAATGGCTTA
>CM053568.1:29748801-29771025 GCA_028646485.1 Cryptoprocta ferox
AAGTACACAATTGTTAATAGCAAGAGCATAAAGGACAGATTTATGATGACTGAAAACTAAATAGTGTGCTTCAGTTATTGAACAATCAAGTCAAAAATTTTTTAGAGAATGCTCTTTCTCAGGCTATCCTTAATTAAGCTCTAATATTGCTCCAAATGACCTGGAAGAAGTAAAACAAAAATTTTTTTGTCCATTGCATTTAGTTCATTAATAAATGATCCTCATAATTTAATAGTATGCATTGTTAATTTATAACCCAGATCATATTCGGCTCTCCCAGCATTCTTTTTTATTTAATTAAAATTTTCTCTAGGAAAATTATTTAGGGAACATATTCACATATGAAAAGGAATGCTGGACATGGATACTAGTTACTCTGTTTTTCTTCAAATTCTCTTGATTCAAGTAGAAAATTATAAAAAGCTCATGTAAAGATAATTACAATTAGCAACCAGAAAAGAACTGAGTGATACTAGGTCTTTTCTGTCACCTTGAATGACATGCTTTGAATAATCATTCCTTCAGGTTAGAGGAGGTGTTTGGCCCAATGACAAAACTCATATTCCTAATTAACCTCAAACTAATGCATGGGGTATTTTAAAAACTGTGGCTGAGTGCCGGCAGCCAATTTTCTCCATTTAACCTGTGTGAGTTCCCAGGTTCGTGTTTCTATCATGCTGGAGTGGGCTCATGTGTAGGAGAGTAGTGGGAAGGTCAATGTGCGCCATGTATTTCACTGGCTCTCACAGACTCTCTAATTAGGCCTAATGATAGAAAATTGCAGTGTTTAAAATAGTATGAGGTTAGCTGTGTCTGACATAGCATTTCCTAACTTTGCATGGAAATGTCTATGAGGTGCAAAGAAAATCCTAAAACTATATTATACCACCAAGAAGATATAAGAAAGAAAGTTTATTGGCAGAGGGTAGATTAAGAAATACCTACTCATCTTCCCTTTCTGGCACACCTATACTTTACTTTATGGAACAGACCCATTAAAAAAAAAAGGATAGAAAAATACTGAATTTTTTTCCACTAACCATCTGTCCTGTCTTTTTAAAAAATTTTTAAATGTTTTTAATTTATTTTTGAGAGAGAGAGAGAGAGAGAGAGAGACACTGTGAGCAGGGGAGGGTCAGAGAGAGAGGGAGACACAGAATCTGAAGACAGACTCCAGGCTCTGAGCTAGCTCTCAGCACAAAGCCTGATGTGGGGCTCGAACCCATGAACTGCAAGATCATGACCTGAGCCAAAGCTGGACGCTCAACCAACTGAGCCACCCAGGTGCTCCACCATCTGTCCTGTCTTCAGGACCTAGTGTCTGATCTTCTTTTCTTCAGAATCAATGATTTAAAAAAAATTTTTTTTAAATGTTTTTATTTTTGAGAGAGAGAGAGAGAGAGAGAGAGAGAGAGAGAGAGACAGCATGAGTGGGGGAGGAACAAAGAGAAAGAGGAAGACACAGAATCTGAAGCAGGCACCAAGCTGTCAGCACAGAGCCCAACGTGGGGCTTGAACTCACGAACCATGAGATCATGACCTGAGCTGAAGTCAGATGCTTAACTGACAGAGCCAATCAGAAGCCTCCAGAATCAATGATTCTTAAGATGAAAAAAGACAAAATTACACCTCTTTATCCTTCTGTATTCAGTAGCACTAAAGGTTACTAGAAAATGCCAGAATTTGAAGAAGGGGGTAAGTGCTGGCAGGGACATGGCTTGGTATAGAGGAATGAATGAACAGAGGGAGCAGGGTTAGAATCTTACCTCTTACACGTGAGAGCTGAGAGGCTTTGGCAATGTGACTTACTCTTCTGGGGCTTGTTTCCACATTGTAATATGGAGACAATAATATCTTATAGAATTATTTTATAGATTTGATATCTAAAGTGTCTTATACAGTGTTGGGACATGATAAGCATTCAAAACATGGTGGTGGTGGTGGTAGTAGTAGTAGTAGTAGTTGTTGATGATGATGATGATGTGTAGATTCGAATAGGTAAAGCATTATGGTTAAAGGAGGAGACTTAAAGATAGATGCTTATTGTAGTTCATGCTGGGGGAAATGAGTTTTATTCATTGGATTGGTTTAGTATGTCAGAGATCCAGGGAAGGAGAACCCCTCATCTCAGAACAGTGGAGCTGTCTATTAGAAGCAGGATGGACGACCCACTGCTAACCTATAATCTAATCTACTCTCCATCAAGTAAAAAGTGGGCAAGAGAAATTGATTTACCTGATTTTTGGCAAATATGTCATTTAAAAAAATCTCACTGTATTGAATGTGTAGATTACTTTGGGTAGTATTGACATTTTAACAATATTTGTTCTTCCAATCCATGAACATGGAATGTTTTTCCATTTCTATGTGTCTTCTTCGATTTCTATCATAAGTTTTCTGTAGTTTTCAGCATATAGATCTTTTACATCTTTGGTTAGGTTTATTCCTAGGTATTTTATGGTTCTTTTGTAATTGTAATTACAATTGTAAATGGGATCGATTTCTTGATTTCTCTTTCTGTTACTTCATTATTGGTGTATAGAAATGCAGCTGATTTCTGTACATTGATTTTGTATCCTGTGACTTTGCTAAATTCGTGTATTAGTTCTAGCAGCTTTTTGGTGAAGTCTTTCGAGTTTTCCATGTAGAGTATCATGTCATCTGCAAAAAGTGAAAGTTTGACTTCTTCTTTGCCAATTTGGATGCCTTTTATTTCATTTTGTTTTCTGATTGCTAAGGCTAGGACTTCCAACACTATGTTAAACGACAGTGGTGAGAGTGTATATCCCTGTCATGTTCCTGATCTCAGGGGGAAAGCTCTCAGTTTTTCCCCATTGAGGATGATATTAGCTGTGGGCTTTTCATATATGGTTTTTATGATGTTTAGGTATCTTCCTTCTATCCCAACTTTCTTGAGAGTTTTTATTAAGAAAAGATGCTGTATTTTGTCAAATGCTTTTTCTGCATGTATTGACAGGACCATATGGTTCTTATCCTTTCTTCTATTAATGTGATGTATCACATTGACTGATTTGCAAATATTGAACCAGCCCTGCAGCCCAGGAATGAATACCACTTGATTGTGGTAAATAATTCTTTTGATATATTGTTGAATTCGATTTGCTAGTATCTTGTTAAGAATTTTTGCTTCCATGTTCATCAGGGATATTGGCCTGTAATTCTCCTTTTTAGTGGGGTCTCTGTCTGGTTTGGGAATCAAGGTAATGCTGGCTTCATAGAATGAGTCTGGAAGCTTTCCTTCCACTTCTATTTTTTGGAACAGCTTGAGAAGGATAGGCATTAACTCTGCTTTAAATGTCTGGTAGAGTTCCCCTGGGAAGCCATCTGGCCCAGGACTTTTATTTGTTGGGAGATTTTTGATAACTGATTCAATTTCTTCGCTGGGTATGATCTGTTCAAATTTTCTATTTCTTCCCATTTGAGTTTTGGTAGTATGTGGGTATCTAGGAATTTGTCCATTTCTTCCAAGTTGTCCAGTTTGTTGGCATATAATTTTTCATAGTATTCTCTGATCATTGTTTGTATTTCTGTGGTGTTGGTTGTGATCTGTCCTCTTTCATTTGTGATTTTATCTATTTGGGTCCTCTCTCTTTTTGTGAAGTCTGACTAGGGATTTATCAATTTTGTTTATTTTTTTCAAAAAACCAGCTCTTAGATTCATTGATCTGTTCTACTGTTTTTTTGGACTCTATACTGTTCTTTTATGCTCTAATCTTTATTATTTCTCTTCTTCTGTTGGCTTTGGGGGTTCTTTCCAGTTCCTTTAGGTGTTAGATTTTGTATTTGGGATTTTTCTTGTTTCTTGAGATAGGCCTGGATTGCAATGTATTTTCCCCTTAGGACTGCCTTTGCTGCATCCCAGAGGGTTTGGACTGTCATGTTTTCATTTTCATTTGTTTCCATATATTTTTATATTTTTTCTTTAATTGCCTGGTTGACCCATTAATTCTTTAGTAGGATGTTCTTTAACCTAAATGCATTAGGATTCCAGTAGGGTGGCCATGCCCCTTGGAAATTAAAGAGGTTAGTTTGGATGGAAAAGTACATAGGAAATTCATCTTTCTAGGATTTTATCTTTCCTAGTTGAACACCAGATCCTGCCATATTGTCCCTCCAGTGACTTTGAACAGTCAGTAATATTAAAAAAAACACCAGCTAACTGAAAGATTATTATGGGTAAATTTAAGGATAATGATTGATCGTGTCCAATGGCACCTTCATTTCAGAGGCAGGCCTCCAACTACATGAAAGAGATCATTGTATTGAAAAGACTTAATGAAATATAAAGGCTATTTCACTATATTCTCTCTCTCTCTCTCTCTCTCATAAAATTACTGTTTGAGAGAGGCATTGATATAGAAGTCCAAGAAGAAACAATGTTTTTCTAAACAAGTGTGTTATCTCAGGATCCAAAGTCTTAAATACAAATGCATTGTAGAACAGGGATGTTCACAGTGACAGTTCAAACACAACCTTTGATGTCATCTTTGTTCTTTTAACTCAAACTGCAACTAGCAGGGTGTGTGATACAAATTGGATGCTGAGCCCTGGAATCAGATCATTAGTACAAAGCACTGACAAACCTGGGAGCTCTCATGAAATCTCTCAGGCAATAATTGTTACATGGAATGTAGCTTGGAGAAGTGACTTGATCTCTTTAAGGATGCTTAATTTAAATAGGATGGTAATTTGCCCAGATAGTTACCATGTTAAAAGTCCTTGAAAACACATGAGAGAAAATGTATTTATGGGACCTCTAACAGAACATGTAATGAAGAGACAGACTCATCAGAAGCAGCACGTTCCCTTAATTGTACCCTTCATATTCTTCCCCTTCTGTTATCCCTTTAAAGCAAAAGCCCAGAAGATCCAGTCAGGCCCTGGTATTTGCCTTAAGTGGAACAACCTTAAATAAAGAGTAAAAACCATAAAAACAAAACAAAACACCTCACCGCATCTAACGATAAAATCCCAAAACTCAACATAGGACATTTGGAAAAAGATTATAAAACAGAGGAGAATAAATATGATGGTAAAGACTCAGAAGAAGAGCACATCTCTGAAAATGAAATACTGTGGGGTTCACAAGAAGATTCCAGGTATTTATTTTATATCTTCTGTAGAATTTAAGAAGATTTGTGAACCAAAAAAAAAAAAAAAAAAAAAGAAGAAGAAATCATAGAGAACAGATTGATATGAAAGGATAGGAGAACAAAATGAAGAGGAAAATAGATCTGATTAAGATATAATTGTAAAAAAAGAAAATGGAATAGCAGAATTGATAATAATAGTTCATCAGTTTTGAGTGTTGGCTTTGCTTTAAATGTATTAACTCATTGTATTTAACTCCGAGATAGTACCTATTATTATCTTTATTTTACAGATGAAAACCAAAGTATGGAGAGGATTAGAAATGCAGCTCCAGTCACAGAGTTGGTTACAAGAAAAACCCAGGTTTCTAATACAGGGGATGCAGAGGGTGTGCTCTTAACTAGTGGGCCATACTGCCTAAGAGAGAGTGAGGGCAGTACTACTGAAGACTAAATTAGAACTACTGATTACTAAATTAGAATTAGAACTACTGAAAACTAAAACGGTTATGAGAAGACAAACCTAGGAACATTTTCTGTATATTCACAGAATATAGAGGAAAAAAAAGGAATAGATGAAAGAAACAATAGAAAGGAAAGATGTAGAAAACAGAGATTGATGAGCAAACCTAGGAATTATAGGTATTCCTGAAGGGAAAAATAAATACACAAAACAAAAACAATTATCAGAGTTATAATTGATAAAAATGTTCCCAGGTTGAAAAGATATGTGTGTCTGTGGACAAAATAGGGCTCCAGTACTCCAGACAAGATCTAAAAAGAAATCCACACGTAAATATACACCAACAAAGTTTCTGAATGAAAGGAAAATAAATTCTCAAGTATTCAAGGAAAAAAAAAAGAAAAAAGAAAAACGCTTGGCACCAGAGTTTCTTTTTCTATATCATTAAATGTCAGAAGACAATGGAATAATATGTATAGCATTCTGAGGGAAAGAGGTTCTGACTAAGAAATTTGTGCCCAAATAAGCAATCTTCCAAGTGGTGGAGTCAACAGAAAAAGCAAAAGAGAACAAAACTCAGGTATTCATGAACTCAGAAAATGTTTTACTTTTAAAATAATATTTGAAGGCATTTTCTAAATAACAGATGAAGCAAAAATAGTGATTTGCAGTGATAAATGAAACAGAAAACATAATTGGCTAGCAAAACTGACTGTATAAAACCACCAAGTGCAAGACTGAGCCCAAAGTGTTTTAACACCAGTTCATTCAGACCCACAGCTAAACTGAGAAGACCACAGACAAACTGTCTTCACAGTAACTACACATAAACTTGTATTCCAAAAATAAGACCACTGATTATTCCAGAAACTTGCCCAGTTATAAATCCTGACCAATTCCTGTCTGTACCATACTTACTTTCCAGTTGATACTCTGTGACTAACACCAGCTTTCTGAAACCTTGAAACTTTCCTCCCTAAGCTCCTCTTTCCTTTAGGAGACCCTGCCCTTTGACCTCTTTTAGGTGATGCTCTGTTCTGCTGAGCAAGTTTAATAAAACCCAGCTTTGTATGATCAGCATGCGTCCCCTATGTCCGTGGGAGTAGGCAAAATCTGGTAATGAGCACTGGAACATATTAAACACAGCAAATCAGATTATAAAACTGAATGCAAATGTCAAAATAGTTTTCATGAAAACAAAATTAAGGTAAAAATAATAGATGAAAAATATAAAGAATGGAAAGTTAGATTATTAGAAAAATAGCATTAAAATTATGCTAAAATTTTAATTTTAATTATGGTGGACTCTAAATATAGTTTTTCATTTTAATGTTTATAGCTAGAGAAATGTCAGTTTAAAATATTTTTGAAAAGTAAGCATAACTTAATTGAACTATAAGTAGATCAGTGCTTCCAAGATACCAGTGAATATCTAGTAAAGCCACATGCCAGTTATAATGGTAAATAAAAATGAGTAAAATCTCCTTATTAAAAGGACGAGATTCTTGGGGCACCTGGGTGGCTCAGTCAGTTAAGTGTCCCACTTCGGCTCAGGTCATGATCTCACGGTTCGTGGATTTAAGCCCTACGTCGGACTCTGTGGACAGCTCAGAGCCTGGAGCCTGCTTCAGATTCTGTGTCTCCCCCTCTCTCTGCCCTTCCCCTGCTCATGCTCTGTCTCTCTCTTTCAAAAATAAAATAAACATTAAAAATTTTTTTAAATTTAAAGACCAAGACTATCAGATTGCATGTAAAAATATAATCTAATTATTTGTGTCTATCTACCACAGACATACCCAATTAAAAGTTGACTTATTCAAGTTAAAAGAAGAAAGATGGGCAAAAATACTTTGTAAGTAAAAATAAAAAATACTTTGTGATATTATCAGATAATTTAAATATTTGATGAAAAAGGTTAATTTTATTAATAAAGAGTATTTCTAGAATAAACTTTAACTATCGTGTCATTTTATGTTCTGGATAGAAATGACTAAAGCAACGGTGAAATCTGATTTTCCCCATTGGATTGGCAAAGATTTAAAATAGTCTCAATACCTTGTGCTAATGCCTAGTGATGTGACTGCAAAGAGACAGGAACTCTCAGTATTTATGTGGGAGTAGAACTTGGAATCAGCTTTTACAGGATTGTCCTGCAATATCCACAAAGAGCCTGAACAGTATGTATACACTATACTACATACACCCATTAATTCCACATTTAACAAATTCATTCAAACCCAGTAATTGGAGACCTTTGCTAAGATGAATTTAAAGGGTATATATTGCAAAGTTATATATGATAATAAAAATGGGTAGCCATCTCACTCTCCAATATAGGAAATTGGTTAAATAAAGTGTAGAATATCTATACAATGGAATAGACTGTAGTCATTATATTATTACTAATATAGAATGTGTGCCTTAGACAAACACTGGGCAGTAGAACCAGGACTTGTTTAGAAGTTGGACCTAGATAAATGCAGTTTTTTAAAAATAACAAACTCATATTATTAAATGAAAATAAATTTCACAGATATAAAATATATAATTTCAAGTATGTTTCTATGCATAGAAAAGAGAAATGGAAGAATATCTTTCAAAGTGAATCAGTGGTTATCTCTGCATAGGGAGACCAGGGTGGCTATCTCTCTTCTATATGCTTCTTATAGTATATGATGAAAGAAAAAAAATTTTTTCATCATGATAAGTATATTCTTTAGTCCCCATCCCCTAATTCCTCCATCCCCTGACCCAACTCCCCTCTGGTAACCATCAGTTTATTCTCTATAGTTACGAGTCTGTTTCTTGGTTTGTCTCCTCTCTCTCTCTCTCTCTCTCTCTCTTTCTCTCTCCTCTCTCTCTCTCATTTCATTTGTTTGTTTGATTTTGTGTCTTAAATTCCACATGTGAGTGAAATCATATGGTATTTGCCTTTCTCTGACTGACTTGTTGTGCTCAGCCTTATACTCTCTAGATCTATCCATGTTATTGCAAAGGCAAGATTTCATTCTTTTTTGATGGCTGAGTAATATTCCGGTGTGTGTGTGTGTGTGTGTGTGTGTGTGTGTGTGTGTACGTTTACACCATCTCTTCTTTATCCATTAATCTATCAATAGATACTTGGGCTACTTCCATAGTCTGGCTATTGTAAATAATGCTATTTTAAACATAGGGGTGCATGTATCCCTTTGAACTAGTATTTTTGTGTTTTGGGGATAAATACCCAGTAGTGTGATTGATGGCTTTTAGGGTACTTTTATTTTTAATTTTTTTGAGGAACCTCCATACAGTTTTCCACAGTAGCTGCACCAATTTGTATTTCCCCCAGCAGTACAAGAGGGTTTCTTTTTCTGCACATCTACTTGTTTCTTATGTTGTTGATTTTAGCCATTCTGACAGTTGTGAGGTAATATCTCATTGTAGTTTTGGTTTGCATTTCTCTGATTATGAGTGATGGTGACCATCTTTTCATGTGTCTTTTGCCCATCTATATGTCTTCTTTGGTGAAATGTCTGTTCATCTCTTTAGCCATTTTTAGTTGGATTATTTTTTGGGGGGTGTTGAGTTGTGTCAGTTCTTTATATATTTTGGATCCTAACCCTTTATTGGATATCTCATTTGAAAATACTTTCTCCTATTTAGTAGGTTGCCTTTTGGTTTGTTGATTGTATTTCCTTTGCTGTGCAGGAGGTTTTTATTTTGATGTAGTCCCAGTAGTTTATTTTTGCTTTTGTTTTCCTTGCCTCAGGAGACATAAGTAGAAAAATGTTGCTACCCCAATATCAGAGAGTTTACTGTCTATGCTCTCTTCAAGGATTTATTTTTTTAATTTTTTTTATGTTTGTGTATTTTTGAGAGAGAGAGAGAGCATGAGTGGGGGAGGGACAGAGAGAGAGAGAGAGAGAGAGAGAGAGAGAGAGAGAGAGAGAGAGACAGAATCCAAAGCAGGCTCCAGGCTCCAAGCTGTCAGCACAGAGCCCAATGCAGGGCTTGATCTCATGAACTGTGGGTTCATGACCTGAGCTGAAGTCGGACACTTAACCAACTGAGCCACCCAGACTCCCCTCTTCAAGGATTTTTATGATTTCAGGTCTCACATTTAGGTCTTTAATCCGTTTTGAGTTTATTTTTTGTGAATGGGGTAAGAAAGTGGTCCTGTTTCATTCTTTTGCATATGGCTGTCCATTTTTTCCAACACCATTTGTTGAAGAGACTGTCTTTTTCCTATTGTATATTCATTCCTCCTTTGTCAGATTAATTGACTGTATAATTGTGAGTTTATTTCTGGGTTTCCTGTTCTATTCCATTGATCTATGTGGCAGTTTTTATGTCAGTATCATACTGTTTTAATTACTACTGTTTTGTAATATAACTTGAAATCTAGAATTATGATAACTTCGTTTTGTTTTCTTTTTCAAGGTTGCTTTGGCTATTTGAGGTCTTTTGTTGTTCTATACAAATTTTAGGATTGTTTGGTCTAGTTTTGTGAAAATGCTGTTGGTGTGTTGATAAGGATTGCATTAACTGTAGATTGCTTTGCATAGTATAGACTTATAACAATATTTTTTCTTCTAACCCATGATCATGGAATGTCTTTCCATTTCTTTGTGTTGTCTTGAATTTTTTTCATCAATGTTATAATTTTCAGAGTACAGGTCTTTCACTTCTTTGGTTAAGTTTATTCCTAGATATGTTATTGTTTTTGGTGCAATTGTAAATGGGATTCTTTTCTTAATTTCACTTTCTGCTGCTTTATTATTAGTGTATAGAATGCAACAGATTTCTGCACATTGATTTTGTATCCTATGATTTTACTGAATTCATTTATCAGTACTAGTATTTTGTTGGTGGAGTCCTTGGGGCGTTCTATATACAGTTTCATGTCATCTGCAAATAGTGGAAGTTTTATTTCTTCCATGCTGATTTGGATGCTTTTTGTTTCTTTTTGTTGTCTGATTGTTGTGACTAGGACTTTCAGTTCTAGGTTAAGTAACAGCGGTGAGAATGGACATCTAACAGTATATTAAAGAAAATCATATACCACAGCAAAATGGAAGTTATTCCCAGGATACAAAGGTGGTTTAATATTTGGAAAACAATCTAGGGCACCTGGGTGTCTCAGTTGGCTGAGTGTCTGACTCTTGATCATGATCTCATGGTTCATGAGATAGAGCCCCGCGTCAAAGTCTGCACTGACAGTTATGGTGCTTGCTTGGATTCTCTCTCTCCCTCTTTCTCTGTTCCTTCCCTGCTTGCACTTTCTCTCTTTCCCAAAATAAATAAACATTTAAAAGATATTTGCAAAACAATCAATGTGGTGTGTGACATTAATAAGAGAAAGGATAAAAACCATATGATCATTTCAATAGATGCAAAAATAATTTGACAAAGTACAACATCCATTGATGATAAAAAGCCTCTGCAAAGTAGGCCTAGAGGGAACATATCTCAACATAATAAAGGCCTTATGTGATAAATCCACCACCAACATCATACTCAATGGTGAAAAACTGAGAGTTTTTCCCCTATGGTCAGGTATGAGACAAGGATGCCCACTTCCACCACTTTTATTCAATATAGTATATGATTTTTAACATAGTAAGAATGTTTTACTCTAATAACCTGGAAAACACTATAAAGCTATGTCCTTTATTTATTAAGTTTATTTATTTTGAGAGAGAGAGAGTGTGTGTGTGAAAGCAGGGGAGGGGCAGAAAGAGAAGGAGAGAGAGAGAATCGTAAGTAGGCTCCATGCTGTCAGCACAGAGCCCAACATGGGGCTCAATCCCACAGACCTTGAGATCATGATCAGAACTGTCTTCAGATTCTGTGTCTCCCTCTCTCTGACCCTCCCCTGCTCACACTGTCTCTGTCTCTCAAAAATAAATGAAAAAACATAAAAAAAATTAAAAAAATATCTTGGGTTGAGTCAGCCATTCAACCAACTGAGTCACCCAGGCTCCTCTAAAACTATTTCCTTTAAGTAAGTCCTTTCTGAAGGTCATGAAAGTGAAGCTTGAAAACACGCACAGACATCTTGAATGAGAAATTATATTAAGTGATAGAAATTATTTTCCAAATATTGAGGACAATTTTATAAAGGAATGATAATTTAGATGGGTGTTCCTCAATAAGATATTAAAATGTCTTAAAATTTAGAATATGGAAAAAAAAAAGAGTCCTAATGAGAGACATATTGATGGAATAGAGAGAGAGGGAGACACAGAATCTGAAGCAGGCTCCAGGCTCTGAGCTGTCAGCACAGAGCCCGACATGGGGATTGAACTCATGATTGGTAAGATCATGACCTGAGCCATGTCGCTTAATCGACTGAGCCACCCAGGCACCCCAAAGTTTGTGTATATTTAAGAGAACCTGATAATTTGCCAAATTGCTCTGAAGGCAGGTACTATCAATTTATGATTTACATTTATATATATAAAGATTCCAGTGTATGGGGCTCCTGGGTGGCTCAGTTGGTTAAGCGTCCGACTTCGGCTCAGGTCATGATCTCATGGTTTGTGGGTTCGAGCCCCGCGTCGGGCTCTGTGCTGACAGCTAGCTCAGAGCCTGGAGCCTGTCTTCAGATTCTGTGTCTCCCTCTCTCTCTCTGACCCTCCCTGCTCACGCTGTCTCTGTCTCTCAAAAATAAATGAAAAAAACATAAAAAAAATTAAAAAGTATCTCAGTTGTAGAAATATAGAATAATGAAATTTAGGAGCATATTTTCATAACCTTGGGTAGAGGGAACTTCCTAAACAGGAAACCCAATTGCAATAAGAAACTAATATAATAACTTTCAAAAAACATCACCATTTGTATGTTTAAACATAACATAAATGAAAACAAAAGATAGAAGACAAAAAGGAAAAAATATTTCAACATCTATGATGGACAAAATTCAAGAAGCTTGATAAACAAAGGCTCCCTATAAATGGATAAGAATAAGGCAAATACCTAATTCAAAAATGCACAAAGTATATGCACAGACAATTCACAAAAAGAATACAGATAGCTAGTAGAGACATAAAAAGATGCTTATTTCACCTGTACTCAGGGAAATAAGAAACAATTAGTGTGGTAAAAATGGGAAACTTTGGAAACACTAAGTGTTGGTGAAAATACAAAATGGGTAGTTGTACATTGCTGGTTGGAATTTGAATTGCTAGAACTTTATGGGAAAGCATCTAGCAATATCTGTGAAGGTTTAAAATGCATGGTATCATTTGATCTTGTAATCCCTTTTTGTAATTTATACTAAAGTGCAAAAGCACAAGTGTTTAAGGATATATGAATAAAGATGTTTACTTAATGTTGTTGTTTATACTGGCAAAAAACAAAACAAAACAAAACAAAACACACAACAAACTCCAAGCTAGAAACAACTCAAATGAACATTAATAGGAGAATAGTTGGATTAGTTATAATTAATTAATCTTTACTACAAACTGTTATGCCAAAATTAAAGAGTAAACCAGATTTACATACGTTGAACTACAAGGATTCCAATGATATAATATTATGTGAAAAAAAAAGCTGGAGATTAATGTACAATATAGTATCACATTTCAGATAAAAAAGAAAAGTGCTAATCAAATATGTACCTTATTGGAGAATAAACATGTAATGCTTCTCTTTTCTTCAGTAATGGTCACTTTCATATCTTTTTCAAGTTTCCTCCTCACTAATAGGAATGCTTAGTAATATTCAGCCAAATCCATAACTTTTCAGTTTTTAGAATCTTATTTTGGTTCTCAAGACTCAACCAAGGATATGCATGAGCTATGCATTTTATTCCAATTTTAATAATCGGATAAGTTGCTTCTCCTCTCTTCCAGAAGAGCAAGAGGGTGGAGTTGTTGATGGAAGTTCCTCAAGAAGGTAGATGTGTTGGTGAAAGTTTCTACTTTATGAATCCAGAGAGGACTTCATGGGAAGAAAGAGACTGGCTTAACCTACACTGATTCACATTGTTGATAAAAGATGGAATTACAAGATTGTTGTTAGTGATCATTCTACTTGCTTTTTCACTATATCCATTTAATTAATTTGTCGTTAAATTGGGATTATTTAGAGTAGTAAAAGTTAAATGTCTAACTGGAAAACTAGTTCCCATGGTGTATGATACAGAAAAGACTATTCAGTAGAAAGGACATCTAGTGAAGTAAGTTAATAAAATATCTTCCTTAAAAGCCCATAGAGAAATTATGGTTCCTAATGTCCAAAGTCTGTCTGTCTAGTAACAGGGGCACCTTTGTTCACTGGGTTTTCCCAAAGAATCAGGATTGATCTTATTACTGTACATTTATAGGTCTCTCTAAGGGCATTTGGACTATTTTCAAGAGAGTTAGGCCTGAAACATAGATGCAGGAAGTCATACTTAGGCCTACCACCTTTCCTTCTATTTTTCTCTGGTTCACATGAATGTCTTTATTCCCTCTCCCACTGAATGTAGCAATTGCCATTTCCCACGTGACCTCCATTCTCATACCATTGCTGAGATTCCTCTGTTGACTTCTCTTGCATCTGTTCTTTCCTCAGTCCCAGGATAAAGCCTCCTATATCCTAAAACTTTGTTTTTATTCTATTTGTCCATGGTTAGGATTATTTATTCTTCTCTCTCCCGTGCCCCAATATCACTATTCAAAGTAGCTGAGGGGTGCCTGGGTGGCTCAGGTCATGATCTTGCCGTTCGTTGGTTTGGGCTCTGCATCAGGTTGTGCTGACAGCTCAGGTCCTGGAGCCTGCTTCAGATTGTGTGTCTCCCTCTCTCTCTCTGCCTATCCCTTGCTTGCACTCTGTCTCTCTCTCAAAAATAAATGTTAAAAAAATTTAAAAAACATCTCAAAGTAGCTGAGAACATGGTACAGTAGCTGCAATCTCCACCTAATACTGACCCTGGCCATGATTCTGATTTGTAAGGGTGGCCCACAAAGATGGCAGATTCCATGGTGCTCAGGATCTGCTACCCCATAAACAAAAATCATACACAGGGCATCTCTGTATAGGCAGTTGCTTTCACTCTGGGCCTGATCCTATTGACAAAATACCCGCTGCTGCTGTCAGAGAGAAAAATCTTGAAATGTTTATAGAAAGTCATGATACCTAAAATACAAATCACAAATTAAAGACATGGAGAGCTAGGGAGGACACAAGCTAAACCCTTTCGTTTTATAGTCAAGAAACCACAAGCTCAAGAGACTTATCCAAGGTCACACACAGCTGGTGAGGTCACACAGCACACTCCTTCAACTAGGAGTCACGTCTTCTTGGTACTTGCTGTTGAGTTGTTTATTTGTGAAATGGAATACCAAAACAGCATGGGCAAGCAAATCCTAATAACCTATGTTTCTTTCTGTTCACTTAAAAATATCTCCCTAGGAGCACCTGGGTGGCTCAGCCCATCGAGCCTCCAGCTCTTGATTTTGGCTCAGGTCATGATCTCAGAGTTTGTGAGATCAAGTCCCGTGTTAGGCTCTGTGCTGATAATGTGGAGCCTGCTTGGGATTCTCTCTCTCCCTCTCTCTGCCCCTACCCCCTCAAAATAAATAAACGCTAAAAAAAACACACCTGCCCAAACAACCTGAAAGTTTTAAATTGTGCTTAGTCACATTATAGGTTTTACCAATTTGAGAGTCTTAAGAAATCCCCATGTAAAATTCTTGTCTTTTGTGTGTTAAGGTGCAGTAGGTTTTTCACAGATAATTGTAAATTGGTTCATTAACATTTCTGTCTTCCTAATGCTTTGCCATTGTCATTTAGGGACTAGAAGATAATTTTGTAATATGCAGGTACTGGGATGCACATTTGAATTACCTAGGGAACTTTAAAAAAGTTATCAGTGTTGCCAGGGCCCACCGTTAGAGACTGCGATTTGATTGGTCTGAAGTGAGACCCAGGCTTGGGTATTTTTAAAAAGACTCCTAAATAACTCTTAACATACAGCTGGAGTTGAAAACCACAACTCTAGAGTTGTGATTCTCAAGTTGTGGTCCCTGGTCCAGCAGCTTTGGCATTACCTGGAAACTTGCTTGAAATGCAAATTCCCAGACCTTTCTTAAACCTACTGATCAGAAACTCTGAGGGTGGGCTGAGCAAGCAAGTTTTAACAGGTTCCCTGAGTTATGCTAATGAATGCTAACATTTGAGAAAACACTGGTCTATCCATAGTAAACTATATGGCCTGTTTTTGTAAATAGTTTCAAGGGAACGCAGCCACACTCTTTCATTTATATATAGTAAAATGACAGAGTTTGGTATTTGTGATAGAGACCGTACCACCATTAAAGCCTGAATTATTTACGATCCAGCCTTTTATTTATTTTTAAATTTTCTTTTAATGTTTATTTTTGAGAGAGAGAGAGAGGGAGAGGGAGGGAGGGGGAGGGGGAGGGGGAGGGGGAGGGGAGGGGGAGGGGGAGAGCGAGCGCAAGTCGGGGAGGGCCAGAAGAGGGAGACAGAGGATCTGAAGCAGGCTCTGTGAGTGCAGAGCCCAACACGAGGCTTGAACTCAGGAATCATGAGATCAGACCTGAGCGGAAGTCCAGAGTCGGCCACTTAACTGACTGAGCCACCCAGGTGCCACACGATTCAGACTTTTAAAGAAAAAGTTTGACCCCCGAACGGTGCTTTTCAAAATTTTTTTAATGAGAATTTTTTTAGATTGAAGTATAGTTGACACACAATGTTACGGTAGTTTCAGGTGTATAGCACAGTGATTTGACAGTTGTAAACGTTATGCTGTGCTCACCACAAACGTAGCTATCATTTGTCACCGTTCAAAGCTATTATAGTATCACTAACTATATTCTCTGTGCTGTACCCTTCATCCTCATGACTTTTTCATTCCATAGCTGGAAGCCTGTATCTCCCACTCACCTTCATCCATTTTTCCCATCCTCTATTCCCTATCCCACTACCCTCTGGCATCTGTGAGTTCTCTGTATTTATGGATCTATTTCTGCTTTGTTTGTTCATGTTGTTTTTTAGATTCCACATGTAAGTGAAATCATACGGTATTTCACTTAGCATAATACTCTCTAGGTCCATCCATGTTGTTGCAAATGGCAAGGTCTCATTTTTTTTTAAATGGCTGAGTAACGTGTGTGTGTGTGTGTGTGTGTGTGTGTGTTTGTGTTTGTGTGTTTTCTTTATCCATTCATCTCTCAATGGACCCTTGGGTTGCTTCCATGTCTTGGCTATTGTAAATAATGCTACAATAAATATAGGGTTGCATATATTTTTTTGAATTAGTGTTTTTGTTTTCTTTGGGTAAATAGTAGAATTGGTATTATATGGTACTTCTGGATCCTATGGTATTTCTATTTTTAAATTTTTGAGGAACCTCCATATTGTTTTTCACAGTGGCTGCACCAATTTACATTCCCACCAACAGTGCATGAGTGTTCCTTTTTCTCCCATTTTCTCGTTTCTCACCAACATGTGTTATTTCTTTTTGATTCTATCCATTCTGACAGGTGTAAGGTGATATCTCATTGTGGTTTTGACTTGTATTTCCCCGATGATGAGTGATGTTGAGCATCTCTTCAAGTGTCTAGTGACCATCTGTATGTCTTCTTTGGAAAAATGTCTATTCCAGTCCTCTGTACTTTTCAAACTCCCATGTAGAGATGAATCACCCGGGGAAATTGTTTAACTGCAGATTCTAAGTCAGTGGACCTGTGATGGGGCCTGAGATCCTGCTTTCAAATAGCTTCCAGGTGATATTAAGTTGTTGGTCTGTGAAGGACACTTTGAGCAGCAAGGGTCTATAAGCAATGCTGTCTAATAGAAACAATGTGATGAGACATCTCAGTTGGGACTGTCAAAATAATTGTTGGGGAGATTTTTATGGGGAAGTTTCTAGAAGTCCTGAAATCTTTGGTGTGGGTGTGTTAAACTCACATTAAATCTGGAAAGGCCCTTATAAAGGGTGACCATGTAATGTACATTCCTAAACTGGGACACCTTTGAGAGTGAAAATGGATGTTATTAATAAAATAGCCAGGAGAACAGGTGTAAATTGGGACTGTCCTGGACAAATTGGACGTATGATCACGCACTCTGCTTACAATGGATCTAATCCATAGTTCTTGAAGGGACCGGCAATATACTGTGAGGAACTTTTTCCAAGATAAACATGCAGTTGGGAATAGGAGGAGAGCGGGGTGGAGAGGGCAGCTGTTTATCATAATTTGGTTATAAGAAGGGCATGTAGTTTATAACATTGGCTCCAAGTGACTATTTTGTTCCCCCCTACCCCCATTCTGAAACCCACACTGAGGATGAGATATTAGGGTCACAAGGCAGCACAGAGGACCAGAAGCCAGAGCCTACAACTGCACCCGGCACAGAGAAGGTGTTGATTGTTTCCAGAGCAGAGCCACCTGAAGCTTGCCCATGCTCATGCGTGTGCACAGATTCCAGGGAGGGAGGGGGCGCTCTCACCGTGGTTGTTGCAGTTCCCTCCACAGGCTCTGACGAAATCTTCCTGCCACTCACCTGGGTAAGTTTCTGAGGCGAGGCACACAGTCCTATCCCCGTAGGACTGGGGGCCATTTGTTAGGAATTGCTTTGCCCGGGGAGACTCTCATCTTCTGCTTGCACTGGTAGCCCATGACTGAGGTGCTGGGGAGAAGGACTGAGCGAAAGAGAGGCAAAGGACTGTAGAACAGAGCCTCCAGCAACCATGTGCGCTGGGCAGCCAGTGATACAGGCGCCATATTTTCTGGGTTTAGTCTGTCAGTAAATAATAGGGCACAGATGTTGCTGAATATTTTATGGTTAACTTGCCCCAGGGGTCCCTAAATGTTTTATAATTTCTGAGTAAAGAAAGAAAGCATCCAAGGCTGTGGATTCTTAGCAAGTTCAGCATCATTTTAATGCCTAATATAGGAGACATTCCTTCTCACAATCACACTTAGAAGAGGGCAGTAGCCATAGAGATTAAAGTTTCCGTTTCATGTGAACAGCGTGAACACAGGAAAACACCATCAAACCGGAGGGGTGGAGACTAATTTCAGGACCACTGTAATGATTCTGTGTCTTGAATTTGGACAAAATTTTAAAAACTGAGATGGAAGTCTTTTGCTTCTTTTGGTTGAAGGCTTTTTTGGGGATTGATCTATGGAGCGGAAGTGTGTTCTTTGTGAGTGGGAGGTACAGTTGTGTGTTTATAAGGGACAAATTCATCTCAAAGCTTGGTCTCCTTATTATAAGGAGGCCCTCTGAATCTTCCTGGCCCTTGGTTCTTAATCCACATCTACATAATCTTTAACAGAAGAGGGCTCCCTGCTTCAGCAATCTGAGGATCTGAGGGATCACCCCCGAGTGAGGACCAGATGATGTGGGTTGTATGTGTGTCTCCTCTTAATTTACCTCTTCAGGTGCTTTGAGTGAACTCAAAGTGGAATCCTGCTCAACAGGTCAGGGAGTGTGTGGGGGTGTGGGTAGGTGGCAAGATGTCATTAGACAGTTGGGAGGAATGGCAGTACCCTGCAGGGTGATGGTGAAGCACATGGATTTGGGAGGATGAACTTGGGTTCAAATTCTGGCATTTCTTCTTATCAGCTCTGTGTTCTTGAGGGAGTTATTTTTCCTCTTTGCAGTTTCTACATTAATAAAATGGTGATATTTTTTTGTAAAGCCCTTGGTACAATGCCTGGCTCATAGGAAGTGCTCAATAGCTTTGAAAACCGGCAAGCAAGCAAACAAGCAAATGTCTTCGGGTTCAAGCTAGGAGAAGAAAGAGGCAGAAAATGTGTAGGGAGTTGCTTTCCTACCATGCTGGAGTAACTCATTTTCGGAAATATTACACAGACTCAGGTTTTAGGTATATGCTCATTGACTGATTGATTAAAAACAATCCCTTATAAGATGTGAATAGGTTTTGTTATAATTTCATTTCAGTTTTCCATTTATTTGGGAGGTGCTGGTATTCTTTCACATCTAAATGATTTAACTGTGAAATTCTAAAATAGGAGTTTGAAATCATTCTCTGAAATAATCCTGTGCTTTTTCAGAGAGAAGCTTGATACGCTCAAGGATTAAACTAATTTAAAGAAGAAGAGTGATATAAATTGTTTGGAGGTGCTTTCCAAACGTTGTTCCAGATTTGGGGTCTGAAGATATAAAGGAAATGGCTTTTTACCATGCTTCACTTTGAATGGTAAGAACCCCCTTTGACAGTTGATAAAATTTCAGAGTCAAATGAATCTTTAAGGTTTTCACATTCAAGAAAAAAATATCTTGTTTCTACCCCCTCAACTAAATAAAAATCTCTTAGCATCAGGCTAGGTTAGCAGTGCTTTTACCAGTTTCTCAGGTGATTCTAATATGCAGCCAGCAGTGTGAATCCTTGTTCTACACCAACTTACTTTACTGATGGGGAAAGTACTTGTCCACCTTCCATGCAGCCTCTAAAGGAGAGAGGCTTAAAATAGAAATCCAACAGGTTAAAAACCTTCAGTGACCTCCCCCACCCTCTCCCCCTCCCCTCACCATCTCTTTTCAGTTTTCAGGACAGAGTTCAGGGTTTTAAGCCTAGCTCACAACTCCTTTCAGTATTTGCCTCTTGCTAAGCATCTTGCCTCAGTTTTTCTATTACTTGTACTTCTCCGCCTACGCTCTTCTGTACACTCATGCCCGACAATGTGGCATGACACTTCCCAGTGTCATACTTTACAATACTTTCCTTTCTCCTGCTGGACTGCCTTTATCTCTTCCTTTTCAAAATACAGCTCAAGCTGAGATATTCAAATAGGGAAGGAACAAGGGAATATTAGCTGTGGCTGCCTGGATCAAAACACTGTAGTTTTTTTTTTTTCTTTTTTTAAAACTGGGAAATACTCTTTGAGATTTTAGCATTTCTAGCCCAAATTCTTCAGGGCTAGGTTGTTAATCATAAACGTGCAATGGAGGATCAGGTATGAGACAAAGTGATGTGGCTCTGGCCGCCTGGATAGCATGTGCTCCATTTAAAGATGATTAAAGTAAACTTTTTGAGAAATAAGGCTGTCATCCCAAGGGCTTCCAATTCACAACTTTGAATGACTTTGTTTTATAGATGAGAAAACTGAGAACCAGAGAGAACACTGGGGACATGATAGTATATGGCAGTGTGAGAGCCCAGGTCTTCTGAATATAGGTCCAATTTTCACAGAGCACCATACGACTATGGCACATTTCCCTTTTAAGTTCTAGTGTATTTATTCCAGATAATAATTCTCATTAACATTTATTCAATGTTACACACTTAGAAAAAAGCACTAATTCCATTTTATAAACTACAGCTCAGGAAGGTGTTGTAGAATGATGTGTCTTGCTTCCTGGGTTAGACTTCCTGTGTTCAGAGGCAGAACACGGGGCTGCCTGGAGTGTCCTACTATGGAATGCAGTCTCAGCTCCCAGTGAGACCAGGTAGGGGGCAAATGAATCCCTGCCGTGCTTCCCTCCCAGCTCACACTTGCTATACAATGAAATTTTAGCTCTAGTGTCTGATTGATTTCCTTCTCTAGACTGTATGGGTGGATTTTACCCTTTAAGAATTTCTGAAAATAAAAGCATTTCCCCCAGCCTTCTTTTCTAGAAGAGAGTTTATTCACCCAGATGAAAGTACGCAGTAAAATGTGAAAATTACCCTCCTACATGTTGGACATTGAAGCTGGACATTTCCTTTGGTCTGGTGGACAGCTACTCTACTGGCTGGGTTCTGAAAGCTCCCTTGCTAGGAGAAAGATAAAGCTTTGTTCTGACACATGGCCACTCTAGGCCCATTTGCCTGCTTCAGGGGCCATGGTCCAACCCAAGGTATGGAGAGCACCTGGGTCTGCTTTGGCTCTTCTAAACAGAGCTCTCCCAACTCCCAGATTCTATACATCTCAAGAGACAACTAAGAAAAGCTCTTAGCTTTCCCAAGAGTCTCACTATTGGGGATAGAAGAAAGTCTTACATACGTGATATCATCAACAGGAATGGGAAAGAGCAGAAAAAATAACCTGTGAAGGGAGGCGTATAGGATAAAATCATGCTTCTCCATTGGTCAGGAGATGCTACAGGTTTGGAGAGGAGAGGCTGGGAATTTGGGATGTCTGTTGGTTGGCAAGAGGAGTCCCCTTGCCCCCTACATGAAAGCATCTCTCACCATGGATAAGAGATTTCCTTCTTAGCTGTGGACACTTGCTATTTCTCTGTCTTGTTCTTATGTTGTGGTGACTCATAGTGGTTTGTGAAATGTAGGCAACTTCCTGGCCCAGTGTTGCTGAATGTCCAAGTGTGTCTTCATTCATGCTGTGGTCACAGAAAGGGTAACTCTCCTTGCAAAGCAGGAAAGTCTGTGTTTAAGGCAGACTTTTCTCAGTTAATACACTTTATTTATTTCACTTCAAAGCCTTTGTTGAAGAAATAGAAATATTTAAAATAAAAGAAAAATATAAGTTAAAATGAAAGATAAAACAACAGTAACTGAAGAACATTAAATTACTTTCACTTTATAAAAGGGAAGGAACAAGCCATAGGTTAATTTGAAATTGCAAGATCTCCAGTAATTTAACAAGTATTTCCCTTTATATACAACTTTTAAGAAACAAAATGTTAATTTATTTATATTTGTATATTATTTGCATTCTTTTCACTTTCATTTTATTATTTTTT
>CM053568.1:29771525-29848081 GCA_028646485.1 Cryptoprocta ferox
AATTCAATCAATGATTCACTGTTCAAAGATCACACTTCACAATGTATCAGCTTAAGCTCAGAGCGGTTTTGTTCTTAGCAGTTCTTTGGCCAATCCATATAGTCCTTCGATTCTCATCCTTCGCATCTGGCACTTCATAAATGCACATTTTACTAAGTCATAAGCCACACTTTGGTGATATATTCTAAGTGTGGATATTCTATAAGGCCATCCTAACAGGACCTCACAAGTAATTTTATGTCAAAGAAATGTGTATGTGTGTTTCCTTCTATGTCTAGCACTTCCTTCTGCTTGTCTTGTGTAACAATAGACCCTTCAAGAGAAAAGGTGTCACTCCATGAAACCATCTCTACTCTAGGAGATAAATAAACCTTTGTATTTTGTTATTGTACAGGGTAGAAAATCAACCACTGTCTTCCTCCAAGTTCTCAAATGATCATGCCATAAGAACTCAGCAAGAGCTCTATAAGTCAGAGTAGAGTGTTCAGATTTTCTTCTAGTGCATGGAAAGCCACTGGAATGCTTTAATCAGGGTAGGGCTTTCTTAAAGTTCACTCAGGCTGCAGGGTAGAGAACAGCTTGTAGAGAAAAGGAGGATTGCATAAGGAAGCCCTAGAGTTGTCCCTGTGAAGATGGCTTGGACCATGTCAATCTTTCCTAAGAGCATATTGAAAACTGACTATAATATATATATATAAATATATATATATAATAATATATATATAAATATATATATATATATAAATAAAATAAAGGTGGATAATTACAAATAGGAAATCAAATACATCTTTTTGCAGGACGGCCTTGGAAAAAAAACAATATAAGTTGAGTCAACAAGCACAGAAAGCTGGGGGATTCCTTGATTGCTTGTGAGTGAGAAAGCAGAGGGGTGTGCATACAACTCTAATAGAGCAGGTAAGATCATCTATCTGTGCCCTGATGTTTGTCGTAAGTCACTGTCTTGCATAGGGTTCAGGAGAGTCCTCCATGTACTGGGAAAAGTTGTTGAGAAGTGCTCCTGGCTGCATGCCAACATCTCTCCCAGAGCTATACGAGCTGAGAAGGCTAATTAGAATCTACATAAGATATTTTCATCTCAAGCACCTGCTTACTGTCCATCCTGAAACCAGAGGTGCCGAGCACGTACAAGGACGAGTTCATGTGTGGCCATGGAGTTGTGCTCTCAACATTCTTCGACCACCTAAGTTAACTGTCAAGATTTAAGCCAATATATGTGGGAAAACTATTTTTACAAAGATGAGGGGGATGCAAAATAATATTTACTAATCCCCTCTGTGCCAAGCTCTGGTAGCTATTATATAAATTATATTCATTGTCTCATTTATATTTCTTCCATCAAGCCAGCAGAGTAGTTATGACTATCTGCAATTTATAGAAAAGTAGACTGAAACCCAGAAAAGGCAAGGACATACAGCGAATGAGTGTAAGGGCTTGGATTTGTTTTCAAAGCTCATATTTTAAGGAAGCCAAGTACATAATATAGCTTTGTTTCTCTAAAAGAACAGAGACAAGTTGTTTTTAAAAGTGAACAATTGTGCCTTAAAATAAAATAGCTTTATTTTTGGTTTTGTAAAAGAAATACATCTTCAATGTAAAAAGTTTAAATAATACAGAAATGTTTGCTCCTACTTCATAGCAAAAACTTGAGTTCAGGTGGAATTCCCAAACCTTTGGACCCATTGGAGGTCTTGCTACACTTCTGTGCCCTCTATGCCCTCTAGCAGGAATTCCTATCCAGACTCCTCCACATTCCCTTCCCTCCCTGGTAAATTTATAAGCATCCTAAAATTCTTAGTCCAAATTTCCTTCAAGGCCTTCCTTGCATCCTTCACTTTATCCCCCACCTTCCCCTAACCTTCCCCTAACCAGACAGAATCACTCCCACCTCTGCCTCCTTCACTATGCTTCTGAAAGCACTCCTACTATAATTTGCTGGTTTTGTATCTCTCCTCCCCTGAACTGGGGGCTCCAAGAGGGTAGGGGAAAATCATATTCATCTTCATGCCAAGAGCATAAATGCCATGGCACAACTGCAGCGTAACCTGGCAGCAGGGAAAAATATATCATCTCCATTGTTCCATGGAGAGAGAACGCAATGTGGCAGTGAGGACCAGGGACTCTGGAACCAGACTGCCTGGGTTCAAAATCTGGCTCTGACCTTGCTAGTTACGACTTTGTACAAGTCAATTCACCTCTCCATGCTTCGGTTTTCTCATCTGTAGAATGGGAATTATAATAGCACCCATCTCACAGCAAGATCATGAGGATTAAGTGATGTAGTATTTGTAAAGAACTTACAAGAGAACCTGAAACTAAATAAACATTTGTTTTAAGTATTTGTTTGAAAAATATATATGATTCATGCCCTACACCTGTGCCACATCGTTCAAAAGAGAAGAAAATACAGCTCAAATTCAGACTCTTGAGCCTTTTTTTCCCTCCATTTGTTTTCACCAAGTCTTTGTACAGTCAATGCATAGGGACTAGTAAATATTGTTTCATATGTTAAAAATAGGGATTTGGTACCTGGAATTGATTTTAGAGATAACTGAGCTTAAGCTTCTCATCTTATGGGTGAGAAAACCAAGGTGAAGTGGCTTTCCGAGGGCACAAGGATCATCATAACAGTGTTTCATTTGCGAACCCAGTGCTCTTTCCACGCATTCTCAGATAATACCAGAAAGCTTGTGCATTATTAAAATTATTTGGGAAAACAAAATGTCAGCAAAACTTGCGTGAGCACAGGGCCCATGCTGATTAAGCTGCTGTTCTTATTCTAAACAGATCTCATTGTCTTCTGACCAAAGCTGGATTCCACTCCTTCCAGAGAACTACTGGGCCCTTCTCCTTAGACAAAATTACCATAAATTTGAGAAAACGCCCCTAATTGCTTACTGAGCGGCAGGAAGAATTACAGAATGTCAAATTGCCTTGGTGTCATCTGGGGAGAATTTTCTCAATTGTATGCTTCTAGTGGGAGAGTACAGATGACTGTTACTATTACAACAAATGTGAGCTGAATATCAGGGAATAGAATGCAAAATGTGCTTCCTTTTTTTTAGTGTTCCAATGACATTTCTCACTCCTAGGGGGATGCTTCAGGCTACACCTCCACCCTCTAAAGATCAAATCTACTCTCTTCTACCCTCATGGGTACTTCCGGAAGATATTTTGAGATGCAGTGAAATGGCAGAGTCAAGGATAGGAACCGCTCAGTAGGCTCATTCAAACCCTCACACGTGCTGTCTAACCCAAAAGACGCGAACAAACAAAATCAAAACCAGCATGGCCTCTCTTTAGAGATGATTCCTTCTCCTTTGCGTTTTTCCCTTTGACAAACATGATGTGAGGCTGGGAAAGCGCCATTTTCATAAATGTTTCATTCCCCCTCCCCCAGGCACAGCATTGCTCGAGCATGAATTATGACACCCTGGCCGGCAAGCATCTTTCCACAAGCACATCTTTTCTCATTTGCGGTCACGGTCGTGCCTCCAGTGGAGTTGCTGGGGTGAAAAGAGCTGTGTTGGAAAACACTGGCAGCTTCTGCGTCTGCTGACCAATCCCTTGCCTGAGTTTACCAGGCAGTTAATTTATGTTCTTTTCTCAAAGACAAGATGAACAGGAGTTTTCTCTCCTTCCTGCTTTGTTGCAAACATAGGGAAATCCTGCTGCTGCTGACTTAACCCACTTAGGATTCCCCTTTCAAGCACTATTTCCGTTGTGCTATATTTGAACAATAAATTATTGTTCTTCCTTTTTTAAAACAGTGAACAACTTCCATGCTTGCTGAGTGATAATATTCATAATTGTTGCCAACCAGGAGAATCTGTTTGTGGGTGTTTCCTACTGCCGCTGTAACCACAGCACTGCATGGGACACGCAAGGAGAAAAGAATATGATGTAGCCCCAAACACACACCCTCTGACAGTCTCATTCATCTCGCCATGAATTCCTCTCCCTTACACATGCCTGCTTGGTAACATAAAACCATCCATGGAAGCCACTTAATTTACCGAAAGACCCTCATAAAATACTTCCACAATACTCAGAAAAGTAGAAGACGCTGAAATGGAAAAATGGAGTCATCTTTAAAAGGAAACCCTCAATGTGAGGTACAACAAAATGCATTAACCCTAAGACTACTGCACTCTTAAAGATTCTGTTTCTCTTTGATTCCCCAGCTCACTGACAGCCCCTCTGCCCAGCCACTTACCCAGTTCAAAACCTTTCTCTTCCTTACTTCCCTCCAGTCATCACCAACACAGTCAAGTTCTGTCTTAAATAGTTCTTAAAAGTATCTTTCCATCCCTAACCTCACCATCACAGCTTTGAAGCAAGTCACCATTGTTTCCCTGCAACAGTTGTTCTTGTGGTTCTCAGTATGAGGCTCCCACACCAGTAACATCAGTATCACCTCAAAACTCAGAAATGCAGATTCTCAGGCCCCACCCCAGAGTAACTATATCAGACACTCTGGGGTAGGCTCCTAGGAGTCTGTGTTTTAATAAGCACTCTGGCAGGCTCTGATGCCTACTCATTTGAGGACTACCACTTCTTCCCTATTAATGACCTTCCTAAATGCAAATTATGTCAATCCCCCTGCTTAAAACTTGTCAGTGGTTCCCTCCTGCCCTCTAGATGAAATTCTAACTTCCTAGAATATGCATGCAAGGCCTTCTCTTATCAATAAGTTTCCTCCTCTTCTGCTGATACCCCTCCCCAAGCACCCTATGGTCTAGATATATCAGAGAGCCACCCTGAATGTGTCTGTCCAAGGGCAGGCTGCCACTTTGGCTAGGGAAGATATGAAGAGGTCAGAGAAGGTTTTACAGAGGCAAAGTTCCTCATCCAAGTCTTGAAAAAAAGGAGATGAAAGCCATTCCAAGTACGGTCATGGTGTGATAGAGGTCATTGAGATAGTACTGTGCACATAGGCCTATCTATTGTAGGACCCAGTAAGTTCTGGGTTCTAGAATTGGAGATGTTTTTACAGGGGCAGAAGCTCATGTTAACAGACACTGCACTTTGTAAAACGGGAGGCCTGGCACCAATGGCTCTATTCAGGCTGTGGCTTTCATCCACAACTGGTAGCAATCCCCATGTGACAGTAATAAAGCAAAAATACAACATATTTTAGAAGACCTCTTGGGTACTAGGAACCACCACAAGATGTGGTTATTTTTCAGGAGATTTATTAAAGAGCAATCAAGGCTGAAAAAAAGGACGTAATGCACTGTTAATAGCTTGTCAACATGAGATAGCATTGGTTGTAAGACCCTGAGTAATGAGGAAACTTTCTGTGTCTCAGTTTTCTCATTTGTAAAATGGATGTAGTAATGGTACCTACCTTACAGAATAGGAACTGAGATTTTTAATGTAGAATCCTTAGCATAGTTTGGCATACAGTAAGCACTCAAAAAATGTAATCATTATTACCATCAATATTGCAATGCTTGATATTTTATGAGCCTGTCAATGCCACACAGTATATATTTGCAGAAAAAGCATATATATGGGAACAAAACATGTTACAGAAATTCTGAGAGCATAATAAGATTCAAACTGCTTATATCAATTAAGTTTTTCACTTGTCTCCCTCAAATTCATTCTAGAGAGTAGGTCCACTGGAGGACCTCACCAGTGAAGTTAGTTACTCAAGTTCCAAATAATGTGTTCCAAGAATTTGAGATGATCATGGGTCAAGCTTCGCTAAGCTTTATACTACTTCCCAAGAATCCCAGCTGTTGAGATGGAGACAGAGGTGAGAATATTATCTGATGAGATCCAACTCACAAAATGAAACTCATGCAGGGCACCTGCATGGTTCAGGTCATGATCTCACGATTCATGAGTTCAAGTCCCACATCGGGCAAGCCTGTAACCCACTTTGGGTGAGGCACAAGCCCCCCTCAACATGAGCCCCACTTTGGATGAGCCCGCTTCTCTCTCTCTCTCATCTCTCTCTCTCCCTCTCCCTCTCTCTGCCCCTCGTGGGATTGTCTCTATCTCTCCCTGCCCCTCGCTCACATTCTCTCTCTCTCCCAAAAAAAAATATAATAATAATGAAACGTATGCATAAAGTTATCTGAATAGCTTGGTTTCCTTTTGATCAGGGACAGTGTTACTAAACAGTTTTTGATGATGACTCCCATACCTGGTGGCCGAGTTGTCACTAGCTGACAAAACTGGAAGTGCTTCAACAAGAGAGAAAGATACTGTTCTCACTTCAAATGCTTGGCGCAAGTGCCTTGTTTGAAAAGGTATTTATGATATAATCAAAATCAAAGAACATCACCCCATGTTGTTCTAACAGCGTATCTTAGGAACAGATCCTAGAAGCAATTACTTACAATGGGGATTCTAAGTTTCTACCAGGCTTCCTAAGTTTACTCCATTCATTTTAGAATGTGAGTTTCAAATTTTGGAATCTATGATTTTGTAATTGAGAGACCTGGGTAATAAAAAGTGAACTGAAGCCACTAATTCCAATAGATGAGACTATCAACAAGAGAACTCATGGCTTTATCCAGTCAGAGTTATAAAAGTGATAATGAAAGTAATGACCTAGAAGCAATTTTGTCCCCATCATCTCAGTAACTGCTTTGGGGGGTCTTTGCATGATTAGCAAATGTTTATTATGAGATTCCATCTAG
Source organism: Cryptoprocta ferox (assembly GCA_028646485.1). Taxonomy (NCBI): domain Eukaryota; kingdom Metazoa; phylum Chordata; class Mammalia; order Carnivora; family Eupleridae; genus Cryptoprocta; species Cryptoprocta ferox. The sequence goes on from CM053568.1 coordinate 29,778,200, forward strand.
CCCTAATTGGTCCAAATAATACATTTGGCTTCTCAGTAGGCTTTGGAGTGCCATAAACAAAGTTACTGTGTTATAGGCTCAAGGGGCCTGGCTTTAAATGAAGGGGTTGCTAACACTGCTCATGGACCTTCCTGATGTCCATGGTAACAACTAACATTCATGGAATGCCAAATCAGTTTTCAACACCATATTAAATACTTCCATGGATCCTCTCTTTTAACCTTTACAGCAAACCTACATGGAGTCTACTGTTAATATTAATACTTTATAAATTAACTAAATGATGTCTAGAAAATTTTAACTTGCCCAAGCTACAACAGCTGGTCAGTGTGGAGCAGCAACCATCAAACCAGGCAGTCTAACCAATGGAGCCCATGTTTTGAATTCCAGGGCTCTACTGCTGCCATACGGACTCTGAAAGCTTGGGTTTCTGAGCCAGTTCTGGAGATACTACAGTTCTTCTAACCTATCATCTTTTTCTCCTTTCGTTGGTTGCTAAGAAAGTCAGGACCAATTTTCACTACTTTCTGGGGAAAGGTCGCTTAGCACAGTGGTGAATGGCTCAGCTCTGATCAGTCATATACAGGCCCATATCTCAGTTCCTCCCCTTAACTGCCATGTGAACATGGGCCAGTGATTTCACTTCCTGGAGCCCTATCTCCTCATCTAGAAAACAACAACATAATACCTGAGGGTTATCATGGGAATCAAATCTGGTAAATTAATGCACGTCATCTTGTCAGTAGACTAGTGGTGATGTGTTTGATGCAAAGAGATCAGTGAGGATAAACACTGTTTCAAAAACTGTTTGTCTAGTGTTGTGTGTTTATGCAAACCCTACTGGGTCACCATGTAAAATGTGTTTGTTCTTGTAAGTTGGAGCCAAAGTTTGAAGGCCACTTCTCTAACCGTCTTCCCTCACAATATTTCCTCTGAGATCTCTGGGGTTCCTTTAAACCCTCTCTTTTTCCTCTTGCAGTGAGAAGTAGAATCCCCTTTTCTATGGGATTGAAGCTTCCTTGCAGAGACATTAGGAATATACTCATCAGAAAAAAACAAACTGTTCTTACGAGTCCTTTCTGATTTGGGAAAAAGAAACCAAGCACTTTTTCCCTTCGAAGGAAAGCAGCATATATTTAGTCTGATTCTCAAATGCTGTCCCACAGGCATCTCTGGACACAGAAGCCCAGCACAGTCCTCTGACCAAATGGTATATTAATAACTCTAAGTATCTAAAAAATTTCCTGAGGGTGCCTGATCAATGATCTCATCCTATTTCTTTCTGGCTTTCCTGTTTTTATCTCATTCTCTCAACCCCTTCTTGTTTATTCCTTTCCCTCCTCAAATCCTTCTATTCTACCTTCTAGCCAAATAGCCTATTGGAACGCAAAATGATAATTTATAATTCTTCATTAAGTATTTTTAACCGCAATTACACAAAACTAACATCTTTTAGTTTATTTGAATCAGTACAACTCTTTAGTAATTGAATGGTCATCAAAACTGTAGTTTTGGTAAAAATGTTTCCACTTTCAATCTGTCATCAACTCATCAACAGGGGCATTAAGATCCTCTACAAGTGACTTATGGGGCTGCCCTTTGATGTGCTAATCATGCAGGCTGATAGAATAGTGATACATTCAGAAGGCATCCTCATGGAAGCAAACAGCTCTATTAACAACCTGAAACACTGACAGTCATTCTGAGCCAGTAGTACCATTATGTACACAAAACAAGATGAATGGTACAGTACATGAGGCCAAGCAGAATCCCTTCCAATACCGGATAGAAAAGACACCTGATTTAGCATGAATTCAAGCGACTATTGTCATCCTGTGGTATACAGCTACTTTTCTTTACTCAGACTATGAGGGAATGTTTCAGTCATGTTAGCTGGGTTTTTACTTTTACCATAATAATTATCATTGACAGATTCATTTGGGGTAAGAAATGGTCTTTCAGAAAAGCACGAGGGGATTCAGCAGAGCCTAGGAGCAGATGTGCATTATAAAGCAATATGAGGCATAATGAGAAAAGCATTCGTCCCTATCCTATTAATTGTTGGCACTACCTGATAATCAAGAATTACTGACCCCTCCCACCCTCCAGCTAGCAGATATTTGTGTATTGGCCCAAACACAAGCTCAATTCTATGTAATGCTGAAAACCAGCATTTCAGTAACATAGGCTGAACCCTACCTAGTCCCTCTGCATTGCTTAAACACAACTTGTGAATAATAACATAAATTCCTTCCAATAGGTGAATGAGTAAATGATACAATGAAATTGATGAACTACTGCGTCGAAATTTTAATTGCCAATTATGAAGATTTTAAAATATGGAAAATGGTATAGACTTGAGATTTAATGATAAAAGCAAAATGCAAAACTATCAGAATACTAAGCTTACAGATACATAATACTGCAGTTAGATAGGAAGAAAAGGCAAGCTGTTGTATTGATAGGGAGGGTGAGAAGCAATTTCTTTTTCCTTTTGAAAATACACTTTAATGTTCCTATGATATTCTAATTATAAAAGTTATTTTATTTTTTTTATTTTTAAAGATTTTATTTTTAAGCAATCTGAACACCCAGTGTGGGGCTCGAACTCACAACCCCGAGATCAAGAGCTGCATGCTCCACCAACTAAGCCAGCAGACACCCGTAATAGTAAAAGCTATTTTTAAATTTTTTTTAATGTTTATTTATTTTTGATGGACAGAGAGAACACAAGCAGGAGAGAAGAGAGAGAGGGAGACACAGAATCTGAAGTAGGCTCCAGGCTCTGAGCTGTCAGCACAGAGCCTGATGCAGGGTTCAAACCCACAGACCGTGAGATCATGATCTGAACTGAAGTAGGATGCTTAACCGACTGAGCCACCCCGGCGCCCCATAAAAGCTATTTTTAAATCAAAGCCCACCTCTTAAGAAAAAGTTAGCTACCCCTTACCATGCATCCACACAATGAAAACTGCATGTGATAAATGCTTAAACCTTTTTTTTTTTTTTTTGGTCCAAAAATAGTGTTGGAATCCGCCAAGGAATCAGCTCACATTATTCAATGTCAGACACATTTACACTCATATGTATTAGTAATTCCTTTGGTTGACTTTTCCTTGCCGTTGTCATGGCAACCGTTTCCACTACCATTAGTACCTCTAGGGCCCTGCCTCGTTCACATATTTTTAGGCCGTTTCTCTTGTAACAAAGCAATTAATACTTGTGGCGTATCTGTATCGAAGCCCTGGTGGCCTGCTCTGTCTCTTGGAACTGCTGAGCATTCGGTTTCCTTCCTTTCTGCTTCTGTAGGTGCTTCTGTTTCTCTCTGTGGTGCTTCCTCTTTTCACTAATTCTTATAAGCAAGCCTCTTGACTACTTCGAATTATATCCTATTTGGATTATTTAAAGTTTCTTTTTTGCACATGTCCTCTATGTTTCCCTATCCATTGACACTCATTCCATTACAAACAAAATAGCACATTTTCATTCATGATCACGTTGGACCACCGTCATAGAAAAGAATCAAAATGCCGTGGCAATAACTGAGACTTTAGAGTGATTCTAGATGGAAGATCACATGTCTGTGTAGTTGGGATTGCACACCTCCAGTCACAAGGCATCCACAAAAGCACAAAGTATCACCTTGCATTTTCTGACAGCTGGAATGAGTCATCTCATAGTCTTCTCTAATGAAGATGAAGGATACTGGCTACCTTTCTTCATGCCAAATTAATTTTTTCAGAGTAATGACCAATGTGGTGAGGCTGCTATAAGGTGAACTGATTCTTATACTGCTGCATAGAGAATAAATGTGGGCAGTTTGTTAAGCACTAACTACTGTCAAATGCCTCACCAATGTTAACTCCCTTTGGCTCTGTAATTCTTATAGAAATCTCTTCTAAGAAAATTATCTAAAATGTGGGGAAAATAGGTATTTGTTTATTAAAATTGTTTATAATAGGAAAAACACTGGGAGCCATCTAAAAGTTAAATATGGCATATGCACAAGGTAAAATATTTACAGGTGATGCATCTAGAATGGCATGGCAAGTGCATGTGGTATAATTTAAATCATTAATGTGAATAATCAGGATGTGAATATGTAATTATAACTTTGTAAAAAGAATAAACTAAACCACAAACCCCATAAGAACGGGAACCATGTTTATCTTATTTATCTTGTATCTATATAACCTACCATAATATCTGTAAATATTTGCTGTATAAGCCGGTGAATGTATAGACAGATGAATATGTATGCCAAAAATAATGGAGGAATATACCAGATTTCTAAGAATGACTGTCTTTGGGAGATAATTTTTTGTGCTTTCTAAGTTGTTCCTTACTTAATTGTGTTTTCCCTCCTATTAACTTTTAAAGACTTTTTGGAGGAGTTGAATTAATCTTCTCTGCTTTACGCCTTGCATACGGAGACCATACAGAACAAATCTATACCCTTTCTACGTAGAACCCTCCAAATAGTGGGAATCAGTTCCAACAATTTCAAACAAATTCTGTATGACATGAATTCCGAATCCCATGTAGGGCTTTATCTACTTCATTCTACAAGATTAAATGGTTTTAAAGTAGGTAGTAAAGCTATGTAAACTCTAGAATTCTGTACACATATGAGAATTCTGTACACTAAAATTACCTTTATTATTTTATAAATTCTCTTCCTAATGCATAGGTCAGATCATTTCCATCATTATAAATCTTCTTACCTAATGAATAAAATTCAACCCCTTAGTCTGGCATTCAAGGCCTTCCAAAATCCGGTTCCAACGCATATCTCCAATTTTATGTTCTATCCCAATATTACCCAAATTCTGTGCAGTAGCCTTGCCAGATTATTTATTTGTTATGTATGCAATACAATGTCTTACCTTTCTACCAGTGCTGACACTGTGCCCTTAGCTTGAAATGCTCTTTGTTTCCCTTTCCTCTTGAAAAAATTCTTCAACACCATCTCACATACTACCTTTTCTGGCCATGAAGATATGATCAGTGATGAGAGTCTATAGAATGCTTACGGTTAAAGCCTTTTTACATTTTCAAATACTCAGTGGTTTGGTTTCTGCTATTGAATCAATCAAAAATCAAAGTATCTAATATTCATTGGCATTCTAGTTAGTATCTACTATGAGCAAACCTCATTAATGAGAATAGCCATTTTACCTGGCAAAGTTACACTCGACTTCATCCTGACAGGAGAGTAAGAGTGTGTATGTGTGTTACATAGTGGTTTAGACTCAGGATGAATGTAACCAGCACTCTACGGTGTGTGTTTTTGCGTGTGTGTGTGTGTGTGTGTGTGTGTATGTGTGTGTGTGTGTGTGTGTTGGGGGGTGAAGGAGAGTAGCACATACTGACTAGACAGAATTTCTAGGATTGTGGAACCCTTTAATAACATTTGAAGAGTTACAAAATTTAAGCCTGGATCACTGGTGGTGAGGGAAGGAGAGAACAGCAATTTTCCAGCCTGGTGGATAGGCCAAAAATAGCATGTGAAGGGAGGGGTGGAAAAAAAGAAAAGAACTTCAAAGGACATTTGTTTCCACCTTTTAAGGCATACTTGAGAAATTCACCAAAAGATGACATTTTAAAATGTTTCTTTTTTATAATGGTTGCCCAAACTGGCCTTCACTCTGCCAATGAGAGCAAATAGGAGATAAAACCACCAACCCAGAAAAACACCAGCTGTCAGAAGAGACTGGCACATGGCAACTTTGCTTAATTCAGGCACAGAAATGCCTTCACTGAAGTGCTGTGCTCTCTTCTCTCGCTCCTTCTGTGGGGGACACTGCAACACAGCCAACCATTTTCTCTCGCCTTGCAGCACTTATCTGTCTGTAGTCTTTTAGAATATTTATTATATTTCCATTTTTTATAAGTGTTCAAATTTCCTTCCTCATCAATAAAAACCATACATAACATGCCCTTCAATTTGTATGAAAATTCATTCAACCAGCTCTTTCCCAATAAAAATGGAGTGCACTTTTCCTCACTTTGTATTTCACTAATTCCCTCAATAAGTTCTAACAGAATTACACCTATATTTCATCTCCCAATGCCTTTTTTCCATTAATTCATTGGAGGATTGCTAGTTCAAACTGTTTCAAGGGCCCAGATAATTGATTGATGCTGACTGGTGTTACTCCATCTCTCCAGAAGATTGAACAAAAAGAAATAGAATTAAATCACATCGGAGAGGAAATTCTGAGACAGAAGGGAAAAGCTTCTTAAGTGTATAAATCAAGTGTTACAAGAGTTTCTATAAAGGCTATAGAACACTAATCATCAAAATTCTTTTAAAAAAGAGTTAAGTCTATTTTTAAAGCCAAACCTTCTTGGAAGAAGTGATCTTAAATGAAAGATTGCTTGATGCCTTAGCCTTCACAAAAATTCTATGATTAACAAATACTGTATTACAGCAGCAGACAATATTAACTGCCTGCCCAATATCCATTCTTACCTCTTCCTGACCAACAGACTCCTCTTATGCTTCTAGAGATGGCCATTTAACCTGGCTAATAAAATGTATGCTGAAGTGATTGGGAAAGAGCTTCTGAGGAAGCTTTACAAAAAGGAACCAGACTCAGCAGTCATTCTCCTTTTACCCTTTGCCCTTTGCTCTTTACCCTTTCCCATTCTTCTGACCCTAGAAATGTAGCCACCATCTTGGAAATGTGATAAAGGAAGTCACTCACTAAACACAGCAGAGGAGGAAGACATAGGTACCTTGCACTACTACCCCAGCCAAGGATAGCTTCTTCTAGACTTACTGTTATAGGACAAAAGTAAAGCCTTTCTTTGGTTAAACCACTGTAATAGGGTTTCCTATTATCTACAGCCAAACCCAAAGCTAACTAATACAATTATATTCCCTCTTTTTTTTTTAATGTTTATTCATTTTTTGAGAGAGAGAGACAGAGCAGGAGTGGGGGAGAGCAGAAAGAAAGGGAGACACAGAATCTGAAGCAGGCTCCAGGCTCTGAGCTGTCAGCACAGAGCCTGATGCAGGGCTCAAACTCATGAATCACAAAATCATGACCTGAGCCGAAGTCCAACACTTAACCAACAGAACCACCCAGGCGCCCCAACATTCCTTTCTTAAAACTGCCTACGCTTGGCTTCTACAACACTACATTTTTCTGGTTTTCGTCTTCTCTCACTATCCCTTCCTCCTCTTCCTCCTTTGCTGGATCTTCTCTTTTCAGCCCCCTCAGACCACTCCAGGGATCAGTTTGGGCACTTTGGTAGGCAAAATAATGGTCTCCAAAATTGCTCACATCCTAATCCTCAGATTATGTGAATATTCTACCTTACATGGCAAAAGAGACTTTGCAGGTATAATTAAGGATCTTGAGGAGATTATCTTGGATTATCCAGGTGAGCCCAATGAAATTACAAGGACCTTTATAAGATAAAGAAGGAGGCAGTAAAGTCAGAGTCAGAAAAAATTATGATGGAAACAGGGATTGTATGAGTGATACACTATAAACACTGAAGAAGGGGCCACAAACCAATGAACGCAAGTAGCCTCTAGAAGGCAGAAAAGGTGAAAAGACAGATTCTGCCCTAGAGTCTTCAAAGAAAACTCAGCTCTGCCAACACCTTGATTTCAGCCCAGTGGGACCCATTTTGGACTTCTGACCTCTAGAAGTATAAAATAATAAATTTGTGGGGTACATGAGTGGCTCAGTCAATTAAGCATCCAGCTCTCAATTTCAGCTCAGATCATGGTCTCACAGTTGTGAGATTGAGCCCTGTGTCAGGCTCTGCACTGGGTATGAAGCCTGCTTAAGACTCTCTCTCTCTCTCTCTCTCTCTCCCTCTCCCTCTCCCTCTACCCTTCCCCAACTCACACACATGTACTCTCTTTCAAAAAAAAAAGAAAAAATATTTACAATTTTTTTAAATATAATAATAAATTTGTGTTGTTTTAAGCTACTGCTTTTGTAGTAATTTGTTAGAGCCTCAACTGGGCACTAATACAGATCCCATTCCTTTCTCTATTGATATGTTCTTCCTAAGGGACCTCAAGGCATCCTGTGGCTTTAAAAAAATCTATATTCCACAATTTCCAAATCTTTCTCAGCAAATCTCACCTCACCCCAGGATTCCATATTTGTATATTCAAATTAATACTTGTGGGGAACAAAAACCAAATAGTAGTCCTTAACAAATGCAGACTTATCTAAGCCTATTTTTGTCTGAATGTGTTACTTTTTGAATTAGTCTTTTTGCACTCCCCACATGTCATGATGAGGCAGCATCTGACAATAGTGAAGATATAGTGACACAGTATGCCACTATCTACTTCATTCATTCAGCCCTTCATCCAAATATGGTTGCTGACTCAACCTAGAATATGCCAGGTGCCATGACAGTCTCAAAAGTGGAAGGCATGTTCTTTCTTGTGCATCTAATAGATATCTCAAACTCCACACAGTTATTTCAGAACACACCTCTTCCCACAGCATCCCCCCATCCCTACCAAAACACACTCTGCTCCTTTCCTAAACTTCCTCATCTTGGTAAAATGCACCATCATTCACCCAGTTGCTCATGCCAAAAACCTAACAGCTTACTTCGCACCTATTCCTCTTCCTTCACTCCACATCATTCAGCCTATAAGCAAATCCTGTCAACTCTACCTTCAAAACACACCCAAATGCACTGACATCTCTCTGCTCATCTCTCTGTCCCTCTCTACTGTTTGCCTTGCAATCCAAGCCACTGCCCTCCTTCATGTGGAATACTGCAACCACCTCCAACAATCTAGTCCCCACACAGCAGCCAGAAGTACATTTTTAAATGTAAATTAAACCACACCACTCCCCTGTTTAAAACCCAGCAATGACACATTGTTGCTCTTAGAATAAAGTCAACCTGGCTCTCAAAGACTTTCTTGACCTTGTCCCATACCTGGCCTAAATGAGTAAAAGAGAACAGTAGCATCACTGTATCCTCAGATGTTGCCCCACCACACATGAGAGGCATATACAAAGTACAAACTAAATTAACTGGTAGCAAATTCAGACAAAAATAGACTTAGTTAAGCCCACATTCTGTAAGAGGGCTGCTTATATGACTAGTGTTCACTCTGGTCAGTCCAATAGTCAGATGGGGTCCACCTGAACTAGCATCAATGTAGAATAACACCCTAAGGATTCTCTGCTTTAAAACACTATGAAGAGGGGCACCTGGGTGGCCTTGGCTCAGGTCATGATCTCACAGTTCATGAGTTCGAGGCCCATGTTGGGCTCTATGCTGACAGCTCAGAGCTTGGAGCTTGCTTCAAATTCTGTGTCTCCCTCTCTCTACCCCTCTCCCGCTCACACTTTCTCTCTCTCTCTTAAAAGTAAATAAACGTTAAAAATATTTTTTTTTAAATACTCTATGAAGAATATAAAAGGATGGGTGGGGGATTCCTAAACCCTCATTTTGTATTGGGAACAAAACACTGTTCACTAAGTACACTAATATACTAAAAGCCATAAAAAACCCCAAGGGGATTCTGATATGTCTCATTTCACTATGGGACTAATAATAATATAATTTCATTTGTATTTGTACAGCTAACATTTATGGAGAATTTACTTGGATCCAGAAACTTTGCTAAGAGCTCTACGTGAGGTGTGCTATTATTATTCTTATTTTACAGATAACATGACTGACAAGTTCACACACTTACTTGATGGCAGATTCAGCTTATAAACGTGGTGACCTACCTCCTGAGCCCACACACTTAACCACAGCACTAGCCTCAATTACCCATCTGGGTCAGAGAGACTAGTAAGACTTTCTAAGTTGGTTCTCTCTGGGTCCTTTTCTGATTAGCTTAGCATATGTGGCTCCCATCTCACTTAGTCCTCTGCTAGGATGTCTGGAGGTCTTATGTTTGTTTCAGGACTCTTGTTATAAAGTCTTGAATCTTTGATTAACTGCTTATTCAAAGAACTGATTTCATCATATCCTAAATCCCTACCCATCTGGCTTTGCTTCCCTCCCGCAGATTCTGGGTAATGTTATAATGGCTGCTTGGTGCTAGAGCTCCCTGGCTTTCCAACTTGAGTGCTCTACAGCTGGCTCTCTTGGCCCCAGTGTTCCCTGCTCTGTAGCTGAGCACTGGCAGCAGGATTAGCATATCTCAAAGTCCCTTTGACGTGAAGAGTATGTATCTACTTGAAGTAGAAAGTTAAAATGACTTCCTCATCAGACAGAAACCTGGAGGGAATGACATTCCCTATGAAATACCGTTTGACAACTCTACATTAAATGTTTAATTATTTCACGCCCAATTTTATATAGGTTATTCTAAAACACTCTAACAGGGAGCAGGACTTTTTAATCACATTTTGGTAGATTCTCAATTGAAAATTCACTAATAAACGAAACCTCCAGGGACTTTGATTTCTACAGCATTTCCACCCTGCGGCGCACAACAAGAGTGTCAGGTATGCCTTTTCTCCAAATGATATTCCCTTGGCGCTTGGGACAGACGGTAATATGTTTGTCTTTCTATAATTCTTTTTTGCGTTGGCATTTGGCCATTTACCACTAAGGAAGTGAAGAAGACAGGGAAAAAAACAGATATGTGTAGTTCTGTTACCTATTTTTCCTACAAAAAAAATTAAGGCTCAACCTCTCTCTACATCATGTGTCTTTGCTTTGGGTTCATATTATGGGGTTACTCAGAAGAGCCTGGGAATATTCTGGCCAAACTGAAAAGGCAAAGGCACCAATATAGTTATCAGTCATGTTTTCAAGCAGGCATCAGCATATTTTCAACTGCCGAATAATGTAAGGAATATATCAAAAAGCTGAAATAAATGTATCTACATCTTAACCACTAACATCTCTTGCCTCACTAATAGGTAAACTTCCAAATGGGAGCCATGTAGCTTTAAGAAAATGAAGGCCCTAAACATAGAAACATAACCAATTACAGTCACCAAAAATAATTCATGTCTATGTTGCTCAGTGCACAAGACTGCTTATACCCAAAAAGAGATAGGGCTTTGCGGCATGGTAGCTCCTCACAGCTGTCAGAAGCCAGTTTTCTTATCAGTCCAGCAGGAGTGTAATTAAAGACAATAGCCAGAGCAGCTGTATTGAAAAAACAAGTCATTTGTCTTCCCCTTCCCCCACCCCTTCTGCTCACATAGCTAATCTGAACATAGCATCAGCTCCATCGTCAAGGCTTCTTCAAAAGGCAGAATAATAGGAAACATATATCTGTTTCCCACTGTGGATTGTGAAGATTGAAGAAATACTTGCTCTTATCTTGCTATTACATTATATAAAATGCAAGTAACTTAAGTCTGGAAATTCAAAAGCTCCTAAGATAGGGCAAGTTTTTGGAGAATGAGAAAAATTATCTTCAGGAATAGAGAGAATATGGGGAAATAACCTAAACTCAATGGTGTCCTGAACTGTTTAACAACAGGCTGATTAGGAGGAAAGCCCCAGCCTGGCTGGTTCAGGGGTTAAGCTTCCGACTAGGGCTCAGGTCATCATCTCACAGTTTGTGGGTCTGAGCCCATGTTGGGCTCTGTGCTGATAGCTCAGAGCCTGGAGCCTGCTTCTGATTCTGTGTCTCCCTCTCTCTCTCTGTCCCTCCCCCGCCCGTGCCCTGTCTCTGTCTCTCTCCCTCTTAAAAGTAAACTTTTTTTAACTAAAAAAAAAAAAAGGAGGAAACCCCCAACTTGCAACATCTCCAATTTCTGTAAATACCCTCACTGTGGATGATGTCAGGCTACTAAGGTGACATCACTGAACAGAGAATTGGAAAGAGATGCACAGGAGGATGCCAATACACAGTATTTATACCACACATACAAGAATATAGTTAATAAAATAATCTGGATATAATCTCAAGAAGGTAGATTTAAAAAAAAAACTAGGAAGTGGCAAATTTTGAATATTTGTTACCTTTGTTTTTCACGTAATTTACTGAAATTTTATATAATTTAATTTTTAATGTTTATTTATTTTGAGAGAGAGAAAGAGAGAGAGAGAGAGAGAGAGAGAGGAGATAATCCCAAGCAGGCTCCATGCTCAGCACAGAGCCTGATATGGGGCTTGACCCCACGATTGCGAGATCGCACCCCTAATTTAATTTTTAATAATGACTATGTTTATTGCCTTGTAGAATTTCTGAGAACAATTACCTTTCACAAGCCTGTACAAACTGACCCCAGTCCACCACTATCCATACTATATACTCTGGCTGCCATGTTACTGGAAATCATAAATAGTCCTCGAGTTATAACAGGGGAAGAGAATGAAAAATAACAACACTGTTTTTCTTCAACAATGGAATTTAGTCACTTCTTTAATCATTTTCCTAAGACCTATCTTTCTAGAATAATCTACCTGAAGCCATAAAAAGGAAAAATCTAGGAACATGCTTATGCATTATTACTAAGACAGTGAAAACACAGGTGCTTTTCATAATCATGATTGTTAAGAATGCATCCTATAACCCTTTCTTCATCACATGTATATAACTAAATGCTAACAGGAAATTTTGACTGAGGCACCAAGACATAAAAGCCATATTCCAAGTGAAGTGCAAAGTTTTGCTGAGAACTTACAAAACAAGGATTAAAAAACGTGGAATTCTACTTCTGGGAAGATGGAGCTGACATATTTTTCCATCTCTCCTGCTAAGTACAACTAAAAACTCTCAACATTATACATTAAACAAAAGACTCTTTTTGTTGTTTTATTTATTTATTTATATTTTTTGAGACACAGAGAGAGAGAGACAGACAGAGAGAGCACAAGCAGGAAAGGAGAAGAGAGAGAAGGAGACACAGAATCTGAAACAGGCTCCAGGCTCTGAACTCTCAGCACAGAGCCTAATGTGAGGCTCAAACTCATGACCTATGAGATCATGACCTGAGCTAAAGTTGGACACTTAACCAACTGAGCCACCCAGGTGCCCCTAAACAAACAAAAGACTCTGAAAGGCAGAGAAAAAAGACAGACTAGCTAGAGAGTAACATGGTGGTTGAGTTTCCTGACTTATGTTTTTTGCTTCATAAATCCCAGAGTAGATCTGAAGAAGCCAGCAACCAAGAAACACCAATGGAGGTGACGAAAAAGCCCCCCAAAGTCTGCGCTCTCTAGCCAAAGGACCTTCTGAAGATGGAACCATTCTGTATCTTGATTAAACTGGTATCAGTGTCCTGGCTGTAATACTGTACTTTAGTTTTGCAAGATGTTTCCACTGGGGGAAATTGAGTAAAGGGTACACAGGACCTGTCTGAATTATTTCTTACAACTGCATATGAATTTATAACTATTTAAAATCAAAAATGTAATTTAAAAAAAAAAGTTACATGTCTCCTACTCCCTCAGCTCTATCAGGATACAAAAGGGTCCGAAGTCAGATATTAGGGCGTTGGAGAAAGTTATCAGTCTACCAAGAGGCCCAACCTCTCTCCCAAGGTAGTGAACTAAGGGCTGCTTCTCCCATCCCTGCAAATAATAGAAGACGACCTGCAAATCAAATTAAGAAGACCACTCAGAGACTATAATATTTGGCCCCTAAAGATGAGGCCCCCTATAGACTGACTCCCACCCAGGAAATCTAAAAGGCAAGAAACCAGTTAGCTAGTGGCTTTGATAGAAAAGCAGATGAGATGCAGCTTCTTGGGGCAGCCTACATTCCTGAGCTTGTGGAACAAAAGACATGTATTTGCTATAGACCAGGTGGAGACGGTGCACAAGAGAGCTACCATGGGTCTTCTTAGATCTTGTCCAAGAGAGTCCCTGGCGGGACAGAAAGGGCTCAGCAGGAAGAAACTAGGATACTTCTGAGTTCCTATGGGATGAGGAAGCTTTCCTAGACCTCCATTCAGAAGAGAAAGGCCCATGTCAATGGAATGATGCCTTTTCTTTTCTGAAGGATCAATTACCAAGGTCAGCATTATGGGGGAAGAGGAGCAGAAGCCCTACTTGAGTAAAGAACACACAGCAGCAAAAGCTGTATTAATGTTCACATGTGGAACTTTCTTGTGTTGCCTCAAGATGACATGCAATTATTATTGGTTCTCAAACTGAGCAATCCTGAGGACTTTGGAAAACAGGGACTTGTAGATCATTTTTAATCATCAAATAAATAGGTCAGGTCTTCACTGCTGACATGCACTGTGAATGGTTTTTTAATTAACATAATTACAACATAAACAGCAAGAGTAAATTCATTAAAATTAAGGAATTCAATGAAATCATTTTTCCCTTAAACATATTCTCTGATGTTACAGTCTTCTATGAAAAGACACACTTTTGGGGGGCTTCTAACTTCCCCTGCCCACTTCACACCCCTGCTCTGAACCCCACCCTCACCCCTTTCTCTTCTCCAAAGAGAGAAAATCCTAATTATAAATCATATTCCAGGGCACAGATCATACAACATAAGCTAGTGGGTGGAGCTTTTTGTGTGTGTTTCGTACTTTTAGATTAAGAGCTCATGTTTAATAGAGCTACGGGCATCCTTTGGAGCTGAGTTGAGGATGTGCATTTGCTTCTTTCAGACACCCTAGGGCTCTTTCCAAAATTAGGACTTTCATATTAACTTCTTGGCTTGAGGATTACTCTGACATGAATTCAAATGCCCAATGTGAGTAAAAGAAGGACTGTGATTACACATTCTCAGAGAATACTTTTTCCTGCCTAGAGCTCAGATTGAGACACACAAATTACAACTTCATCTCCCTTTGTATGTGGGTTGATTTTTTTCTAGTTTGCGCTTTCCTGGCCATTCAGCCCTTGAGAACCATGGCCTTAGCCTGGGGTTCCATTCCATGGGTCCCACATCTTCAGCACAAGCTCTTGTCCCTTGAGCCACTAGAACCTAAGCTCCTTGACTACCAGCAAACCCCCTCAGGGCAACTCATACTTCACCATCCACTTATTCCTGTCTTTAGTTTTTGTTTTGCTCCTTAACAATTTCTCTTTCTCTTGCACTTTGTAATCCTTCAAAGAGAAATCTGTTATATTTTACCTAGTTTCCCACACATTCTGTAGCAGGAAAGTTTTCAGGTTATCTAACCTCTAAATTGCCAAAAAAGAAATCTAGGATGTAGAGAATTAATTCAATTTGGTATATATTATACAATCCACCAGATCAATGCTTCTCAAACTTTCATGTACATAAAAATCAGCTGAGGATCTTGATAAAAGGCATTTCTGATTCTAGCTCTTGGATGGGGCTGAAGGGTGTACATTTCTAACAAGTTTCCAGGTGAGGCCAATACTGTTAAATTGCAAACCACACACTGAATAGCAAATTTCTAAATGACCATATTTTTGAAGTAGTAATTATCTACAGATACTCGAGTTCAGTAATAATTATCTACAGATATAGCAAGTTGATATAATCTTATCCTTTACACTTTTCCATGTTTTCTGAATTTGTTTCAATAATTTGACAAATAACGATGCTATTTCCATTTTTAAGAAAACATATTCAGTTTGTAATCACTTTATGATTTAGAATCTCATAATCCTATTAGATCCACCTTATTCCTTCTGTATTTATTTTGTCCATGGCTATGCTGCCATATAGAAGAATGTGACTTCCCTAGAGGGGATTTTATTGTATCACTAATAAGATCTTACATGCAGAGAGCAATCAAAAATATTTCTAGAAAACAAACAACTCTGGTCCTATTTTCAATCTCTATCTAACTATATAACAAGGGCATTCCCATCATTTACTCATTTAATGAATATTAATTAATATGCCAGTCTTTACCCAAAAGGAGCTTTAGAGTTATATCTACCTCTACTGGTTGCAAATAGTCAACATCTCAGTCATAATAATAATAGCTAACACTTATGAAACAACCATTAGATGTCAAGTATCTGACCTGTATTATGTATTACTTCACTTAATCCTTCAACAAATCTCTAAAGGAGTTACTATCCTTTTTTTTTTTTTTTTGAGAGAGAGAGAGAGAGAGAGAGCATGTGTGCACATGCACCTGTAAGTGAAGGACGGATAGAGGGAGAGGGAGGGAGAGAATCCCAAGCAGGCTCTGTGCTGTCAGCATGGAGCCCAACGGGGGGCTCAATCCCATGACCATGAGATCATGACCTGAGCAGAAATCAAGAGTCAGACATTAAACCAACTGAGCCACTCAGCCGCCCCTACCCATTTTATGGATGAGAAAAGCTGAAGCTTGTAGAGAGGTTGATAACTTTTCCGTGGTCATGCCATTAGTAAATTGTAGAAGAGGAATTTTAAATCATGTCAAAATGATTCCAGAACCCAAACTCTTACCCACTGGGCTATATTATAGTCACACATAAGTTTCAAAGAGCTCTGGCTCAGGCATGAAGCAAAGATAACCATGCAAGGCCAACAGGAGAGGGACTACCCTGAGATCCAGGAATTTCTCATTCACGTGGACATAAAATATAAGCTGAGGGTAAATAACCTACTGCAAACACCAGCCTCAAGGAAGACATATCCAAGGTCTGGTCTGAAGCAAAGTTTAATTCCAACTTGGATGAAATACAGAGGCTGAGGCTGCTGCTCCCCTTGCCTGAATCGGAACAGTTCCTGCTGCAACAGTCCGGCTGCAGGCAATTGAGGGAGAAAATTAGGTCGGGGACTCTAGGGTAGGGGCAGGCGTAAAAGCACAGAAGCCAGCATGGTTATGCTGAAGTTTACTGATGTGCTGAAGAAAGCCCACCATTTAGTAAACATTCTTTATTAGGATGAAGAAATCAGGATTTTTTACAATGTGCTATGGCATTTGGAAATGCCACTGCATGGGTCTGGAAGACACAGCTCGGTACAATTTATATTTTCTGGATTTTAAACAGCAGTTCAGAAGAGGATTTGTCGAGTTGCAAGCATGAGAAGCTAAGGGGAAAGGGTTTGAGGAGTGAGCTCCTGAGTGGTACTTTTAAGTTGTTAGGTAGACGGATGATCAGTGCCAACAAACATCAAGGATGCTCGTGCCCACTCACTAGCAGATGCAACCTCTCCTAAAGAAAGGTATTTTTTTATGTTTATTTATTTTTGAAAGAGAAAGAGAGACAGAGTGCCAGCAGGGGAGAGTCAAAGAGAGAGGGAGACACAGAGTCTGAAGGAGGTCCAGACTCTGAGCTGTCAGCACAGAGCCCAACACAGGGCTCAAACTCACGAACTGCAAGATCAGGACCTGAGCTGAAGTTGGACGGTTAACCAACTGAGCCACCAAGGTGCCCCAAGAAAAGGTATTTTTTAAAAACTCAGACTAAATGGGATATAAATTCTTACATCTGAATAGACTGTTACAGAACCTTGAAAATCTCATTTTAGCTGTTTATTTCACTCTTTGCCATCTGTAAAAATTCAATCTAGAAAAACTAAGAGAAAAAAAACTGTACACATTCTTTAATAATAACTCATCGTCTTGAGTATTACAAAAATAAGCATTATGTAATTATAAAACTATTGGATTCTTGCCTGAGGCTGATTAATCTCAGAACACCAGACAAGGTGTAAATGAAGCCATGGCCAAGGGTCAGTTCTTATGAAGGCTATTCAGGGTCACTGTGTTTCATGACAGCCACCTGACCCCTCACTCCAGCTGGTGGTAAGGGGGACCAAAGCAAGATAGAGGTAGAAACAGTCCTAATGATAGCAGCGGAGTGGCACTGCTTTTCCATATAAAGGAAAACATATTATTAGGTCATGGCTGACATTTAGTAGGTAATTCACTCAAATGACTTACCACTTCACACCCTGTAATTTGGTGTGATTTCTTCTTTTAATGGCACACTGAACAGATGCACATTTCCCATTTACATTCAAAATGACAGCAAATTCTCTTTCCACCAAGATGGCTCTTGTGAAGTATAAGGAAAGAGAAGGTGAGTGTTCTAGGGAACCACACAGATCTCTGGCCCTGGCTGTCTCAGCATTCCTCTGGTCCATCTGCCCTCTTTGCCTCTATGAGCCCCTTTCCTGTAGTCCCTTTATATCTCTTGAAGTTCTATTCTTTCCTTTCTCAGGCCCTAAAAATGTGAATGTACTTACCACTTAATAGATACAGATGGATACATGTTAAATAGATTTTGGGATGCCTGGGTGGCTCAGTCGGCTAAGCGGCCCACTTTGGCCCAGGTCATGATCTCGCGGTTCATGAGTTTGAGCCCCGCGTCGAGCTCTGTGCTAACATCTCAGAGCCTGGAGCCTGCTTCTGTGTCTCCTTCTCTCTCTGCCCCTCCCCTACTCACGCTCTGTCTCTCCGTCTCTCAAAAATAAATAAATGTTAAAAAAAAACTTAAAAAAAAAACAGATTTTAATATGAAGAATCTGAAGAGATCATCCAATTCTCAGGCATGAGAAAGATGACCCTTCTCCCTTTCTCTCACTGTAACTCATGTCATCACCCATCCATCCATTAAAGGTTTGCTGTGATATTTAAATGTATTTTTGAAGTATAAAAGAAATCCATAGACCCTAGATAACTAATTCCCATTTTCCCCCATTCCTTTCCCCCAACTTACCCCCACTTTACCCAGAGCTCTCCTCTCCTTGAAAACAAATTTTGAAGAATGCTCTTGAGGGATGTGTAATACCCTATTGATTGTTAAATTGACCTTTAAAACATTTTTTAAAGACTATGTGGACACATACCCTTTGTTCTCATGGCTTTTCATCTTCACATGAGTACGACCAGTAATACTTAACCATCTAAAGTTTAAACCTTCTCTGAGGATTAAGTTGAAGGCTTGAAAGTCTTCTTTCAGAAGATAAAAGACAACAGTCTCCTGCATATAATGTCCCTCTTCCATCAAGCATTTTTTTATAAGAAAATTAACATCCTCAAGTTTAGTAAAAAAACAATTTGATTCAAAGGAGAATTGATTGCTGCAGATGGTCCTCAAATTCTGTTGCAACTTTGGAAACATTCTTTCAAAGTAACCAAAAATGATTAGTCTAATGTGAAAAAATTAGAACTCAGTTTTGCCATAGAAAATGTAGCAAGAGACAAGACCCTGCATTTCTACAGAGCTGGAACTGAGAAAGAATAGCAGGTCAGATAAAGGCACCACATTAAAAAATTTGTCAATTGTGCGGTCGGTCATATTACTGTTGGCAACTATTTGCTCCCTACCCTGCAAGAGAATTACACACCTTTGTTGTCTGCCCTGATTCCTTGCAAGGGGGAGCAAATCTCACTGCCCATAGTCAGACTTGGTCATGGACCTGATTGGCCAATAAATGTCAACAGAAATGACAGTGTGCTTACTCCAAGAAGGAGCTTGTTTAAGAGGCCTGCTCTTGCTTTTTAATCTCTACCTAAAGAATAGTATATCCTTAATGGAATGTTCCATTAGCCTGGATTCCAAAAGGAAGACTCACAGAAAAGAGCCACATGAAACAGAGCCTTGGCCACAGCTGCAACTGCAGGCAGCCAACAGTGGCAGGGGCAAGCTTCAACCCGTCCACAGAGGACATGCATGTTATATGCCCCTGAGATTTGGGGGTTCTTTACCACAGAACAGGTGATTAATACAACAAACAAATCATGATGTGTTTATCCCAAGAATGGGGAGACTAGGTTTCTGTGTTCTAGAAAAAAGGAAAAAGAAATGAACATTTACAGAACCTTTGCTCAAGGCCAACTACTGTTCTAGGAGTTTTCATGAAATTGTCCCCAACCAGATGCCCAGAAAAACCTCTTGGGTCTCATCTATGACCTCTAAGTAAGTTTCCAGAGCTGGCATTCTATTATGAGTTTCTTACTGAAGCCATTCAGAAAAGTAAGATTTACTACATCATTCACAGTCACTAAATTTCAAGAGAATGGATATCTGACCAAGATTAATCCCTATGTTTTTTTCATAATATGACTGGTGTTTTAATGTACCATCAATTATTAGCATGATTTTCAGAGAAAATCTAGTTCACTAATGTTTGAAACTTTTAATTTCAAACCCATTTTTATTTCCTATATTCACCTACTTATTACCTAACCTCCAAAAATGTTAGATTCTTCCATTTTTAAGGGCAAACTCCACTTAAATTTTAGCTTCCTTTTATATTGTCATGAATTTCAGGAAGATACCTATAAACATAATGAGAATAATGAGAATCTCACTAATAATTTATCTGTTCCAAAAGTTTATAAGTGATAATAGAGATATGATCAAAAGATTTCAAGTCATCAGAGTCTAGTATTATTAAAGATCAATACCATCACCATTAATGAGACACAGGCACTGTTCTGGGAAGGGATATACATCTGGAGTTTGATAAATGGACTTCAAACAAAGAGAGGAAATAATCTATCTAAGCTAAAAGAAAGCTTTTAAAGGCTGGAAAAGTCAATATAATATTCTAAAACAAAATTTTCCTATGCTGCTTCTGATTTGGAAAAAATAATTGTAGAGCAATACCATATAGATCCTCTAGTGATGTTAATATTTTTAACCATTTTATTCAACATGTTAACTATATACCTGTTGGATAGAAAAAATATCTATAAATGTGCCAATCTTTTTAGTTCTAGGAAAAGAATAAGATGTTGGATGAGAATTAGAAACACAATATTCAAAAATATATATGAACATGGCTATTTTTTCCCAAAGTACATTATCAAAATTCACTGCTATGAACACTCATTTAACACGTGCACTGTTCTATCTGTATATGAAACAAAGGCACAGACTAGAAAAAAAAATGGTAAGTTTAGGTAAGGGATTATGGGTGATTTGGTTTATTTATCTTTTATTTGTATAATAATATTTTTAAACAGTTACAAATAAATGCTGCTACTGGAATCTAATTATATGCTAATTTTAATATCCTATTTATATATGTTAACTTTAGTAAATCTAAGCAATCCATGCTCTTTTCAGAAAACATATACATCGCAAGGAAGTAAAAAAGAAAACAAAAAGCATACATAATCCTACAAAAATTCTAAATTCTTTGAGTCTTTTTTTTGTGCATATTTATATGAATAGAGGAAAGAAACAGAGTTCCACTTCAAGGAAAGAATGATGCATAGTTTCAGAATAGCCATCCTACTAAGAACAACTGAAAGATGGACACAGTGTTTTAAAATATATATTTGAGGGGCACCTAGATGGCTCAGTCAGCTAAGCATCCATCTGACTCATGTTTTCGGCTCAGATCATGATCTCACAGTTCGTGAGTTGGAGCCCTGTGTCAGGCTCTGCACTGACAGTGAAGAGCCTGCTGGAGATTCTCTCCCACTCTCTTTCCCCCTCCCCCACTAATGCTCACCTTCGCTCGCACGTTCTCTCTCTCTCTCTCTCTCTCTCTCTCTCACAGACAAAATAAATAAACTTTAAAAAATAAAATATATATTTGAAATATATGTTGGCGTCAAAGAACAACCAAGGCAGTGAGAAGAGGTGAGACCAAGATTTAAGAGAAGAGGGAAACCCAAGAGGGGTAATTCCAGAACTTAGGGCACTTTTCCCCTTGAGGCAAATTGCCAGTTCTGAAAATGAAAACCAAAAATGAGAGGCTAAGAAAGTGAGCACAATTTTCTTCACACTTACAGAAGTAGAGAAATAAAAACTTGAGTACAAGGCATGCCAACAAGGAGGGACTCAGTAAACACCCTGCACTTTCAGTGAGATTCTGAAAGGTCTTAAGAAGACTTAGGAACAGAACAGCCGTCACAAGAACTAAAGCTTGATTTGAATCTGGTCTCAGTTTCTGATGGGATAAGATTGATTCTGTCCAGATGAACTGTATACAAGAGCCAGAGGAAATCTTCCCGGGACAAAAAAACATCACCTAGAGCCTCAAATTATCCGTAAAACTTTTCATAAATAATATCTGGCCTTCAATCAAAAAAAAAATAAAATAAAGCATAGGGGCACCTGGGTGACTCAGTAGGTTAAGTGTCCAACTCTTGATTTCAGCTCAGGTCATGATCTCACACTTTATGAGTTCAAGTCCCATGTCAGGCACTGTGCTGACAGTATAGAGACTGCTTTGGATTCTCTGTCTCCCTCTCTCTGCCTCTCCCCTGCTTGTGCTCTCCCTCTCTCAAAAATAAACATTTTTTTTTAAAAAGAAAGAAAGCATATAAAAGGATAAGACTTATCTGAAAGTCAAGAAAAAACACAGTGGAAAAATAAACTCACAAGTGATACAGATATTGAAATATCAAAGACCAGATAAACTATTATTTTGTTCAATCAATAACTGATAAAGATGGAGAATTTCAGAGAACTGGGAAGCAGAAAATAATCAAATACAAAGTCTAGAATTGAAAAATAAAACATGATAAATTGACAATAGGAGATTACATACCACTGAAAAAACAATTAGTGAAGAAGACATCAGAGGGAAATATATACCCTGAAGCACAGAAAATCAAAATGAAAAAATAGAGAAATGATCCTAAAAGACACATAGGTTAAGGTGAAAGTGTCCAAGCATAAGAGAAAATAAAGCAAAAGGGATCTTTGAAGAAATAATGGCAAAACTTTTCCCCAAAAAAATGTCAAAAACACTGAGAAGTGCTATAAACTCCAAGAAGAGTAAATACAAAGAAAACCACACCTGAGCACATCATCCTCAGACTGCTGCAAAACAAAGAGAAAGACAAAATCTTCAAATCAATCAGAGGAAAAGAGATGTATTACCTTAAGAAGAACAACTGGAGTGCCTGGGTGGTTAAGCATCTGAGTCTTGATTTTGGCTCAGGTCATGATCTCATGGTTAGTGAGTTCAAGCACCACATCTAACCTCATGCTGACAGTGCAGAGCCTGCTTGGGATTCTGTCTCTCCCTGTCTCTCTGCCTCTCCTCTGCTCATGCTCACTCTCTCTCTCTCTCTCAATAAAATTAAATTAAATTAAATTAAAAGAACAACCCTAAAACCATCAGCTAATTATTCAACAAGAAAAAAAGCAAGAAGACAATGGAATGATATCCTCAAAGTGCTAAAAACAAAACAACAATAACAACAAAAACAACACCTCTCAACACAGAATTCAATATCCACCAAAACATCCTTCAAAGTTTAAGGCAAAATACATTTAGTACAAAAACTGAGAGATGTGTGATTTGCACAAATGCACTCATGGAAATACAGAAGGGAGTGCTTCAAGAGAAAGAAAAATCATCCTAGAAAGAAGCATCAAGATGCAGAATAGAATGCAGAACAATGGAAGGGTGAAGTATGTCAGTATGTTTAAGTAAATATTGACTAGAAAATAACAGGAACAACATCATCTGGAGTTTAAAGGATATCATTAGTAACCGTGACATTAGTAGTACATAAGGCAAGAAGGGGCTACCCTACCCTCTTTGCATTATCCAGAACTAGTAAAGATAGTAATATATACAATACTTGAATAAATATTTTATTAACAGAAAGATGGTAAGAAAAAAGAACAAAGACTAGTAGGGCAAATAAGTATTAAATAGTTTGACACCCAATATATCAATAATACACTGATTGTGAATAGATAAAATACATAATTTTAGAAAAAGATGTCAGACTATCATTAAAAATAAGCAACTCAATTATATAGAAAAGATACACCATAAATAGGTGAGGTTGGGAATAAAAGGATGGAAAATTATATATGCCATGCAAACACTCACTAAAAGAAGGCTGGTGTATCTTCACTACTATAAGATAAAGCAGACTTAAAGCCAAGAAGCATTACTCTTCATAATACAAATTTTATCACCATAAATTTTTTGGACATTTTATGATGAACATTTTTTATGATAAAAGCATAGATCTAAAGGGAAAATACAATGCCTAAATTTATATGATGAACCTAAGAACACTACCTCAAAATACATAAAGCCAAAAACTGGCAGAAAGAATAGAAAAATCCACATCATGGTTAGAGACTTTAACACATTCTTCTCAGTAACTCATAGAAAAAGCAAATATAGGGGTGCCTGGGTGGCTCAGTCAGTTAAGCGTCTACTTGGGCTCAGGTCATGATCTCACGGTTCGTGGGTTCAAGCCCTGCGTTAGGCTCTGTGCTGACAGCTAGCTCAGAGCCTGGAGCCTGTCTTTAGATTCTGTCTCCCTCTCTCTCTGACCCTCCCCTGCTCATGCTGTGTGTGTGTGTCTCTCACTCAAAATTAAATAAAAAACATTAAAAAAAATTTAAAAAATTTGCAAAAGGAAATATACCATCAGTAAGGATAGAGATATGAACAAGATTAACAAAGGACTTGGTGGACAGATAGAGAACAGAGCACCCAACTAGTGTCAACTACACATTCTTTTCAAATACCACAGGATATTTACCAAATTATTTCAAATCTGGTACAAAAATCAAGTTTCAACCAATTTTAGAAGATTTAAGTAACACACATCATGTCCTAACCAGAGTGGAATTAAAACTAATAATACCAAAAAGATAACTAAAAAATCCCCATATGTTTGGACATTAACCATGCCCTGCTAAATAGTTCATGGATTAAAGAAGATAATGAAAGTGAGAATTATTTGAGATGAATGACAATATTTTTTTAAATTGTATATTCATTTTTTACAGATAAAGAACTAATGTCACACTTAGAAGGACATTTATGACCTTATGTGCATATAAGGAAATTGAGAAAGGCTAAAAATCAATGATCTTGGCACTCATATAATGAAGCTAGTAAGAGAAAAGGATGTCAAATTAAATCCAAAAAAGCTGAAGAGAGGAGAAAATAAGGATCAGAAATTAATTAAGTAAAAACAATCATATAAGAGAATTAACAAAGCAAAATGTTGGTTCCTTGACAGGCCTCAGAAAATTAATAAACCCTCACCAAGACCAAGAAAAAAGGCAAAAAAAAAAAAGAAAAAGAATAAAAAAGGACATGAACTACAGTGTCTACAGACATTAAAACATAAGGAAATTTTAACAATTTAATGGCAAATAATTTGACATAATAAATTAAGTGGACTAATGCCTAGAAAAATATAACTTAGCAAAAGTATCAGAAAATCTGAAGAGTCCTATATCTATTAGAGAAATTGAATATAGCCTGGTATTTTTTCATACAGCAATATATTAGAAACATTTCCTTATGCCATTAAGTATACTTATTTGGTGATAGAGGACATTTATTACAGTATAGTTAAGGTTGGGGTTTCATGTAAGCTTTACTAATTCTTAACTGTGTGACCTTTGATAAGTTATATAACCTCTTTATATGACAATTTTTAAAATTATGACCTAATAGCTGAGATACTACATTTACTTAGTACAATGTCCTGGATCTAGTAAATGTTTGATAACGACAGCAATGAGTATGTTTAATGACTGCATGGTAGTCTATTTTCCCCTCTTACAAACGCTGCAAGAAATCCTTATCTACTTTTACACACATCCCTAATTTCCTCAGGATAAAATCCTGGACATGAAATTAATGTATCAAGAGATTCATGACGCATACGGTCCAAATGTCCTTCAGAAAAGCTGAATCAGCTTACACTCCCACAAACAGTAAAAAAAAAAAAAAAAAAAAAAAACTGCTCATTTTCCTATACCCTTGGCCACCTGGATATTATCCTTTTTTATTTTTGCCAATTTGGTAGGACAAAGTGGCAGATCAGTATCAGATTTATTTTGGATTATATCTATTATTTAGTAAGTATGAACACTTATTAGATCTATTGACATCTGAAACTGTCCTTTCATAAATGGCCATTTCACATCTTTTACCAGAGCAGAAGAAAACGAGGAAAACTAGGGCACATCACACAGTCCTGGGGGTCAAGGGGTTCCAAAGCAAATACCTGTTGGTTTGCAAACGGAGGGTAAGGAGAGACAGGAGAAAGGGACAGGCCACTCCAGATTGGCAGATGGCATGTTTAAAAAGCAAGGGAACTTACTTAGGAGGCTTGTCTTGGCTAGCTGCAAGAGAGATCTCCACACCTGCCCACCTAATTCTTAAGTTTATATAGAGGCTTTAATGGGGTTCTGTCCCATATAACACCCGATGTTCCCAACAGCACCTTACTCTATCAAGGCTGCAGCCTTGAAAATCCAGCTGTGGCAAGTGTGGGCAGAATGGACCTGCCAGGGAAAGGGGAAGGAGGGAGTGAGGAGCCTCAGATAGCCCACATCCAGCTCAATGGTCAGCCGGCAGTCATTTCCTCTTGATGACCTCCTCCAACAATACCATCCAAAAATTTTTTAGATAGTGTTTTCTTTCTAAGGACCCTAAAAGTTTTTGCATGTAGGCCACCTTCTTGACAGCCATTTTTCTCCTGGGATATTTGTATTATTTCATATTGACATTATAAGAGTTTGCTGTTCACCTTTCAATTCTGTTTAGGTTTATTTACTTTCATTCTCAATAAGGAAAGTATTAAGGCCATGGATTTGTCTCTCAAATTTTGGTTGTATCCTGTGGGTTCTTACAGGGAGATTTTTTTCATTATCAACTTTTTGCATCTGCAATGTATTTTTCTTAGTCTCTGGATTTAGCACATAAATATAGAAGAGAAAACAAAATCAGGACAGCACAATTACCAACTCACATTATCTGTTGGGTTTTGATTCTTGAATAATTATAGAATATTAAACAAAGAACATAAAACCCATACCACAAGGATATTCTCAACTAGAGTAACAGAGTTTTTTCCAATTCAAAGGTTAAAGAAAAAATAAGGCAGCAGGGAGAGAATATAAATTCTAAAAGGCAAAAATTATACATATTCACTGTCAGAAGTTATATGTAGCTGAAATGATAATGCACTCATGATCAGATAATACTTTAACATGCCAGATGTAATCCATAACACAGAGGTCTCAGGAAATGAGTTGCCAAGAAATGAGACACAGGCTGTAGTTGAGTCTTTGGTGATTTCAAGCAAAAAACATGTCACCACAACAAACTTCCCTGAGGTCTGTTTTAGTAGGACTAAGAATTACCTCCATGATTAACAGTATAGGTGGCACTGTTTATATTGTAGCTCTGACAGATTAGAAATTATTGACATTTCCAAAAGAGCCCTCTGATAAGAGATTTTGAAATTACTTGAATTGAGGACAGCCCATGGCTTCTTGTCAAATGAAGATCCTATTAAATGCCTAAAGAGACAGGGCACAAGAAAACCCAGAACAAGACCTGTAGGGATGCAAAATGGACCGAACTGATGCTGAGTCATTGAACCAAGGTATTTACTGAAATTTTATATTACACCTTATCAGGTGAAAGCTGCATATAAAATCTGTGCAAACTATGAGGAAAAAATAGGCAACCCTGATTTTGCTTAATCATATTTGTCAATGTTTATCAAAAAGATTCAAGTTATGTCCCATCCAATGAGATACAGCAGTCCCTCTTACATTCTGAGAACCCCGCTGGGTGCCTGAAACCCCCAATAGTACCAAATCCTATATATATTGTTTTTTCCTATACAAACATACCTACGCTAGAGTTAAATTCACAAATTAGGCGGTCAGAGATTAACAATAACTAACAACAAAATATAACATTTGTAACAATATACTGTTGGGGCTCCTGGTGGCTCAGTCGGTTAAGCGTCAGACTCTCAATTTCCGCTCAGGTCATGATCTCACGTTTCCTGAACTGGAGCCCCATACCGCGCTCTGCACTGAGCACCGAGCCTGCTGGGGATTCTCTCATTCTCTCTCCCCGCCTCCCCCGCTTTCTCTCTGCCCCCCCCCACACAAAATAAACATTATATACATATATATAGTTACACTATACACTTAAAATATACACTTATAACAATAAAAGTTATGTGAATGTGGTCTCTCTCTCTGAAAATACCTTATCGTGCTGGGCTCACCCTTCTTGTGATGACGTGAGATGATAAAATAAATGCCCGAGGGAGGAGACGAAGTGCCGTGAGTGACGCCATTACTGTGAGGAAACGTCAGAAGGAGGAGCATCTGCTTCCAGACCCGGGAGGAGGGCGGGGCGAAGGGAGCGGAAACCTGGGAAGGCGGAATCACGGATAAGGGGTACCACTAGACCGGAGAGATCGAAGAGCTTGGAAAAGCACCAACCAATGGACAAAATACACAGCTGCAAAAGGGAGATTGGTTCTAGCCTCTGTTTTGGCACAAGTGACCCTGTGCCCATCAAAGCACAACTAGAGGAGTCTGAGGCACTGGCTTTTTTTAAAGCCACAGACATAGAGAATTTCTTTCTTTTTTTAAATTTTTTAATTTTTATTTATTTTTTTTGTTTGTTTGTTTATTTACTTTTGAGAGAGACAGAGCATGAGCAGGGGAGGGGCAAAGAGCGAGGGAGACACAGAATCCGAAGCAGGTTCCAAGCTCTGAGCTGTCCGGGCAGAGCCCAATGCGGGGCTCTAACTCACAAACCCTGAGAGATCATGACCTGAGCCATTTCGGACTTCCAACCGACTGAGCCCCCCAGGTACCCGAAGAATTTCTTAACATCAGCATTTTCCAAACTGACTTCCCAAAGAATCCATATAACCCAGTGCACATTTAACATTGGTCTGGAAAACACCATTTGGAATACATTTTATAGAAGAATGTTTATTGACATGCATACAATATAATTCCAAGTAGTTCAACACTATGTATAAGATAGTAATAATTGTGTTATTACATATTTATACATTATTTATCTAATTATTTCTTTATCTAAATATATGTAAAATATACTATATAGTATATATTTTGTTATTATATATACATATACAATTGATCTTCATTATTCTTAGATTCCATATTTGCAAATTTGTCTATTTGCCAAAATTTATTTGTAACACGAAAATCAATACTAAGGGAACTCTTGCAGCCATTCACTGACATTCATAAAGGGAGGAAATTTTTGAGTTGCCCAACGTTTATGTTGTCAGATGAGGTTAAACAGGTGACATTGCGCCTCCTCGTTTTAGCTCTCCTACTACACACAAAGGTCCTTTTCATGGTTTACTTAGTGTCATCTTTTTCACATTTTTGTGCTTTTCACATTTTTCACATTTTTGTTGCTGATCTTACATGCTGTCTAGTGTTCCTAAGTGCAAGAAGGCTGTGATGTGCCTGATGCAGAAAATACATGTATTAGACAAGCTTCATTCAGGCATGAGTTATAATGCTGCTAGCTATGAGTTCAATATTAATAAATCAGCAATGATATTAAATAGTGTCTTTAATAGAAACACATATAAAACAAGGTTATATATTGATCAGTTGACAAAAATGTGACCAGAGGCTCACAGAAACCTAACCCTGTATTTTCCCTAGGGACAATGATGCAGTATTAATTCAGTGTTCAAAGCAACTTTATAGAATATAACAAGCAGCAGATAACAAGAATGAGTTTTATATATATATAATATATATATAATATATATATATCTCACAGACATATATATCTCACAGAGAGATATATCTCACAGATATATACATATCTCACAGATATATATATATATATATCTCACAGATATATATATATATATCTCACAGATATATATATTATGTATCACAAAAACTTTAGGAAATTTAATTTTTTTAATGTTTATTTTAGAGAGAGAGAGACAGAGTGCGAGTAGAGGGGAGGGGCAGAAAGGGAGGGAGACACAGAATCCGAAGCAGGCTCCAGGCTCTGAGTTATCAGCACAGGGCCCAATGCAGGGCTTGAAGTCACAAACCGTGAGATCAAGACCTGAGCCAAAGTCAGACACTAAGGTGCCCCTAGAATTTTAATTCTTTAAGCTAGAGAAATGAGCCTGAATAAGATGTATGTCTGTTAGCTATTCATTTTTTCAGTGAATGAATATTGGGTCTAAAAGTGGTACACAAATATGGACATTGCAATGACTTTCTGGACATTTGTGGTCTAGCAGGGAAGGGCCGCCATTCATATATGTTGTATAATGCACAACCTGACTAGAAAATACAAATGCAACCAAATAGTCACATTAATGAATTGATAATCACAGACTTAGCTAAATGCTCTGCGAGAGAAGACTATGGTTCTCTAACAAAGAAGTCACCCGTGGGGATGCCTGGGTGGCTCAGATGGGTTAAGCATCTGACTCTTGATTTCAGCTCAGGTCATAATCTCATGGTTCATGAGTTTGAGCCCCATGTCAGGCTCTGCACTGACTAGGCCAATTCTGCTTGGGATTCTCTCCCTCCCTCTCTCTCTCTCTCTCTCTCTCTCTCTCTCTCTCTGCCCCTGCCCTGCTCACACACTCTCTCTCTCAAAAATAAACAAACATTTAAAAATATATATACGTAAATAAAATTTTTAAAAAAGTCACCCAACTTAGATGGAAGGTAGGGGATGAGCAGAGTATTCCAATCAGAAAACATGGCCTGGGCAAAACCTTGTAGCAGAAGGGAGCATGACAGTCTGTAGAAACTATAAGAAGGACACTGTGCCCAAATCAAAAGAAAGAAAAAGAAAAATGGTCCAAAATAAAACTGGAGAAACAGGCAAGGGGTGAACCATCCAAGGCCTTGTAAGCCAAGCTAAAAAATGTTGGTTTTATTCTGAGTGCAATGGGAAACCACTAATGGGGGATGATTAGATTATTTGTCCCCAAAAATCACTCTGGCTACAGTGTAGCCAAGGTGGAAAGGGGTGGTCAAATCAATGTGGGGAGAACAGTTAAATTATCATAACCTCCCTCAAGTGTCTCCTAGAGTATAATTATAGCCTAGCAAATATATAGCTGTAAGTATGCAGATTGGACCTTACACAGAGGGAAGAATAATGAGAAAGATCAGCAAAACAAAAGAGCTTCATATGTCTTATTCTAAAATTTATAAACCATGGGAATACTGTGACTTCTTTTCTTTAAATATATATCTGAATTTCCTTTCAAAGACACATTTAATCTTCTTTACTATGACTTCTCTTATTTTTCAAGAGGTACATTTGTGTCTCCATGCAAATCTATACTTCATCTTATTTGTCATTATTCTCCTAATTGTGCAACATCTGCTTCAGTCACTTTTCCACTGTATGATATAAGTATTCTTATGAATACAAAGACTTCCTCCTCTGTGGATCCCAAAACAATTTCTGGAAAGGAAGGAGGTGGCAGGGAACCTCGAGTTATACTCAGTAATTACAGGTAACCCAGAAAACTCACAATGTAAAACATCTAGCTCTTGGTTGTGGATGCTCCCCTCACCTTTTCCTGTTTGCAGATTTTTAAATAAATGGTAAAAGTTGTATTTCAAAAGTGGAAGGGATGAAGGATAGGGGAAAAAGAGAAGAGGCTGGAACAGGAGAAGGGAAAAGAGGAGACGTTATCTCCTACCCACGTGAACTTGTCTGATCCTCATCGAACCAATGATTGTAAGATCTTTTAAGTCTAATGGGGAAATCTGAATAAGGACTGTGCATTAGATAACATGGGGGTATTTTGTTAGGTGTGATAATGTGATAGTGGCATGTAAAAAAATATATTTAAATGCCATTTTTTTAGCAATGTATACTGAACCATTTTTGAGTAAAATGACATGATGTCTGGGACTTGCTTTATAATGATCCAGAAAAGGAATAAGATAAACGAAATGTGATTGACAAAAGCTTAGTAAATGTTGAGTCTAGATAATAGGTACATAGGAATTCATTACCCTTTTCTCTTAACTTTGGTATATTCTTTAAAACTGAGGGAAAGCAGGCAGGGGCCAAATTGGAGTGGGCTGAGGAGTGACAGGGAGATACTTTGTTTTCTCTGTCTCAAAGTCTTTAGTACATTTTTACAAAATGCTTCACTTTGTTTTAATTAGGATTCAAGAAATTAAGAGAGTGAATGCATTCATAACTGGGAAGGTATATTATGCAGCCTCATTTCTCAAGAGACAATGGACCAGGTACCATAGAGGGTGGCCAGTAACACAGCAGTTCCTGGTGGAGCACTGGGCACCAGGCAGAAGCCCTGCAACCCTGGAGAGGCAGACAAAGGTGATAAGCAAGAGCTGAGATGGATTTGTGGAACTTGTAACAATTCTTTTGAAGCCCCAGAAAGGACTTGGGGAGGTGAACCTGATAAATGACTGCAGTTGCAGTGTTCAACAGAATGAGTGCACAGACTCAGTATCTGGGTTTCAAAGGGAAAAGCCAAGCCTTGAGGCTGGACAACTGGAGAGCAGAGAACACACACACACACACACACACACACACAAACGCTGACACTTACAAAGCACTTACTTATCTTGAGCTTTGTACTGTTCTTTACATACACTCATTTCATCCTCTAAACATCTGTGAAGAGATATTGTTATAAAGAAACGCAGAAACTGAAGGACAATGAGGTTCTCTAATTTGCCCTCTCCAGCTAGCGAGTAGAAGAGCTGGAATTCTAACCCAGCCAATCTGACTTCAAAGTCTATGCTCTTTACATCTGTTCTATACCACTGCTTGTGCACCTCTCTCTCTCTCTCTCTCTCTCTCTCTCTCTCTCTCTCCCCTCTCTGTAAGGGAAACCAACCAGACAGACATTCACTAGTATGTTTGTGGCTGAATATTTTTTTCCTTTGCACTCAATCTATGTTCTAGGTTTTGTGAGTTAAGCATGTATTACTTACATCTTTATTTTTAAAATCCATAAGTATATATTTTAAACAAGGACCCTCCTTCTTAGAAAATCCTCTAAATATTATTGGAGCGCCTGGGTGGCTCAGTCGGTTAAGCGTCTGACTTCAGCTCAGGTCATGATCTGGCGGTTAGTAAGTTCAAGCCCTGCGTCGGGCTCTATGCTGACAGCTCAGAGCCTGGAACCTGCTTCAGATTCTGTGTCTCCCTCTCTCTCTGCCCTGCCCCACTCATGCTCTGTCTCTCTCTGTCTCTCAAAAATAAAGGTTCAAAAAAAAAAGAAGAAAATAAATAAGTAAATAAATAAATGTTAATATGAGATTTTGCTCAGATTAAGTGAAAGAAAAAGTGCCTTCTGGGAGGCATTTTTGCTTCATGCTCATGAAAATGTGTTCCCTAAGAATAGAAAAGGACTATGAGGTAGAAAATGTGACTGTTAACATGGAAAAACATCAGGAGAACCCTCCCATGACAGCAGATAACCTCCTGACACTCCAAGAGGGAAATATGGGATGAACAGAATGTGGTAAATTGCAAAACTGGCCACAAATTTTTCCACCCCAGATCCACACTACTTTGCAATGGGACATTGCTTTTCCTATCAAGACATGGAGATTCTGGGAATCAAATGCACAGCATGGTAACTATAGTTAACAATGCTATATTGTACACTTGAAAGTTGCTAAGAGAGTGGATCTTAAAAGTCCTCATCACACACACACAAAAATGATATCTGTATAAGATAATGGATATGTTAACTAACCTAATTGTGGTCATCATTCCTCAATATACACATATATTAAATCATCACATTGTCATACACATTAAATTTACAAATGCTACATATCAATCATATCTCAATTAAGTGGCAGAGGGGAGAAAGAGGTCTACTTTTTCATCACCTTGTATCTGGGCTTGGCCACCGACCTTAATTTAGCCAACAGACATCGGCAGATGTAATATAAGCAGAGACCTGAGAAACACTTTTCCTCTGTGGCTTGCTTCTTGCTGATCCTAAAAGCTTGAGCTACCATGTAAATGAACCCAAGCTAACTTACTAGACGATGAAAAGCCAGAAAGAGAAAATCACGGCTCTCTGGCTTACCACCTGCCAACCACCAAACATGTGACTGAGGCCCACCAGCTGACCAGTTGCATGCCTCAGTTTCTTCATCTGTAAAATAAAGTTAATTTTGTGAGAGTTTATTGAGTCAGGTATAATAATGTATTTATAACTATGCCAAGCAGAATGAACATTACCAAATGTTATTATTTTAGGGAAAAATTATTAAGGACATTGAAATGGACCAATTACTGAGTATAATCCCATGTAGCACACCCATCCAGGTTATATCAACCTTTCATTGTCATTGAGCTATTTCACAAATCTGTAGAAAATGGGAAATAGTGTAAATTATCCTTGTCCATAAAAATGCAAATTAATTGTATCTAGTGGAATATAATTGATTATTGCCTCATAGATAGACCTGTTTTGAATCTATTTGTAAATCTATTCCAGCATTCCTTATTTGCCTATATAGTATGTGGTTCCTCAAATTTCCATTGGAAACAACCATAACATCTTACTGGGTCTCTCACTAACTAATGAGTTAAATAAAATCTTTGATACATGTTCATTGTATGTTTGTATGTGAGTCATATTCCCCTTTTTAAAGTATCTTTCAACACTATATAGTGTTTTTTAAAAAAACTGTTGTGAGTCAAAAATATTGTGCCTAATTTCTTTTATATAAGAAAAAAAACACAAAGGTATTCTCACACATGCAAGGGCACAGATAAACATATAAAATATAGAATCCACATACCTTCATTATAAAAAGTGTTTGAAGAAATCAACATACTGAAACATAAATCAACATTAAGAAATCTGGAACAGCCAAGCACTGAAGTTAAACACTGAAATTCCTTAAGTATAAGTCATGCAAATATATACAGCTAGAGGTTGCGAAAATAGGAAAAACATGGTTTGAAAACAAAACAATATTTTTAAAATAAATTAAACTACAATAATCTAGGGTGGATTCTGGGGAAATGTGGTAAAAGTAGAACATTCTGAAAACTTCCCATGCCCAATTCCCTTCTTCTATTTTTTAAGATTTTATTTTTTTTAAATAATCTCTACACCCAATGTGGGGCTCAAACCCACAACTGCAAGATCAAGAGTCACATGTTCTACTGACTGAGCCAGTCGGGCACTCCATCCCACCCCCAATTCCCTTCTTAAGTAGATAAGGAAATCCTATTCCATAATTACCTTGCCATAAAGAAGGGTTTCCCCTACATACCTGAAAAACTTTCTGCAAGTAAAGTACAGTGATGAGGAAGGTGGACAGCCTACCTGTCTTGTTCTCCCCCAATACTCATAAAAAGAATTTTCCCTTCTGGCAGCTCCTTTCTGCAGACATTGCCAAAAAGACACCTCTCACTGGGCCACAGCAATGATCTGCTTATCATTGGGATCTGCCTATAAAAGGAATCTAAGAGGGGACAGATAATCTCTTATCTGTGTATACTTAAAACTAATTACCTTTGCTCTGATTTGCCAGTTTTTTTAAGGATAAGAACACTAAGGTGTGCCTGGGTGGCTCAGTTGGTTGAGCGTCCAGCTTTGGCTCAGGTCATGATCTCACGGTTTGTGGGTTCGAGCCCCGTGTTGGGCTCTGTGATGACAGCTCGGAGCCTGAAGCCTGCTTCAGATTCTGTGTCTCCCTCTCTCTCTGACCCTCCCCTGCTCACGAAGTCTCTCTCTCTGATCTCAAAAAAAGTGAATAAAAACATTTAAAAAAATAAAAACACTAAGAAACTGTAAGTACTACCACTATCTTTACCCAAAATGTTTTGTCAGGAAGATGATCTGTAGAAAATGTATTTTACTGTTCAAAATTTGTAATTCAAAATGAATTACCGTGATTCTGACTTAGCAATACCTGAGCACTTAAAACTCAAAATTTGCTATCCTGACATATGCCTCTTTGACATGTGGATTATTTTAGGTTTATTATTTTAAAAAATTTTTAATGTTTATTTTTTAGAGAGACAGAAAAAACATGAGTGGGGGACGGGCAGAGAGAGAGAGAGGAAGACAAAGAATCTGAAGCAGGCTCTAGTCTCTGAGCTGTCAGCACAGAGCCCCATGTGGGGCTCAAACCCACAAACTGTGAGATCATGATCTGGGCCAAAGTCGGATGCTTAACCAACTGAGCCACCCAGGTGTCCCTTAGGTTGACTATTTTTAAGAAACAGAAGACTCGAGGAGTTTTTCTTTTTTGCCTCCCTGTAACCACCTAAGAGAATTTAGATAGAGGACCTATTCCAGGAAGGGAGATATCACTATAGATACCTATAGTGTCAAAGGAACTAGGTACGGTAGGGAGGAAACTAGCAAGGCCCCTTTGATCTAAATCCTCTCTATGTCCCATTGTTTCTGTATGGCCCAACAAACATATTTACCTAACATTTAGTCTTTCTATTCTTCTTGTGAATTACATTCCTTCCCTTCAAGCCTCAGACCCCTACCCTCTTCTCCTTAATCAGAATGATATATATACTTCATTTTTCCTTTCTTTGTAATCTCATTTTAATGTGGGTTCCCCAATATATATGTAATTAAATTTCATTTTTCCTATTAATCTATCTCATGTCAATTTAATTCTTAGACCAGCTAAAAGAACTTGAAGGATAGAAGAAAATTCTTCCTCCCCAACATAAGTCACACCATCCATCACAAGAATATTTATTGAATGAAAGGTAAATAGCTACAGGGCCTTTTGTTGATATCTTGACAAAGGAAATAATCAGTATAACAGTGACTTAATAGTCCTCCTACAGGAAAGCATGCTAAGAAACTACAAAAAATTTACATCACATATGCCAATATTTTCTACTTAAAAAAAGATATAGCATACTTAAATGTACAATTCCTAAAAA
Source organism: Cryptoprocta ferox (assembly GCA_028646485.1). NCBI lineage: Eukaryota > Metazoa > Chordata > Mammalia > Carnivora > Eupleridae > Cryptoprocta > Cryptoprocta ferox. The sequence continues at coordinate 29,814,690 of CM053568.1, forward strand.
GATTTAATAAATATAATTCTGACTTACATGAGTATAATTTCTTTTCTTTTTTCAGTTTATATATTTATTTTGAGAGACAGAGTGAGTGAGTAGGGGAGGAGCAGAGAGAGAATCCCAGGCAGGCTCTGCACTGTCAGTGTGGGGATGGAACTCACAAGAGTCAGATGCTTAACTGACTGAGCCACCCAGGTGCCCCACATGGGTACAACTTCTAAGAAACCTCAAGAAATATATATCATCCTCACCCAGAATATTTGCTTCTTGGAAAGAAAGACAGATCTTTCCCCAAAAAGATCAAATCACTATTTTTTTTTATGAAAAGTCAGCTAAACGCTAACCAGATATTAAGACTTCTAAATATTTACATTCTTCTAAACCAAATGTTCCCCATTTTTGTCTTAAAGGGCCAGATAGTAAATATTTTTGCCTTGGCCGACCATATGGTCTCTGTCACAACTATTCTTAGTTGTGCAAAAGACTGCCAATATGTCAACAAATGGATATGGCTGGGTTCCAATTAAATGTATTTACAAAAACAGGCAGAGAGCCAGATTTAGCCCTAGGGCCATAATTTGCTGACCTTTCCTCTAGAACTCACAGTCACTACAAAACAAAATGTGAGAGGGCCAGGAAATATCCCCCACCCTATTTTCCCACAGGAATCAGAGTTCAACCTTGTTTTCAAGAATTGCTATCTAAATAGCACCTCAGGCAAACAGACAAGAATCTCTCCTTTGTCTTCCTTGTTAGTATTCCAGATTGTTCTACAGACTCAGCGGAAGAAGTGAAGATGCAGAGGACATTTTCAGAGAAATCTTCTGTAATATGTGACTCAATCTCACTTAAAGGAATCCTCTTCTGGCCCAGAAAGTCATTTTAATCTGAAGTACCACTTCTCATCCCAAAGGAAATCAAATATCGGAGTGTCTTAGCCTGCCATCTTGTGGCAGATTGGAGTATGGAACGGGAAATGGTTGTGCCAAGACAACTGCACAGGTGGAATGCTTACTTTGTAACAGGCACTCTGTAACATGTGCTGGATGCAAGAGCTATACAGGCAGCCAGAAATGCCACAACAACTTGTCCTCAAGGAGCTTACAATCTATAGGACAGAAGGTATTACGCCAAAAAAATTCGCACAAACACATGTAAAGTTACAACCATGGAAAATGGTCTGAAGGAGCCTTACATGATGCTCTGAAGATGAATACGAGGGACTCAACCTAGACACGGAAGGTGGAGAAAGCTTCCCTGAAGACGAGATGATTAAAATGAAGCCTGGATGTGGGCAGGGATGCTCCAGGTGAGAAAGTGAGGAAAGTTGATTTCAGAGAAAGAGAACAGTGTCCATAAAACCTCTGCAGCAGGAGGAAAGCAAGGGGAGCTCTGGTATGAGTTAAGGCCAGGAAGGTAAAGAGAAGACTGTGCAGAGCCTCAGAAACCATGAAAATGAGGGGGTTTTCTTTATCCTATAAGCAGAGTGAAACCATAACATGGTTTAAAGCAAGGAGGAGGGACAAAATCAGGTATACATTTCAAAAAGACTGAACTGTATATCAGTTGGGGTTCAGTCAGGATACAGAAACTACACAGTAATTTGAACAGGGAAAGTTTAAATCAAGAATTACTAACGAGGGACGGGCCTATAAGACAGGAGGAAAATTATAAAAAATACAGGCATAGCAGACATAAGAAGCATCCACCACCCAAGAAGGGGCCTCTCACTCCCAGGGCTGAGACCCGGACCTTTCTGGAGAGGAAAGGAAACCTCTGAGGCTCCCTGGATGGCAGAGAAGTCACAGTGCTGCAACTTGCTACAAATGCCCTCCCTAGGGTGCCAGGGGAAACCCTTCAAAGGGAGGTGGTTTCCACTCTGAAACCACCTGAAGGGGGGCATCCACGAGAAGTTTCTGACTGCTGGGTGCTGCTGGCCACCGTGCACTGCAGAAGCTGGGCTCAGGAACCTGGTTCTGGAGAAACTGGGCACAGAAAATCCGAGCACACTGAAGGAGCCTTCACAGAGCAATACCTCCCAACTAGGAAAGAAAACCCCTTCCTCCTCCAGTGTCTCTCCAGTGCCCTCTACTGACAAAGATTAGCATTGCGCCAGCTGGCAAAGGAAAAATATTTAAAGGCCCCAGCAGAGCAGGCAGTTTGAAGCCAGCACCCATCTTGTTAGTTCAGATGAAAAAACACTAGAGGTTATATCGTTCCCAGGCATGGCCAGAAAGGACACAAGGACAAACAGGCCTAAGAGACATACAAGTAGTTGGTACGAGCACTGACAGGCAGCTAATCAGCACTATCCTGAACACAAAAGCACCAATGCACCTAATGAAATCTCAAACATAATAACGATATTTTTCAGAGTCCAAGTCTCTTGAGATAGAACAGGCCTCTGTGGGACCAGAAGTAACTAAGTAACATCTGTTAACATGACCATATGGACCTCTGATCAACAGCATCCACCTTCTCAGGAGACCCCTGCCTCAAATTTTGCCCTTAAAACCCCTCATTTCTGGGGCACTGGGTGGCTCAGTCAGTTGAGCATCTGACTTCAGCTCAGGCCCTGATCTCACAGGTTGTGAGTTTGAGCCCCGCATTGGGCTCTCTGCTGTCAGGATGGAGCCTGCTTCAGATCCTCTGTCCCCCTCTCTATCAAAAATAAACATTTTTTTAAAGAAGGAAAAAAAACCTCCCTCACTTGTAAGCCATTGGGGAGTTTTGGACTTTGAGCATTAGTACCTCATTCTCCACACCAATAAACAGCCTATCTTTCTTCACTGCAAAAGCTCGGTGTCAGTCTTTTATTGGCTCGCTGTTCATGCAGCTGACAAAGTCTCATTTGGTTCAGTTTCAAATGCTGAGATTGGTCTCTATGTGGAGAGCCTCCTGAAAGAGGAGCAAATAGGCCAGTTAGGAGGTACTAAGTAGACCAGGAGAGAGGGGAGAATATAATATTAACCTATAAGGTGCTGGACAATATACGTTAGTAAGTTCCACCATGGATTACAGAAAAGACACCAAATAGCATTGTTTATGTCCCTGTGCTCACTGTACTTGCAGACGTGCTGCCTTGGAAGGCATGGCTAAGAGAGCAAAGAGGGTCAGCTGTCACGGGTCCTAAGACAAGAAATTGATAGCATCAGCTGCACTGAGGCAATTCTTTGCATACAAAAGGCACAGGAGTAGTATTGCTCCCAAGAGACAGTCTTGCCAGGCTTGCCATACACACCAGGTACAAGCAAAACTACACCTAATCCATGCAAACACTACCATAGTCAGGCTTGCAAAAGCAGCCTTTGGGTCTAAAAAGTTACGAGAAAAATGCGCATGATTTGTAACAAAACATCATTCCTATTTTTAAAAAGCTTTTAAATGAATGACCTTTTTTTTTTTTTTAACAGCCAGAAAGTCTAGCCTTCATATAGGCTTTCAATTCACCTGCTGTCTCAAGATCATCAGGGGGGCAGGGTCCAGGTGAAGGGGGTTAAGTGCCACAGCTTCTCTGTAAGAAATCACCCCTCATCCTTCCAAAACATTAATATCACCAGCTGGTAGAACTTGAATACTGCTTGAGAAGACAAGGTTTGAAGTAAATTTGTCAACAACTAAAATTTACTAAAATGTGTTTTGTTACAGAAATAAACAGCAGTTATGATGGCTCCTTCTGCATAGTGGAACTAAGGGTGGAGGGGGGGCAGTGAGTTGTTTTTTTTTATAAACCCTTCTATGTGGTTTGATATTTTTTTAACCAGTCCTGAAATAAAGGTGAAGAGAAGCATTCAAATGAGCTAAGTCATTATATCATTGTAACACTGGACTGAAATTTTAATTACTCAAAGATTACTCTTGGGTCTGAAAGTGATTCAAGGACTTTTTATTATCTGAGAGTGGCTGAAAAAGATATTGGACATGTCTGAGATGGTCTGTAGGGAAAGAACACAGTGTCCCTCTGCTGGCACTTCTTTGATCTCAGCTCTCTCAATATAAGGGCACCCACAGGAAGTACGCCAAAAAAGAACTGTTAAGAATTGAGTTCTGCTATTAAGAAGGGCACTTGTTGTGATGAGCATGGGGTGTTGTATGTAAATGATGATGAATCACTAATTTCTACACCTGAAACTAAAACCAGTATTACGCTGTATGTTAACTAACTGGAATTTAAATTAAAACTTGGGAGGAAAAAAACAAAGAATTGAGCTCTGCTTGTTCAGTGGAACTAAGATTTGGACAAGTCTGAATCTAGCCTTCGTTTCTGAGATAGAGCTGAACAAGCTCCTTTATTCCATGAAAGGTCTCCTTGCTTCCTGCAGACTGATTTTGATAATGCCGTATCATCCAAACAAAACTCTTCTTGTTTTGGTGGCATTAATCAATATATAAAAATCTTTGGAGCGTGAATCAGTAGTGAAACAGATCATCCTGGTGGTGAGTTTGCAAAGGAGGACTTGGCTGAAAACCTTGAATCCATCATCATGCCCATAAAGGAGATATGAAAGAATACGGGTACAGTTTGAAAGAGGAGTTGGATGGAAGATGTCTTTGGAGAACGCTGCTGATCTTCCGACCAAAGGTGGTGGGTATGAGACACCTGCCTCTAACTTCAGGGTTAGACCTCCCCTGGCTCCACCAGCGCGCTTGCAGTGAGGAGCCGCAGTGGACTGCCGTCTGACTCCCACCTAGGCAATATGGAGAATAATGGTGCCTTCCAGGTGTGGCAAATTATCAGGACTAATTCTTTTTTGTGTGGCGCACGTTCAGAGGTTTCTCCTGCAATGCCTCTCCTCCAGCAAGCCGCGCAGTATCTGCAGCTAGCAGCACAACTCCAGCCCCCTCTGCTGAGGTCCCCTCACCTCTGAGAAAGGCCCCTTAGGACAGTTCTCCAAGTGACCACCAGGCCAGCTCCCTACCACACACCCTCCTCTCATAACTGCAACTGGTTCCTAAATCTAATTCCACCCATGGGAAAGTAACGGCATTTGCCCCACCTGCAAAGCTTTGAACAGCCTGGCTGCCAGCCATAATTAACGGTTCAAGAAAAAGTATTAGTACTTAAACACACCAACATACACACTCTAAATTTCTGGGTTGTATGGGTGGGACCGCAAAATATTTTATCACATGTACATAACTATATTTTAAATAATGAATTACCTATTGGTAGACGGTTAGATCGCCATCAATTTTTTTATTAACACAATTCCTACAAATCTAACTGCGGGGTCACGTGGGGTTCCAGTCGGCGCACCACCGGGATTCTGAAGCTCTGGGGACAAACACCAGACCCCGGCGGCCTCGGCGCCTGCGCACTGAGGCCGGCTCGCTCTCCGTCGCGCCTGCAGCGCGCACGCGTCATTCAGTCCGGTTTTCCGCACCGATCTTCCCGTCTCACGTTACCCTTTTCGGAAAATGCAGTCTTTCCTCTCCTGCCTCCTTGTGCAACCTGCCCCTATGGCTAAGGGTGGCTTGTGGAATAAACCTCATCCTAGAGAGCATGCCCCTCCACGGGCAGCCTGCCCCAAAGCGGGTGCTTTGGGGGACTGGGGGACTGGGCAGGACTCCAAGGAGGCAGGGAGCCTATCAGAACCGAGGCCCCGCCCCCTTCGCACCTCCTGCTCCAGACTGATGGGGTGGTATTCTTGAAGATTTGTTGTGAGGGTTAAAAAAAAGTACTAAAAGTTCCTGACGCTTAAAGAGCATAGATAATTTGTAGCTACTATTACCTGCCTCCATGTCTATTCATTTCCCTTCCGGTGTTAATAATTTGGCTTCACTTCTCCAAGATTAATCTTGTGTGATCATCTATCACTTTCTCAAGAACTTATTAGTTGTCATTCCTGTTGCCGCCACTTTATACTTTTCTAACTGGACCTTCTCCTTCAGCCTATCTCCCGAATCATTTATACACAAAAATCCTCCTGCTGTCTTTCTTTCCTTGTCTTTCTTCCTATCTCATGAAAACTGTAAAAAGGTTACCACATTCATCTCTTCATCCCTCCCAAACCATTTACTTCACTGGATGGAATCTGGCTCCACCAAAACTATCCCCAGCAAGTGCCATTGGATCCAATGAATGAGCACTTGCATGCTATGCTCTCTACACCTGTCACATCTGCTGTAATCTCTGTAAACCCGTCTGCACACCCACTGGTATTCATAATGCAGACACTCCTCATTTTCCTACCTCTCTGATCACTCTTTATGGGCTGGAAGTTTGTCTTCCTTGTCCTGTCTCCCTCTGTTGGTTCCCAGGCCACACTAGTCCTGTTTCTGTCACTCTCCATTCACAGGTGAGCTCTTTCATGTCATTCATGTCATTGTTTTGGAGTATCAGTGACCCCAAGTCTACACCTCTGGCCTACATCTTTCTTCTGAACTTCAGACTCTTGGCTGTCCCATAAGAACCTCAGACTTAACGCCTCTAAAACTTACCTTTCCCAGCAAACCTGCTTAGGTTTCTGTACATTATCGCCTTCCTGTGCTCATCTCAGTGGATGGCATCATGTGCTGTCTCAAACCATAAATTGGAGAGCCACCTTAGGCTCCTCCCTCTCTCTCATGCCCACAGTTCTGGGTCTGTTCCCTGGGAAACAGACTCTTGAGACTTGTGTGCAGGTGGTTTATTGGGGGGAAAGGGAGGAGACATGCTCTGAGGAATAACACCCGTGAGGCCTCAGGGAGGAAAGATGAGGTGGGAGGGAGTTGAACAGTTGATGCAATTCAAACAGTGGCCTCAGCCAATCCTACCAAGACCTGAAATGGCCCTTCACTGAGGCAATGGGTGGAGCACATGCCCCCCAATTAACCTGTCACTGCAAGTGGCCTGCTTTCAGGAAGGGGTGTGACCATAGGTAAGGTGGCTCTCTTTGCTCCAGGCAATTCCTGTAAAGAGTCTAGGCTGAGAAGCACTGGCCATCAAAACTCCTAGCATGTGGGGTGCCTGGCTGGCTCAGTCAGTTAAGTGTTTGACTCTTGATTTTGGCTCAAGTCATGATCTCAACATTCATGGGACTGAGTCCGCACGTCAGGCTCTGTGCTGACAGCATGGAGCCTACTGAGGATTCTGTGTCTCTCCCTCTCTCTCAGCCCCTCCCTCACTCATGCGCACACGAGGGTGCTTTCTCGTTCTCAAAAATAAACATTTAAAAAAAATTCCCAGCATCTGGAAAGATGAGTGGGTAGTCGACAAGAGGAAAACTGGGCATCACACCACAATACCCACTACACTCCCACACTCCGTTAGTTACCAAGTGTTTTACTGATTACAACATTTTAATTTCAAATAAGATCCCTCATTCTTCAGACTAGTCTCTTTACTATTCAAAAAGTATGAGTCTGAATGTTTCTAATTAAAAAAATTTTTAACGTTTATTTTTGAGAGACAGAGAGAGACAGAGAGTTTGCAGGGGAGGGGCAGAAAGAGACACACAGAACCCAAAGCAGGCTCCACGTCCCGAGCTGTCAGCACAGACCCCAACGCGGGGCTCCAACCCATGAACTGTGAGATCATGACCTGAGCCAAAGTCGATGCTTAACCAACTGAACCATCCAGGCACTCCCAAAATATAGGAGTCTAAGTGCACCAAGTGTTGTGGCAGGAACAAAGTAATGGGTGAAACAGACATAGTTCCCACTTCCAAGATACTTACAGCCTAGTTGGGAAGTGAATAATCATCCAAATATATGGATGATTAAAACTATGGTAAGTGTTCTGGAGAAAAATTAAAAGTGCATAATGCTATCAGATCTTACAAGAAGGGAGGCTTGTCCAGCAGAGTGGGGCAGGGGGTGGGGGATGGAGGCAGAGAAAGTTTCCCTGCAGAAGTGTCAAAGACAAGGGGCACCTGGGTGGCTTAGTCGGTTAAGCATCTGACTTAGGTTCAGGTCATGATCTCTCAGGTCATGAGTTCAAGTGCCATGTCAGGCTCTGTGCTGACAGCTCAGAGCCTAGAGCCTGCCTCAGATTCTGAGTCTCCTCCTCTCTCTGCCCCTTCCCCACTTGCACTGTCTATCTCTGTCTCTCAAAAATAAATAAACATTAAAAAAATTTTTAAATAAGTGTCAAAGACGAGTGGGCATTAATTAGATGTGGGCTTGGTTGTTAAGCTGAGGTGGGAGTGGAGAGGTGTGGACAAGGTAAGGAAACTGCCTTTGCAAAATCTTGCAAAAGATGGAACAAGGAGCTGGAGGACCAAAAAGGCCAGCAAATCTGGAATGCAGAAACTGAGAGGGAAGAGCCCTAAGAGAGGCAAAAGGAAGAGGCAGGCAGGAGCCAGGTGATGCAGAGCTAAATATCTGGGTCTTTTTTCCTAAAAGTAATAAAAGCCACTGACCAGTTTTAATCTCTGTCTAGCATAAATGATACACCTCAAAAAGAATATTCAACTACCCCAATCGAAGTAGATAAAATGGATCATATAGATATACAAAATGGTTAAAAGCTAAATTCTGCTAATGCTAGGTGCTGGGGGCAAAATGTATCTATATATTCAAAGCAGGTAATATTACTACAACAGCCTGCTTCTCTGCCTCTAATGCCTACTTGTGGTTCCTCTGAACAGTAATACCTAGCTCTTATTGACTATGTACTAAATGCTAGTGTGTTAAGTGCTTTGCATAAATTAAATGACTTAATAAAACATCTTTGCAAAGTGGGTACTATTTAGACACTGAGATACAGAGAGTGCAACTTGTATAAATTCTCACAGTCCGTAAATGGCAGAGTAAGAAAGGAAGCCAGATGTCCAATTATAAAGCTAAACCTTTTGACTAATACACTGAAACACCCCATCTAAGCTTCGGAAACACCTAATCTCACCTGTCTTGAGTTTTTCCACACTGCCTTGGACTTCCTCCCATCATGCCCAACTCATGAGATCACACCTGTTTTGTAAATTGATGTCAACCAAACTCCATACAGTAAATCACAGGCTACATTTTGAGGGCCATCCCTAGAACCAGAGCACTTTCTCCTGGTTGATTCCATTGGTCCTGGCTTATTCCCTCCTCACCAGCTTATGATTTTGATGTCCCAGTCTTCTGGCAGCTAAACCCAATAATTTTTTAAAAAATATTTGCTAGAAAAAGACAAACTTACCTGAGTATGAGCCAGAGAGAAACATAAGGCAAATAGGTCTTCTCCTAAATAATATAATTATTGTTTTATTATCCTGCTTTTGATTTTCTATCCTCTGCTCCTAATCAAGAGCTAGGATGTTCCAAATTGTAGGTTTATAAAGTTATGAAAATACCCACTAGATGTCAGCCTTGAGCCGACAGGAGTTTCCTGGGATGTGGCCAGGGAGGTAGGCTATTACAGAGAGCAAGAAATGGAAAAAAAAGGTTTAGAGTTTGGGGGATTTCTTTTGTAGTGTAAACTAAGACTGGAATTGTAGTTAGCTCTTTGTATCAACACAATAGTTTGATTTTTCAACAAGTATAATTAGGCCAATATTAGATCATGTCACTTCTCCGTTCAACAAGCTCCCATGTTTCCTTCTCATTCAGAGTAGAAACTAAATTCCTTACCATAGCCTATTAGTACCCCACTCCTCCATCCCCATTCTCACCCACTCAGCCACACTCACCCCTGAACACATCTGGACATGGTGGCCACCTTCTCAAGAGAGACCCTCCTGGACACCCTTTGTAAAATGGCACCCAGCCTGCACCACACCACCCATAATGACTTATTTTCCTTCTATACTTATCACCACCTGATACACATTTACTTACTGTCAGTCTCTCTCTGTAAGAGACTTCAAAGAGTCATTTGTTTTCATTCAGTAAATGCTTATTAAATACCTAATATAAAGAAGGCACTGAATTATGGGAAGTATGAGAGACATTATTTTATTGATGAGAAGCACGGAAAGTCTCTTGCTCTTAACTCCTATAACACCTCAGAGAGAATGCATGTGCAATATTTTAAAAGGTTTTACAAAAAGAACTATTGGACAATCATGGCTGCTCAGTGTGGAAAACTATGGAACAACAAAAACAGGACGCATTCATTCACCTCTAGGCCTATTTACTACCCTGCCTCCAAATAGAAGATTGTTCAATCCTTAAACCCTCCCTGGAAGATGTTTTCTGCAGAGTAGGAGCCTTTCTTTGTGGGTAACCCACTCCCTTCCCCTAAATTTGAAACCCAAATTGCCTTGTCTTGAATGACAAAAAAAACCACCCAGTTACCTTTCTCCAGATTATTCAATATGCACTATTTAAAGGGGTTCCGGGCTTTGATCTTTAATTCGAAGCTGAGTTGTATTTTTGCCCAGAAGACTCAATTAACTTTCATTATCTCCATGTCCATTCTCCCATTCCTATATATACCTCATGCCCCTGGGGGAAAAATCATCATTGTCCTTTCTGCAAAAGAAAAAAAGAAAAAAAGTGAAATTCAAGAAAAATAACCCACCATATGCATATGGTCTGGGTTCCATCAAACTATTAGGAGTAAATTCAGGCTCCTCTGGACCCAAGTCAATTATTTAGCCTCTTTCCAACCCCTCCACCCTCACAGATGCTGTCATTCTAATGGAAATGAATGAATGAATGAATGAATGAGTGAATGAATGAATAAGGAGGGAGATGCTTGAGCAGATTATCACAGGAAGATGAAGATTTTTTAAGAATATGGAAGAATAACTAGTAAATCTTAAACAGTTTTACTCTCCAACACAGATGTGTCTGTAATGCTGCTAATATTTAATATGAGAACATGTATGAGTTTCAAGTAGAGAACATTTTGGTACACTTTCCTATGGACCTACAACCTATGATCTATTTGGATATTTTCTCTCCTTTTGAAGAAAATTTAGTCCTATTTCTTTAAAGTTGACAAGCATATTAATGTTTCCCTCTGAAATCTTCTACATCACTTTGAACTACAGTCAAGCATATCCCATGCATAATCCTGTTAATTTATTTCTTCTCCTTACGGAAACATTCCAAATAAATGTGGTCACTTGAAAGGTACTAATACAATTAAAATGACAAACTCATTTCAATGGATTTTATTTTACCTTAAAACAAGATATCTACATAACCAGTTTGTTGAGAATTTAAAGCTTATGTAGATAAAAGGCCTAATGAGACACTGCTAAGTTATAAAGATTAGCCCTTAAGATTTTAAGGATAATTTGGCTGCTTTATAACATTACGTTGTAGACAAACTTCAGCCAGGAGTTGGACTCACAGCAAGAAATTGAACTAAACTCCCCACACCGTGGTGCTCATTGTAGTTCTAAATCTAAGCTTAGGATGATATTTATTATCTCTTATTTTAAAGTGAATTATATCAGGAAGGTTTGGAAACCAGCCAATGTTTGAAGATAGAGAATTCCTGTTCTCACAAAGGTAATGGTCAGACTGATCAGAAGAAAATTGTTCTTTAAATGAGAGCCCAAAAATTGTTCAGAAAAATAGCTTAATTTAGAAGTTAGCCAATTTCTTTACCCACTCCTTCCTTCAAAGTCCAACTTCATGAAAACACACAATTTCACTTATCTGGTACTTCATCTAACAACTGTGTTCCTCCAGCCCTCTCCACTGGGCTGTGATCTGTAAATTCCTACCCTCCTACCCTCCACTTGGTCCTACCAAGGAGATGAGCACCTCAATTCAGTGTGTCCAAACTAGGCCTTCAAGTAGTAGTAGCTACTTTCACTGTTTAACTCTGCACATTAGGCCCCAATAGTACAAACCAGGCTGTGGCTTCAAACTGAACCATACGTTCTGATGTATTAGGTTTTCTGGCCCAGGAGTCCCAGTCTCTCTGCTTCCAGTCTCCTTGCTATCTGCATCACCTGAGGGGAGGTCTTCCATTTCCACTGCTCCCTCTGGGTAAGCATGTGGGCTTCACTACTAGCTCATACAATGAACTCTGTTTCCACTCCACGAACCTTGCTGCTCTCCTCCACTGCCACCCTAGAGCAGGCAGGGAGACAGGAGGGCCTATCTCCTGTCTTAGGTCTACGCCTATTTTCCAACAGAAAGAGGCTCTACATTTGGGAGATTTCCTGGACCTCTCCCCAGCCAGTAATAAAGACGATCTCCATTTTGCTGGCAATCCTTATATAAACTCTTCTATCAGCCAGAACCTTAGAGAAAAGAAAATGGGTTGCCATCAAACCCCATCTTCAAACCTCTAAAACATTTGTGATGCCATGAGTCAGATCTAACACCACAGACTCCAGGGAATTAGATATGCAAACAAAGTACCCACAATGAGATTGAGACTCATGCCACAACCATGGCAGCTGATAGAAGTAGCTACATAAAGCTGGGCAACTGGCCTTGGTCAGTGTACCAAGTTATAGCAGCTTTTACCGTAACGTCAGCTGCTTTGACACTGGAGTGCCAATCACAACTCTATACCTGGAATCTTCAGGTGCCAAACAATTGATAGTAGGAAAAAAAAAAAAAACATACATTCTAAGAATCAGGAGTAGCTCTTCTTTATACCGTACAATGAGCAAGCAGAAATCTAGCCATAAGCAGATACAGGTAAGAGAGAAGCTCTCACAGAGGCCTTAAAATGAAAAGGCAATGCTACTTTTCAAAGACTTTGGAGTCCCAGTGGATAGGACAACATGCTTGCTAGAGCCAAGAAAGGATCACTTCAAATAAGGCTTCTCTTCTTCAAGCATGGCTGAGAACCGTAATGGCTAGATTAGGCAGACCTCTAGTGTGGGAACTTATGGAGTATAGGCATGGCTCCCCTTTGGTATACAGGTTATGCCAAGCGACTAGTAACCAAGGCTCTCAGGGCAGAGAGTAAAAGGAGCAACAGGAGAATATAGTCTTAGAATCCCTGGACAGAATGTCATATTTCCTATCTCAGTGAGTGGCATAGCTTGCCCAAGTTCCAGCTATCATTTGCTTCCCATCACAACCCACATCCAAGTTTATCCCATTCATAGTTCTGTTAAGACTATAGGTGAGGTGCTACTCTCCCATCTAGAAATATACAAGGGCCCTAGAAACATGTCTCTCTACCTCTGGTATGCTAACAAGAGCATCCTTTCATAAACATAAATCATGGTACTCCATGGCTTAAAAATGGCTCTCTTAAGGCCTCTGACATAAACTCAAAACACGTCACACAACGTCTCTAGCTGAATCTTGCTTTGAATTGGTATTTCAGCTGACTCTTCCTTAGTCTTCAAATGGCAACTGAAATATCTTCTCTAGCTTTCTCTGGCAGCTCCTCACCAGCTTGTTAGATGCTCTTCCTCTACGCTCCCATCTTTTTCCCCTTAAATCTTAGGCTCCTATCACAATGATGTTGGGTTACCTAGCTCCTCCACCAAGGGAAAAGCTCCATAAGTGGAGGAACTGTGTTTTTTATGATATCTAATGATAGCTAGGCACATGGGAGGCTCTCCAAGTGGTGACCCAAAGATGACTAAAATACAGCTCCTGTCCTTGAGAAGCATAGTCTAGTCTAGAAGGCAGTTAAACAAATAAACTAGAACAATGTAAGCACTATGACAGATATATCATCAAAATTCTATATAAGCATCTTCCATTCCTACGGTTCCATCATCTTATACTTAGCACTAGTCACACTGCTGAATTTTTGCTTGACTGACTCCCAGAGTACTGTAAGCCTGAGATAAGGGTTAGGAAAGGGGAGGGGAGGGAGACACATAGACTGTGTTCTTGTCATCTTTGAATCCTCAGTGCCTCACATAGAAGCTGGCATATAAAGGTGCTGTATATATTGAATATATGGAGTAATTAATCATACCCTTCCTAGGAGGTGACCAAAGCAAGCTAAAATGAGAAAATTGACATTATCATTGAACCTGAAAGTCATCTCCCAGAATGAAAGGAAGACAAATGGCATGAGCAAAGCCATCAAGAGGCAGAGCAGGTGGGGGAAGAAGGGGAAGGAAGGATGGGCCTAGACAAGCACAGCTGATTTTAGGAAGATGTCCAAAGTAAATTCAAAGCCTGAGTATATTCTGCCACTCCTCTCCATCCTCTCAGAGATCCCTGGATGTCCTAAAAGACTCACAGTGAAGAGATACTTACCCTAGGTCCCCTATCCACCTATGAAATACACTGAAGAATTCTGACCTAGTAAGGACAGCTATAAATCCTCACATATCACATAACTCAGAGGCAGTCGGTCACAAGAATAGGACACAAAATTCAGCACTAAGGCTTCTTCATTTTTCATTCACTACAGACCAGGTACTAGCATGCCCAAATTTTAAATAAAACTGAGACCACAGCCGTCATTCCCTATAGTCTTGACTCAAATATGCCAGAACAATTTATTTTGGGAATGTAAACTGTAATTTTTTTAGTAGGGTTCAATAAAAGAAGCTATAGAAAACACATCTCAAAAGGAAAAAAGGCCCGGTAATTACATGTAATGGAATTGCACAGTTAACAACGATTCTGTGAAATTATTTTATGTAACATAACCCATGTTCTTTAGCAGGTGGAGTCACAATGAACTTCAGGCTTTGTTCTACACCAAACCCTTAAATGTTTGCATTCTTTGCATCAATGGCAAAGAATGAAGTCAAAATGAAAATACTGTATTTCAATTTATATTTTTAATTTATGAAAACTTGTTGAAGGAAGTTCACACACACAATACACTCTGAATTTCCATGCTCCTCTTATCGCTATTTCACATTTGGCCTGTTTTTTAACAAATGAGTCAGAACCAGCCCCTAAATCTATCATGTGTAGAGGACAGAGCGATACTGAGGCTCCATGGCCTCAATGTCTATAGATGTTGCATGGTTTTGCCTCATAAAAGGGAAAAAAAGGATAAATCCCACTCATAGTTTTATTGAATAAATTGTTTAGAATCTAACATGTATAATTTCAAAAACACAGAAGAATGGGGTGCTTGGGTATCTCAGTTGGTTAAATGTCCGACTCTTGATCTCTGCTCAGGTCAGGATCTAGTGGTTCATGAGTTTGAGCCCCATATTGGGCTCTGCGCTGATGGTATGGAGCCTGTTTAGGATTCTATCTCTCCTCCTCTTTGCTCCTCCCCCTGCTTGTGCTCCCTCTCAAAATAAATAAACATTAAAAATTATTTTTTAAAAAACACAGAAGAGTAAAATAAACAGAAAATCTATTTTGTATGTCTGAAACTTTTGAAATAAGAAACGTTGACCAGAATATTCTTTGCATTAAATGCCAATGTATGATTTTGTAGCCTATAAAAAAAATTGACATTCTTTACATTAAGAAAACAGGGTGAAAAGAGAAAAATTTATGAATCTGGAATTGAGAAATACCCTAAATGTGGTGGAAAATGTCGAGACATAGGCGATATGGAGGGGGAAATCCTAGTACCAAGAAAGCAGTATAAGGTTTCAATGAACATCTGGCAACATAAAATTGTGTTTCTAGCATTGTACAAAGTCTACCATGATGAATGGCTGACCAGATTATAATGCCTTTCATATCAAAATTCAAATGTATCTATATGGGAAATGTTCCATAATGTCAAGTCTGATTATATAATAGGTCAGTAAGCAAACAAACTTTACAAAAATTCCTTGACAGCAATATTTGCAGAAAAATATTTTAGCCCAATTGATAGTTACTCTGCGTAGGACTAGAAAAAAAGAAAGAGCTTCTAACTTTCTATATTCGTCTTAACTTAGAAACATATCTATTATAAGAAGGTTTACTATCAGGGGTGCCTGGGTCGCTTAGTCGGTTGAGCGTCTGACTTTGGCTCAGATCATGAATCTCACAGTTCATGAGTTCGAGCCTGACACTGGGCTCTCTGGTCAGCGCAGAGACCATTTCAGATCCTCGGACTCCCGCTCCCTCTGCCCTCCTCTGCCCCGCTCATGCTCTCTCTTAAAAATAAACAAACATTTAAAAAAAGTTACTATAGCAAATTCATGTCGTGTTATTTGTATTCATTATTAGTAAAAATATTTACAAATAGGATACCAACATCAAACTCTGTAAAATATCT
This sequence comes from Cryptoprocta ferox, assembly GCA_028646485.1. Classification (NCBI taxonomy): domain Eukaryota; kingdom Metazoa; phylum Chordata; class Mammalia; order Carnivora; family Eupleridae; genus Cryptoprocta; species Cryptoprocta ferox. The sequence goes on from CM053568.1 coordinate 29,830,663, forward strand.
TTTTAAAATTCGAATTTATTATGGCTTTAAGGAAATACGTGATTAGGCATCCAAGCTCTTTCTAAACTATAACATTTTTTAAAATTATTCTTTTCAAAGAATGTTGTAAACACTTTAGTTTTCAATATAAAAAAATACTTGGGATGAACAATTCATGATTTTACATAATCATAGAGAGTGAAGAGGAAATGATGTTGAATCAAACTCCCAAACCCAAATATCTGGGTAACCGAGTCGAATACTTTAAAGCTGATTTGTGTGGGTCTCTGTGTATGTGTGTCTGTGTGTCTGTGTACATTTATTACAATTCTTAACTGCCATATGAGCATCCAAAATTGATCTGAAAGCTACCTGTCTATACTCTTCAAATTCAACAATTCCATCATTTCTTCCCCATTACAAAATGAGAATATTTAAACATACCAGAAGTACAGGACCAGTATGACCGTTTCTCTCGTTAGCAATAATATCTCCTTCCGGACAGGCTAGATCTAAGGTTAATGGTTAAATGGAATCTGGCATCCTCCCAAACCAGCTATGATGAATTCCTATGAACACTGTTTTGGACAGACAGCCCCTGAGGGGTTCACTCTGGAAAACAGAAATATGAGGTCATTTCCAAATTCACTGCATCAGCGAAGAATTCAGAAAAACCTCTTGAAGACACAGTCATAGTTTTATGCTTCATGCTGTTCAAAGATTGCTCTAGTCTACCATAGCTTTAAATCAAAAGAAAATTAGAAAAGGAATTTCCAGGGGCGCCTGGATGCCTCGGTCAGTTAAGCTTCTGACTTTGGCTCAAGTCATGATGTCACAATTAGTGAGTTCAAGCCTTGCGTCAGGCTCTGTGCAGACAGCTCAGAGCCTGGAACCTGCTTCAGATTCTGTGTCTCCCTCTCTCTCTCTGCCCCTCCCCCACTCACGCTCTGTCTCTCTCTCTCAAAAATAAATAAACATTTAAAAAAGGAGATTCCAGGAACATTTTAAGACCCTACTCAAACCCAAGGTCTGATTTTAGTCTGACGAAAAGATGTCACCCAAACATTTATTTTTCCATTCCTGATTCTGTAAAAAGGCTTCTGAAGACCAACTTTAGCTTCTGTCCAAACTAGGTCCTCCATGCTTGAAGCTCAAGTCTTTTTCAGAAGGCGTAATTATTTCAATTCTGTTCCTGAGGAATCAGTGGGTTTTTTTTCCTCTGGATGTGCTCCCTGTTCCCCCAGAATGTGTAACATTTCCTTTGATCTTCGCACAACAGTCCTCTGAAATGGGATAGACAACCCCTCTCCATTTTACTGATGACTTGCCAAGTAACTTGCTATAAGCAAAGTTAAAATGCCAGAACCAAATGCTCAAGTCCAGAACTTCATTTTTTTATGCAAAAGCATCAAAAAGAGGTGACTACTAATTTACTAATGAATCTATTTGAACATATGGATGATATAATCCACACATGGGTTATTCCCCTTGGAGCTTGGCCACAACATCAATCTAGGCCAAAATTGAGTGTTCACTTGCAAATGATGGCCACAAATTTACCCTTCATTCATTTTAGACACCAAATACCTAACTGGCCCTCACTAGGAAACTATTTTTCTGCTGGGCAAGAGAAAGGAACTTAAAAATCCACAGCTGCCATGAGAATGACATAAAAGGAAAAGTTGTTAGCCCAGAGGAGAAAAAAAGAATTCCCAAGGAAATTATAAGGAAATGTATAGAATACTTGTGTTATTTTTAAGATTTTAAACATCAGAAATGAAACCAGCTATATCATTCATGTTTTCCAATAAATAAATGTGACTACACTATTTCATGAATGTAAATTACATACTATGTCATCAATTTAAGTGACTATGCTATTAAACTAGAACCTTGTGATTAAAGAGATATATACTTATAATATACTTATTCTTTATGATTACTGCTTTAAATCTAACAAAAGAGATTCGTCATCTTCCACTTTCACCTGGGGTTTAAAAGTAACTTTTAAAGGCTCGGGGGTTGAGATTTCCCCTCCTTCTGTGGGAGGATACACCGCCCTGGCCTCCTCACCGTCTGTTTCACTGAGCTCATCAGTGTAGAGCTCAGTGATGGGGCCCAGAGACTCGCTCCTGGCAATGATGTCCACACCCATCTCCCTGACCTCTTCTGCATCTTCAGCCACAGTTCGGTCTTTAGCTTTCCGCAGGCTACGCATCTTAAAAGCTTCCCTTGAGGGAGCTGCATTAGAAATAGATTTCTTAAACCTTTCCCCTGACTGTTTCAGCCTCTCTCCTGACTGCCTTAACCTTTCTCCCGACTGCCTTAGCCTTTCTCTCCTCTCTGGGGTCACTATTCTAGTTCTAATTCTGTTCACTTTCTTGTCAAAATTCTGCCGTGTCTTCTGCATGTTTTCTTTGGAAAATGCCTTTTTGATATTATCAATGCGCTCCTTGCCTGACTTTCTAAGCCTAGCAGATCTGCTTTCTTCAACATAATACTCTTCATCCGAAGACAGATCTATTGGAGGGTCAAAGACATCGTCTTCAGCCTCTTGATTCTCAGTTAGGTTTCTGTCTTTAACAATAGACAGGGATGTCGGACACCGAATCTCCTCCTGAAGGAGAGAAAAAGAAAGCATGTTAGACATCAGCTCTTTTACCTTCTGGCCATGCCTTTTCAATCTCCTCCATGGGCTGTTCACCTTCTGCCTGCTCCTTAACCGTTGATATTTCTCAGGGTTTCTCTCTCTGTGTCCTGTTTTGGTTTATCTCCCAAGCTCAATCAGAGTAAACTGACCCACTCTTCAGTGTTCAGATCCGATTGTAAGCAAACTCACAAATATTTTATCTTCACCTCTCCTAAGATGAAGACACAATTCTAAATGATAGACTTCACCTGGATGTAACAGGGACACCTGAAACTTAACATGTCCAAAAATTAAGGTCCACCCAGCATCCTCTCCACATCTTTTCCTGGGCTTCTTGGCACCAGCATCCATCCAGGTGCCACCCAAATAGAAATCTCAGAATTTTCAACCCCAATATTTCCCCTCCTTGTCATCCCATATCCAACAGGTCACCAAGCACTCTCAATAACACTGCTTAGTAACTCCAGTCCCCTCCTCCTTCCTCCTTGCCTCTACCAATGTCCGAATTCAGGTCCCAGTCACGTCAGACCTGAGCTTGTACAATAGTATGTCTACCTCCAAAGCATCACCTAAGTATTTCCTGGGAAATATTTCGAAAGTATAGCTCTGATCACATCATTTCTCTACTTTATAACTTTTGGGAATTCATCAATACTCAAAGAGTTCCATTCGTTAGTATGATTAAAAAGCTCTTCAGTTTGAGCTAAACCTATTTTCCAGTCCAGCAACACGCAACCACTTTCTGCTCCTCAAACACAGTGTTTTCATCCCTCCATGCCGGTGTGTCTTTTTTTACTACTTTTCTTTTCTTTTCTTTCTTTTTTTGCTCAATTTAATGCCTTTCACTTCTTTTCAGCTGTCAACAAAATCTTCAAGAATCAATTCAAAAGTCCCCAACTTTCCCCAAGAAGCTAATTCTTTAATTTATACCAGAATGACATGTACACACCTCTACTTATAACACTTATCACTATTTGAATTGAATTGGAACTCTACTCATTTATATACTGAGGCCTTTACTAAATAATAAGGTTCAATAAAAGCAGAGATGTGTCTTATTTATGTTTTATGCCCAGTATCTATCAGAGAGCCTTGTACATAGTAGTTATACTCAATAAATGACTGTTCAATCAAATAGGGCATAGACCTTCATTCAACAAGTAGTTTCTAAGCACCTACCATGCACCAGTCAATGTTCTAGGAACTGAGAAACTCCTGTGGAGAAAGCAGAGTAAAAGAGCTTATATTCTTGTAGAGAGAGAAATAAACAAGTTAAATATATAGTCTGTTGGATGGTGGTAAGTGCTAAAGTAAAAAATAAGGTAAGGAAAAGAGATATACAGTGACTGAGGAGGATGCTTGGAAAGGCTTCACTGATAAGACGACATCCTAGCCTAGACCTGAAGGTAATGCATATATCTGAGAGGAAACCCAAAACAGCAAGGAAGACAGTGTAGCAGGAGAAGAGAGATCAAGGGGCAAGAAGAGGAAAAGGGATAAGAGAGGTAGCGGGAGGGCCAGCTCATGTAGGGGTCTGTATCTAATAATAAGGACCATGGCTCTTTTTCTGAGTTTGATAGGAAGCCTTTTAAAACGTTTCCAGAACAGCAACATGATTGGACTCATGCTGTAAGACGATCACTTTACTGAAAACAGGCTCTAGGGGCTGAGATAGCAGCAAGGAGACAAGTTGGAGACCACTGAGAGAAGTCAGGTGAGAGGATGCATGAGGGTGTTGGCAGAGGCAGCAGTAAAAAGCAGTCTGATTCCAGATCTACTGGAAAGGTAGGCGCTAACAGGACTTACTGCTGGATTTGGATGTGGAGTGTTAGCGTCAAGGATGATTTTCAAGTACAAGGTTAGATTTCCCATTAACTGACATGGGGAAGAAAGCAGGTGGAAGAGACTGGAGGGGAAGGATGAGATCTGAGATGTCAAGTAGGCAGCTGAGTATATAAGCATGGAATTTAGGAAAGAGGTCTGGACTAGAGATATAAATTTTGGAGTCATTAATGTCAAGGATTAAAAATCCTGAGACCAGATGGAGGAGACTGTCAAGAGACTGAGTGAATGGAACAACACTTAATGGTATTCAAACTCCTTGGGGCCAATGTACATTTCAGAATTCAGAATATTTTAGATTTGAGGAAAATAACTCTTATATTTCATTCCCAGTCAGACTTTGGGAAGAAACAATTTTGTGACATGAATATGAATATTCACTCTAAGGTGGAATAAAGATTATAAACAGGGGTACCTGGGTGGCTCAGTCAGTTAAGCATCCAGGTCTTGATTTCAGCTCAGGTCATGATCTCACAGTTTGCAGGATCAAACCATGCATCAGGATCTGTGCTGACAGTGTAAAGCCTGCTTGGGATTCTCTTTCTCCCTCTCTCTCTGCCCCTCCCCCACTCATGTGCTCTAAATAAATAAATAAACCTTAAAAAAAAAAAGAGTATATAAACAGCCTTGTGCTATTTCAGGTCAGGTTTTGCCACCAAATAGGTTCAGGTCAACCCTAGGTAGCAAGCTACCCAGTATGTTATGGAAAACTTTTAGTTTTTAGAAATTTTTGGATTTTGGATTTTTAGATAAATAGATTTTGAAGTGTAGATAAGAAGGAAAAGGTGAGAAAGAACCAAAAAGGAGAAGTATCAGCTATTGAGGCAGGAAGAAATCCAAGAAAGTAAGTAGCACCCTCAGAAGCCAAGGGAAAAGAAGTTTCAAGATGAGAGGGAGGGACCAACTATGTCATACATGTCAAAGGATAAGGATGAAGATTGGGTTTGGGAACACGGCAGACACTGGGGACCCTTGAGAACCAACCCAGAAACACAGCTGCTAAAAAATCGCAACTCACTATTTAGGGATTATTTTAAAAACTAAAAAGGCAAGACTTTAAGGATCATGAGATTTTTAAGGAAACCCATGAGTTAAAATTTCTATTTTGAGTTTCCAGTATAATGCTTTTGCATATATCATTTTCTAAATGTTTATTATTATTTTCGGGGGGGGGGGGGAGACAGAGTGCAAGCAGGCGAGAGGCAGAGAGTGACAGAGCACAAGTGAGGTAAGGGGGAAGAGAGATAGGGAAACACAGAATCCAAAGCAGGCTCCAGGCTCTGAGCTGTTAGCACAGAGCCCAATGCAGGGCTCCAACTCATGAACCGTGAGATCATGACCTGAGCCAAAGTCTGACGCTTAACCAACACAGTCACACAGGCGTCCCTCATGAGTTAAAATTTCTAAAAGAAACTATGCTCCTACTTGGGATCCAGATTAAACCTGTTCAGTCAAGGACGCCTGGGTGGCTTGGCTGGTTGAGCATCCGACTTCAGCTCAGGTCATGATCTCAGGGTCCGTGGGTTTGAGCCCCGCATTGGGCTCTGTGCTGACAGCTCAGAGCCTGGGGCCTGCTTTGCATTCTGTGTCTCCCTCTTTCTCTGTCTCACCCCCATTCACACTCTGTCTCTCTCTCTCTCTCCCTCTCAAAAATAAACAAACATAAAAAAGATTTTTTTTAAATCTGTTCAATGAAATAATTTAATAAATATGTAAGAAACAGGTTTATTCCAAAACCTAACAGCCCGATACCAACAAGGTCCTTGGAACCTGATTTCTTTGGATACTTAAAATTAAATTCTTTGGCTACAGGATTGCAGAGTCTATCTAGCAGCTTTGAAAAAAAAGAAGAAACAGCAGATGGGCGTGTCATAGCTCTCTGATGAATCAGTGAAAGCAGCAAAATTATTCTTCTCTTTTCCTGACACCTGCTACAGGGAGTAGCTTCAGCAACACCAAGTGGGTTGGTATGGCTGAGAAGGTATAATTAGAATAGGAAGGAGCCAAAGAATAATTACTGCTTAGTAGAGGGAAAACCCTCATAATCTTGCTGTGAAGGAATCAGATATAGCTTAACTCAGGAATCACATACCCTTCTCTTCAATTGCACAAATTACACAAAATCACGCTTAAAAAACAAAACAAAACAGAGGTAGAGTGAGAGAAAGTACTTGTTACATGAATCTATTTGTTGCAATTCCTATGAGTCAGAGATACCATGAGTTAATGATGAATACACTGTAATAATAATTAAAGATGATAGGTTGGGTTATGGGTGATTTCCAAGTAATTATTATATCTCTTCTTATGTAAAAGACCAGGCAAAACAATGACTTTTTTTTTTAATTTTTTTACTTTATTTTTGAGAGAGAAAGAGACAGAGAGAGAGAGAGAGAGACAGCGTGAGCAGGGGAGGGTCAGAGAGAGAGGGAGATACAGAATCTGAAGACAGGCTCCAGGCTCTGAGCTAACTGTCAGCACAGAGCCCAACGCAGGGCTCGAACCCACGAACCGTGAGATCATGACCGGAGCCGAAGTCAGACGCTTAATCAACTGAGCCACGCAGGCGCCCCCAATGATTTTTTTTAACAAAATGAGTACTATGATCAGAGTAAAGTGGGCCCTGATCATCAAAATAACATAGCTAGGGAACTTCTGAATATATAGAAGTCTGGGACTTATCACTAGGGAATGACCAAATATCTCATTTGGTAACTGCAGGCATGTGGTTTGTAAGCAAAATTGTTAGAAGAGATAGTAAGACTGTTGCCTTGCATGAGAAGGTGATCAAAGTGGAAGTATGTTAAGGAGAAATGATAATTTATGAAAACTAGCAGATAATTTTTTTTAATGCAAATGTTCAGGATTAGGTGAAAGCTCAGCCGTACACAACTGTGGGAAATAAAATGCCAATAAAGATTGCCACCAAGGGGCACCTGGGTGGCTCAGTCAGTTGAGCAGCCAACTTCAGCTCAGGTCATGATCTTGCAGTTCATGAGTTCGAGCCCCACATCGGGCTTGCTGCTGTTAGTGCAGCGCCCACCTTGGATCCTCTGTTCCCTCTCTCTCTCTGTGCCCTTCCCCCACTCGCTCTCTCTCAAAAAAATAAATATAACATTAAAAAAAAAAGATTGCCACCAAAAGATGTAACCAGGGAAAACTTTTTGAAGAAAAACCCAAATGGAAATGAAAGTATACTATCACTGAATTACTCCAGCTTTAAGTTAATTTTAGAAGCATAGGTGATCTCAATATAACCATTTACACATATTAACTATGAGAATAAGTCTAAGAACTAATTTTAACTAAGAATAACCATGTAAATACTGTATAGTGTTTTAACAGCTAATGAATCATCGAATTGTTATTTGCCTTTATCTTTTCTCTAGAAGCTCTGCCATTATAAAAGATAGCAACTGCTTACTGACAAACTGTTGCTTACCCTGAACAACTTAATTTCATAGAACCTTCACGGCGCTATATCTTACAAGGAACAAGATCTGATTTAAACTAGTGCCTCACAGTTGCTTTTTACATACTACCTTTTACTTGTTCAAGTAACTATAGGAGCTCAAAGAGAAAAAATAGCAAGCTTCAGGGAATAAATAGGTGAATAAAGAAACTAATCTTAACTATTTTAAAAAATTATGTCAATAGACCAATTGACAAAAGTTCAAAAGTTCAATTAGAACTTTTCAGAAACTTCTTTCCTCTAGCTTTTGTAGATCTTGATTGGTATGTGGCCCACTCTCAGTATAAAGGTTCTCAGGAGAAATGCTAGATACCAAGAATGCTTCCTGGCATGCCCCACGCAAGTGAAGGGTGCGACACAACCCCTTCCTGCTGATGTCCTTGGAAGGTGAACTCAAGAATGGTACATTCTCTAGTACCGGATCTAGATCCCCATTACATGCCCTAACACTGGGACTGGCCTCTTCTTAAATAAAACAGGTTCTTAACAACAGATCCAAAATACCCCTCTTTCATGCCAGTATAACTGTGTCCGTCAACAGAGCTACAGAGAATGGCCTAACGTGTAAAGAATGCTGTGGAGAGTTGTAGCCCACAACCTTAGTGTCTCACAAATATCTGCCTACATAATCCAACTGTGTTCCTATTTCACTTTAGTTTTGCTCTTCTAGGATTTTTTCCTATGCACAGGGGCAGCCATCTATTTTAAACATACACTGTGATAACACAATATATTATATGTGCACTGGTGAACATCCCTACACACATTCCTGATTTTATGCTTAGAAAAATTCTCTGACGTGAAATTTTGGTGCCAGAAGGTTTGTGAAGGTTCTTAATAACAAACTACCAAAATTCCCCTCTAGAAATGCTGTACCAGTTAATACTCCCAACCAGCAGAGTATGAAAGTACCTTAAACTCTGGGTATATATTTTAATAATGGAAAATATTTAAATAGGCAAAAGTGGAATTCTTCTCATTTGTCTTTTGTGAACAGTCTGATAATGACTTTCTCATTTTTTCTAACACAGGGAGAGAGTTCAACTTTTTCCTCTTGATTTGTAAGAGTTATAAAACATATTATAAATATTATGCATTTTGCCATGGATGTGTTCCTATTTCAAAAAATATGAGTGCCAAGAGTAATATAGGAACTTAGCGTAATACACAATGCCACACAAAAATTACTATATTAAATAAGCTAAGCCAAAAGACCATAAGCATTTATAAGCAATTACTTATTTAATTTACTTATGACTCCTATATTTGTAAAACAAAACTGTAACAACTATAAGAAACATAAAAACAACGGCCTGATTGTTAAGAAATAGTTTTTCTTATAATTGTGACTTACATATTCTCACATGTAAAAATTCCAACAGACAAACAACATCCTGAGAAGTTCACATTTTACTGTTTAGAGCTTTCGAGGGTCTCCATAAGAAGGGGGGAAACCACATTGGGGATTACTGGTTCTCAGTTTGTCTTTTTAGGTGTTTTAAACTAGAGGCTTCTTAGATCTCTTCTAGAACTAACATTCTCAATGTATGAAAGGGCATCATGCTGATATGGCTAATATGCTGGAGGAGCCTTACCAATATTAAGTTTCAAAGGCAAGAAATAGCCTCAGCTCTGATCCACAGTTCATATTACACAAAATGGTTGAGAGGCTCAAAATACTGATAAGATAGTACATTAGTCAACACAGAAATGGCTTTATCCCGAGATTCCTGCTGATACAGACGCCACTCCATGAATGTACACAATAGTTACAACATGATGCTGGAAACTTCTGATAGGACTGGTTGGCAATTCGAGGATATAAGATTTTGCAACAATCAAGCAAAACACAAGTGGCAAGTTTACCTGGAATATTACCACACGGAATTTGTTTTTCTTCATTATTTCCTCTTGCTTGGATTCAACTTTTGTCACGTGAGTTTGCTGCCTCTCCACCCGGGCCTTCACGTCTTTAATGTGAGCACTGACTTTTCGAGTTTTCTCAAACAACTTGTTAATGACGTAGCCTGTATTGCTGTGTGATTGTGAAAGCTTCAACAAGTCAATCTGGACAGATTTTATGGCATTTTCCATTTCCCTGTGTCTCTCCTCTAGTCTCTTCTGGCTTGCCTGCACACTGTCCACGATGGTGGCTACTTTGTCCAGCACAGTCACAATGGTAAGAGCAGCGTCTTGGTCTTCATCTTCTGTAACGCTCGAGAGGCGATTCTGATGGGTTTTATCAGCATTTGAAGCAGACCCATTATGTTCCATTTTACTTATTTCTCAGTGAAAGATGTCCCACCACAATCAATTCTGGCACTAAGAGCAAAAAGTTAGCTTGATAACAGGCAACAGGGTTGTTTAAAGGGTTGGAAACCCCACCCCTGGAGACTGGTCAAGTATTTATAACTACAAATACCCACACGTGACTGTTCTGCAATATGAACCCTCGCAGAGCACTGGGTACTGTTCCAAACATGCTTGGTGACTGACTAATGGACTCAAATAAGACTGTGTGGAGAGAAGAGGAAAGCTTAAAAAAAAAAAAAGTTCCCTGAAGCCACCATGTTACTAATATTAAGCCTGGAAGCCAAATGACCAAAAAAGCAAACACTAAACACTGGGGGAAGCTTTTGCCTTTAGTTAATTTGAAGCGGTATTTGTAAAAGCAAAGGGGAATTTTGAACTGAAATCTTTTTTTACTTACTTCACATATTAAATGTACCGATATATCAATATCAAAGAATGTAGTAAAATAAACACACCAAAACAGAGGCCATATAGTGAAAACATTATATTATAACATGCTTTTCCAAACCAAATTATTAAAATTAATATTTAATTTTGAACATATTCTTAAATTCTACATGCATACTTCTGATTATCTAAACTACATGTTAAACAGCTGAATACATTCTACTCACACTTCAGATCTTTAAACACCAACAATCTATTAATATAGCTATTACTATAGGACAAATTTGGATAGAGGTCTTAGATAATTTTTAAGCTCACTTTAAGAGCACCCATCATGAACAATCATTTTTGCATTTTATTCACAAACACTGATACAATTTGTTTATGTTAAAACAAATATTTTCTTAAAAATGAATGTGTATTAAAGTAGTTTACCTGATAGAGAAGGCTTTACTCCAATCTGTTTGTTACAAAGACCATTCTCACAATACCTAAATCTACTTTTCAGGGATCTGTTCCATCTTTGCTACCAGATATCTTTCCAAATTATCAGAATTATATTTTCAAAGAGAGGAATAATCAAATTCCGATCCATACAGCTTATAAATATTTTACATCTGACACACACAGCTTTACAGTTCATGCGATAGGTGGCGTCTAAAAAATCAGTCACTAAATCTCAAAAACATTTAAATGTCTATTTAAACACAGTGTCTTCTAGGCTTTTTATCTTTTTTTGTAAGAAAAGTAATCTGTAAACATCTTTACCTTTAGTTCATGCTTGGTCATTTGTTGTGGTCATTGTGGAAGAAGTGGGTATGACTTTATAACCATTTGTGAAGTGGTCCATCTTTGCAAAAATATTACATTCCATGGGTAAAGAACAAGTCTTAGAATTACCATGTGGTATAAATTTGTGAAATCAATTTCTGTATTTAAAAACATAAAACAAAGACTACGAAACAGTCCAAAACTGTTGTAGCTGAATATTCTAAATACGAGCCAACAGTACTACACTAAAAATGTCCAAAAATAAGGCCTCTGAAATAAATATTTCCATTCTTTAAAAAAAGACATAATAAATGTACATCACATGGTCAGTGTACATATAAAAGTCATCGGTTTAAACCATTCTGGATGACGTATCTGAAGTAAAATGACCTAGGTTTTGCTTCTGTCGCCGTCCTCTGTTGTTTTTAGGGCATTTTCTGTTGAGTTAAAAAAAAAATAAAGAAAAAGGTCATTTTGTTTAAGATATTTCAAATGTTTCCAAAGTAATACACATTTCACTCTTAAAGCCTTACTGAGAAACAAGAGGCTGTTTGATGCAAGCCAAGCTGAGGACCAACATGTCAGACTGCTATCTTCCCTACCCAGCTGGGGGGCGAGAGGTTAGCTACAGGATGCAGGTGTGAGCATAAGCAAAGCTCACTCCTGGGTCCCTACTGCTGCAGCTGCATTTCCCCGTCCTTCTTGTGGCCTGACAACCCCCTAGCTGCGGTGACTAATAACATAAACCGAGGATAGCAGAAAGGATCCTGACCCACGTACTTCTTCTGAGCATTATGACACCCCCGAAGTGACAAGAACAGCTTGGATGAAGGAGTAATCAGGAAAAAGTGTGCATATTAACCTCAGATATGAATACACAGGAAATGCTTAGTGATTTTAGACAAGGACTCAAAAGAAGTCTTTCGGCACCCTGCTTAGGCAAACCACAGAACCCAATAAAGAACTGTCAGGCTGGGGATAGGGGATAGTCTTGGGCTCTGCTTTCACTTTACTGTACATGCTTCTCCGTGGAGGCATCTATCTCACTGTGCTGTAACTGCCCTTGTGCCTGGCCACCAGAATGCAAACACATGAGCTCTTACAAGGCACAAAGTGCCGTGGTATGCAGTGTTGAACAAAGGCACTGGGATGAATTCTGGAAGTTCTGAGTTTGGGCTCTGCTAAAAACTAGCTGTGCAATCTTCTTTTCCTACATATGAAATATTAAAAGTTGTACTAACCTCTAAAATCTCTGCCAGCAAGAAATTCATAATCTAATGGAAAGAAAGTCTTGTGACAAGGAATACTCCTAAAGTTCTCTGTTTCTAATTCAGTTTCAAAGAGCACTGCTTTGCCTTGACTTAAAAGCCTTGATGGTAACACTTTCATTTTATATGCTGTTTTTTGCAAATCTCATCTCACTAATCCTCATAAAAACACTTTGAGGTAGACAGTGATGGAATCATGTCCATTTCATGGTTAAGAGAGCAACCAAACCTCTCTGTCACCAGCTCACCATGACCTTGGAAAAGTTCCAACTTCCTGGGGCCATGGTTTTGTCATCTATAATATAAAGGTGTTTGGCTAGGATGATGTTTGAGGTCCCTGTTATTGTCATTCTAGGAGTCTAAAAACATAAAAGATTCCAAGCATAAAAGAAGAAAATTTTACTCATGCAGTCTTGATAAGTGAGTCAGTGGGAACATCCTTTTAATGGAAGATTCCTCACAAGTAACAGCCACTATGGGATAAGTGAACAGCTGTCCCATAATGGACTGTGTGGGAGAGGCACTCCTTAAAAATTCAGTGGAGCTAAGTCCAAGTACATAATTATAATATTCTAAATTCAAGAGAGCAAAACATTTGAGGGGAGACAACACCACAATAAAAAGACAGGCCTCAAGGAGGAGACATGTATGATAAATTCAAAGAGATGACCCTTCAGTCACGGAGACAGTGGGCAGCAAAAGACGCTGTAACACAGTTACAGAAACACTATGATGTCTAAAGTGTCTGTGAAGGCAGTACATGGATTTGGGATATAAACTGGAGGGCACTAACTTGAAAACTACATGTTAGGTAATTTTAATTTAGTAGAATTAGAATTCAGAAGATTGTAGCACATTGAGAACAGAAGCATAGAATAGGATAAAAAGCTGAATTGGGATTTGTAAAGGGCTTAAGTATCTTGAGAAAGGTATTCCCCCATCCAAGACTTCAGTCTCCTCACCTCTTTAGAATAGAAGGCATTGACTCAAAGCTGCTTCCTGCTAACTCTAACATCCTTTGATCTTCTTAAAGATGACACCATCACCAGAACTCAAAACCTTCCCTCATCTTTACATTCTTTCTTTCACCCTCCAAATAATTCATTACTCTGCTCCTGCTTTACTCGAAAAATGTCCTAAATAGTTCCACTGACCTCACATTTCTCCTCCAGTGAAATTTTGCAGATGACATCCAAATTAATGCTCTGAAGAAATGATTCATACCAAGTCTTTCCCCCCCGACACATACCACTCTGTTCAAAAGCTCTGTCCCTCTAACAAAATCAAGTTTGAACCTTGCTAGCAAGCAATGGTCATACTTGGCAAATATATTTCCTGAGTTGACTCAACATAGACCCTCCTCTTGATGGTTCAGTGGAAAGAGGAATGGTTTAGAAATCAAGCAGCACTGAATCCAAATCCAGCACTTCCACTTACTAGTGGGATAACCACAGGCAAACTACTTAACGTCTAAGCCTATATTAAGTGGCCACAGGCAGCCCTGCTGTTACATGGGTTTTTTTTTCTATTTTCCTTTTCTGCTGTCATTATTTTTTATGCTATTATCTCAATTTTAATCTACTGCCCATTTTTTTTCCTACTGCCCAATTTTATACTCAGTAGTCTTGCCTAAGGGCAGATCATCTGTTCAGCAGAATAAAGTCCAGTGATTTTAGCACTTGAATTTTATGAAAAATACCTGTTATTCAGAGAACATTTTTTATCATTTCTAGGTTTATCATTTCAGCTCCAGATGGCTGAGACTAGTGAAGGTCTGGCTTCTATCCAGACCTTGGATAGAAGAGCTATAAATCCATTATGGCCTGCCAATATCTGTACTTGATATGCTCCAATCCTCTGCCCAGAATAATGCAAACAAGTACAGAAATGACGTTTATGGAACTTCTGAACCAAATCTTAAAGGAGATACGAATAGCCAAGCAAGACAAAAAAGACAGGACACTGGGAAGCAGACAGACAATATGAACTGGATTTAGCTGGACTTTTCTTGGGTCCAGTTCATTTCTGACTTCTACATTTCCACACAGTTTAGAAAATACCATTTTTTTGCCTGTTGCAATCCAAGTAAGTCCTTTAATTTTGAGTTTAATTATGATAAATGCCAATGGTTTTAATTATGATAAAGAATTTTAAAGATTATTTATGATTGTGTTCCAGAAAGTGAAATAATGTTTAGATAATGATATAATAAGAAAGGCAGTTTTCTTTGATCTCTGATTTCTTCCTTTCTTATTATATTTACTATGGATAAAGTATATTCTTAGGGCATAAAACACCTCCAGTTCATCAGGGCTTTAAAAATTGGGGCATGCCCTTTTGTGCATGTGCAACCCATTCTGCTACTACAATCATCATCCCAGAATGCAGTTCAAAGACCCCTACATTCTTTATGCCACTGAATCTTATCATGCTCCCTCTGCCTGCTGCCCAGTTATACCTGTAACCCTGAGAATGAGTTCTTGTCAATACTCTAAAGAAACAAGACAAGGAGAGGTCAGACCTACTTAGAAACCTTAGGGAACTGATCCTAGGATTTTTTTTCCTAGTAGACTGGAAGACTTAAAGCCCCTATCATTTTTGTGTGCTTCAAGGCTCTTCTTTAATTTAACAGCTATCCACCTCTAATTTAAGGTTGGTATTTCTTAGGCCACTACCTACCTTGTTATGCACATGACAATCGCTACTATAATGGCAATCTGTACAGCTCCAATAATTGCTGCAATAAGAACATGAGTGAGCTTTTGCCTACTTGGCACAACATAGAGAATACTAAAGTCCGTCTTTTCACAGTGCTGTCCAGTGTAACCAGATTCACATCTGAAAAAGGGAGGAGAAAACATTCCTATGAGAATTACAAATTTTAATAATCTAGGTTTTAAAAGTAAAAACATACAAAAGAATAATAAATTTATACAAAAATAGCAAATCAGGTGTTTTCCCACTATCTGAAAAAAAAACTGCCATCTGTATATTTCCTTAAACTCTACTCAACATCTATTTCACACAATGCTTCTTTCACCTATCATTATAGGACATTAATTTTAAAGTTGCTAAATGGTCTTTAATACCTTCCTTTAAAAACCAGATACATGAGGGGGGCCTGGGGGCTCAGTCAGTTAAGAGTCCAACTCTTGATTTTAGCTTAGGTCATGACCTCAGGGTCATGGGATTAAGCCCCCACATCAGGCTCTGTGCTGGGTATGGAGTCTACTTAGGTTTCTCCCTCTTTCATGCTCTCTCTGCCCCTCCCCCACTAGAACAAGTACATGCTCTCTCTCTCTCTCAAAAAAAAAAAAAAAGGTACATAATAGTACATTCACTGGCTATAATATAGCTAACATCTATTCCTCACTCTAAGACATGCCAGCTATTTCAAGTTTATTTAATTCTTTTAAGAGAGAGGGGAGGGGCAGAGAGAGAGAGAGAGAGAAAGAATCCCAAGCAGGTTCCATGCTCTGCATGGAGCCCCATGAGGAACTCAATCTGATGATCTTGAGATCATGACCTGAGCTGATATCAAGAGTTGGATGCTTAACCGACTGAGTCATCTAAGCGCCCCTATTTTCCATTTTTCAAACTATGCATTAGGTGTAACAAACATTGGTGAGTGTGCACATTTCTATATTTAATGTTACTCCTTAGGCTAGGTACTTGGAAATGGGATGACTAAATAAATAGGTATAAACATTTACAATTTCTCTGAAAATTGCACTAAATTATATTCAACACACTTCTAGGGTACATAAATATAATTATTTAAGATGCAGGGGGCAAATAAAAATAAGTTATTAACAACAAAAGCAGGCCAAGCAGCCAAGTAGGTGCTAATCTTAGAAATTATCTGAATTTCAAGTAAATAAAAAGGCAACAACATCAGCTGATGATAATAATTTGACAGGGGGAAACATTTAAAATATTTAACAAATTTCACACTTATTTAGCTGACAGAAGTGAAATGTATAAATTAGTTAGAACTGATTAATACAACCTCTGAAGTGTAAGGATAGTATAGATATTAACATCCCACACGTCATTGCCAAAAAAAAATATTTTTTAATAGAGTTTAATAGAGTACACGTAAAGAAACCCAGGAGCAGGGAAATAGGAAGCCAGGGGTGATGTGAGTCCACTCCTCCCATCCCTGAGGTTCCTATATACCTGCCAGAAAATTTCACAATCTAAGTTTACGAGCAGACAAACACACACACACACACACACACACACACACAAAACAAAGTAATAAGGTAGATTTATAGATCATGGAATAGAACTGAGAGCCCTGAGATACACCCATACATCTATGGTCAACTGATCTTTGACAAGGGTGCTAAGACAATTCAGTAAGAAAAACTAATCTCTTCAACAACTGGGACAACTGGACATCCACATGCAAAAGAATGAAGTTGGACCTCTTCTTCACAACATACACAAAAAATAATTCAAAATGGATCACAGATCTAAAGGTAACAGATAAAACTATAGGGGAGCCTGGGTGGCTCAGTCAGGTGTGCGTCCGACTTTGGCTCAGGTCATGATCTCTCGGTCTGGGAGTTCGAGCCCTGCATCGGGCTTTAGGCTGACAGCTCAGAGCCTGGAACCTGATTCCAATTCTGTGTCTCCCTCTCTCTCTGCCCCTCCCCCACTCGTGCTCTGTCTCTGTCTCTCTCTCTCTCTCTGTCTCTCTCTCAAAAAATAAACATTAAAGATAACAGCTAA
>CM053568.1:29848181-29874420 GCA_028646485.1 Cryptoprocta ferox
ACCCAATAGAGGACAATGGGGAGGGGAAGGAGGAAAAAGAGTTAGGGAGAGGGAGGGAGAAAAAACACGAGAGACTCTTGAATACTGAAAACAAACTGAGGGGGGAAGGGGAAGGGGAAAAGGTAAAGCGGGGTGATGGTCTTGGTGGAGGTCACTTGTGGGGAAGAGCACTGGGTGTTATATGGAAACCAACCTGACAATAAACTATAAAGTTAAAAAAATAAATAAATAAAAAATAAACATTAAAAAAAATTAAAAAAAAAAATAAAGATAACAGCTAAAACTATAACTCTTAGAAAAAAAAGTAAATCTTCATAATCTGGATTAGGTAATGATTTCTTAGATATGATACTAAACACACAAACAACAAAAAAGTCAAACTGGATTAAATCAAAATTAAAATCTTTTGTTTAAAGGCAATATCAAGAAAATAAAAAGATAACCAAAAGAATAGAACATTTTTGATAAAAGACTTGTATCTAAAATATATTTTAAAAACTCTTACAAACTCATTAACAAAAAGAAAAAAATTACAAAATGGGCAAAAAGATCTGAATAGACATTTTTCCGAACAAGATATACAAACGGCAAATAAGCACATGAAAAGATACCAACATCATTAGTCATCATGGATATGCAAATCAAAACCACAGTAAGATATCACACTTCATATCCACTGGACTGGCCAGAATCAAAAAGTCACATAATAACTGTTGATGAGGATACTGTAGGAAATGAAAAATGGCAAAGCCACTTTTGAAAACAGTCTGGCAGTTCCTCAAAAGTTAAACACAGAGTTACCATTTGGCCTAGCAATTCCACTTCTGGACACTTACCCAACTGAAATTAACACAAGTCGACATAAAAATTTGCAATTATTCAGGGCAGCATTATTCATTAATAGTCAAAAAGTGGGAACAATCCAAATATTCATCACTTGGTAAGCAGATTACAAAATGTGGTATTATATGGAACAAAGTACTGACATATGCTACAACATGGATAAACCTTGAAAACATTTTGCTAAGTAAGAGAAACCAGACACAGAAGACCATGTTATACAAGGCCACTTAAATGAAATGTCCAAAACAGGAAGATCTATAGAGACAAAACAGATTAGTGACTGTCTAAGACTAAGGCGGGGGGGGACAGGGAGACTTAAGAGTTATACCTAAAGAATGTAGAGTTTCTTCTGGGAGTTATGAAATGTTCTAAAATTGATTGTGGTGACTGCAAAACTGTGAAAACAATACTAAATACTAAAAATCACTGGTTTCAAAAAAAGAATAAATGGAAAAAAATGGGAAGATTATTAACATAAAATGCAATCTCCATAAAATAAAATCAAACCAGGTTTTCAAAAGAACCATAGTTACTACTAATATTAAATTCAGGGGATTTTATCTCATTGGTCCTGACTTAAAGAGGGCACTTTCTGATGCAGCTAACATCATCCTCAGTAATATAGCTGTAATAAATTCAACAATATAATGAAATCTTACAGAATTTTAAAAATAACGTCTTTTGTGCTAGGCTAACGGCAAAAAGTTGAAGCTCAGTAAAATAAAAACAGTTCCATAGGGAGCTACATCAGTGTCCTAGATATACAGCTCTCTGACAGTTTAGCTTAATCCAAAGATTAAAATCAGAATATCAAAAATAATGTATAGGCCGTATATCATTCAGGTAATCCTCCTTGGATATTATTTTCTGCAACTGACTTTTGGGTTATACTCTCCAAATATCTGGAATAAAGACTTCTAGGTTATTACTACTTCTTCGGTCACTGGTTAAAGGCAGATCCAAGCATTTGGTCTTCTACACTATCCATTCTTTCCTCCTACGCACCGTCCATAGTAATCTCATTCATTACCTTGGCCTCATGTGATGATTCATCCACTCATCCATTTACTGAACATCTGACATGAGTCAAGTACTGCGGATATTTGGGATACATCAGTGAACAAAACAAATAAAGATCGCTGGTCTGGTTAACCCCTATTTGGGGGAGGAAGGGTCAATAAACATGAGAAGTAAATTAAATGGTTATGTTAGAAGGTGATATGTACTACACAAAGAGAGAGAAAAGAGTTAGTTAAAGGAAATTGTGAGTTAGTTAAAGGAATAGGTCAGGAAGAGAGGCTGGCAACTTTCAACAAGATGGTCAGGGTAGGCCTCATTAAAAAGGTAATGAGTGAGTGAGGACGTGAAGGAGGTGAGGGAATCTGCCGTGTGGACAACAGGAAGGAGAACATATCAGATAAAGAAGAGTCAGTGCAAAGACCCTGCAGAGGGAGCAAGAGCACATGGCTGTGTCCAAGAATAGCAAGCATGGCTAGAGTGGAGTGGGCAAGCAGAAGGGAAGCAGAGGAACAAGGCAGAGAGGTGAAGGGGCCAAATTGCATAGGGCTTCTGTGCTCGATGAGATGGAGAAGCCGCTGAGAGGGTTTTAGCAGAGAAATGACATGAACTGACTTTCATTTGTAAAGTCTCCATCTCAGGGCGCATGGATGGCTCAGTTAAGTGCCCTTGATCAGGTCATGAACAGCCAACGCACGTTTCGTGAGTTCAAGCCCCGCATCAGGCCCTCTGCTGTCCGCACAGAGCCTGCTTCAGATCCTCTGTCTCCCTCTCCACCCCTGTCTCCTCCCTCTGCTTCTCCCCCACTTGCATGCACACACTCTCTCTCTCACTCTTTCTCTCAAAAATAAACATTTAAAAAAAATGAAAAGTCTCCATCTGGCTTCTAAGTTGAATATGGACTGTAGGATACAATCAGGGAGGCTTCTGCAATAATGCCAGAGAGAAGAAATGGTGGCCTGGACTAGGAATAGCAGTGGCAGTAAGGAGAAGAACTCTGATTCTGAACATATTCTGAAATAGAGCTAACAGAATTTCTCAACTGACTGGGTATGGAATATGAGAGAACTCAAAGATGTATCAGAGGTGTTTTATCTGAGCAAAGGAAAAGGTGGAGTGGCATCAACTAAGATGAAGAAGGTAGCAGATGGAGCAGGTTTAGGAGAGGGTAGGCAGAGCAGGAGATCAGCTTAGATCCTATTGAAATTGAGGAGTCAAGACATCCACAGGAAAATGTCTATGAGTCTCAAGTTGAGGACAGGGGTCTGGGATTTATGCAAAGTAGGAGTAATCAGCATATGTCATGGAAAGCTCTGAGGCTGGGTGGCATCACTAAGAAAGAAGACCAGGACTGGACCCTGGTGCATTCCAGCAATGAGAGGTCAGGAGCAAAAGGCGAACCAGCCAAGAAGATGTAAAGGAATGGCCAGTGAGGCAGCAGAAAATAGAGAGAGAATGTAATCCCTAAAGCCAAGTGAATTATGCATATCGCATAGAAGTCAAATGCTACTGACTGCGCTAAAGTAATTTAAGACTAAGAACTGATCACTGAATTTAGCAACAAGAAAAGCCTCAGTGAAGTGTTGGGACAAAAGCTCATTGGGGTGGGTTCAAGAGATATAGAAGTGAGGAGCTGGAGACAGAGCACAGACAACTCTTTTGAGTTCTTCTACAAAGGAAATAAATAAAAGGACAGTAGCTGATGGGAGAGTGAGAATTTTTTTCCAAGACAGAAGAAATGAAAACATATTTAAATTATAGATACATATATAAATACATATTAAAACATAAAATATACATACAAAATATAAAAAACAAAATATACAGAAAAGTGGGGAGAATTTCTGGTAGGTGAGTGTGAAAAATCTGTGAGAGTTCTCCTCACGTTCTCAGTGAACTCAGAAACAAGATGATCAGCTAAGGATGAGAAGGAGGTAAGGACAATCTGAAGAGAAGGGTGGCAATAGAAAGCCAGCATGTAGGACAGAAAGATGATGAATGGACTGAAGCTCAGAAAGCCAACCCGGCAGCTTGTAGGGCCACTCTGAGCATAAACATCGGTGAGATGCGCTAACCTGGTGGTGTGCTTTTCAAAAACAGCCATGTTCAGCTGGACGGGCATACAGAATAGCTGGATAGGTATATAGTAGGCAGGAAGGAATGAACCAGGATTATAGTTTTGTCAAGTGAGTATGATGAAGCAAGAGAGGGACTACCACAACTGACCATGAATTTAAGCTGAATTAGGAGAGGATGAAGACATACAAGGGGGCTAGAGACACGGAAAAGGTGATAGGATGGACAAACTGGAGGCCTAGAGGGACAGAAGCAGGGCTGGGTAGAACTACAAGGGATATGCTAGCCTATGATGATTCCCAAACATATGCCTCCAACCTGCATCCGTCTCCTGAGTTCTCAATCAACATATATCCAACCTACTAGACTTCCCTAGGTGGATCCCCCACAGGCACCTGACACCACGCATATTACACTGAACACATCATTTCCACCCAAACCTCCTCCCACTTCCCATTCCCTGTCCCCACTCAGTTCTGCTTTACCCAGAAACCCAGGAGACTCTCTTGTCTCTTCCTTCCCACCGTCCTCCACCAACTCCCACATTCTATCCTCAAACCCAACTGGTCACCAAAACCAAGGGGTTGAACTACCTTATCTTCTCTCTGCAATTCATCTGCTGATCTCAGTGTCACTACAACTCCTTTACTTAGTTCAGGCTCTAATTTCTTACTAACACACAGTCAGTCTCCTAACATTCAGTCTGCTGACCCATTTTCCACAAAACCACTAGAGTGGCTTTCAGATCTGGTCACAGCTTCCTTAACTTAAATCCTTCAGTGGCTTCTCAAGCACCCTTTAAAATAAAGGGCGAGTTCCTGGGGTGACACAAATGTTCCTTTAAAACCTGCCCCTCTTCCCACAATGTCCCTCATCTTCTTCAAGGTGAAGTGCCTTGTCTGAAGTCCCAAATCATCTTGTGTATATCTATCTCTCTGTGGCAGCATTTTTCATATTATATGTTAATTGCTTATTATTAATCTCTTCTACCAGATGGTAGGTTTTTTGGAAGGCAAGATCCCTGTATCCCTGTCATATTTGAATTTGAGATGCCAGGGCTAGGTAGAATTTGGTACAAAGTAAGTAATAAACAAACAAACAAATTAATGGTGGGATAATACTGGAAGATTTTAACCTAATAATAGGACTGTAGCTAATGGCTGTTCATCCCTGCCTGCTTACTGTTACCCAAACATATCCACCTATTAGTTGAAGTGCATGTGATATTATGGCCTGATTCTTGCAGACTTTGTAAATGCTTAGACAAAAGGAAAAGATCTGCTGCTTTTTAGGATTATAAGTATGCAGAAAGAGATTCTCTGGCATTTAAGAAACAACTCTGGTCTGGAGAAGGAAAAGTTGATCATCACATGGCATTCAAAAAATAGTTACTGGGGCACCTGGGTGGCTCAGTCGGTTAAGTGTCCAACTCTTGATTTTGGCTAAGGTCATGATCTCACAGTTTGTGAGTTCGAGCCCCACATGGGGCTCTGTGCTAACAGTGCAGAGCTTGCTTGGGATTCTTTCTTTCTCTCTCTCTGCCTGCCCCTCCTCCTCTCTCTCTCTTCCTCTCTCTCAAAATAAATGCATAAACATATTTTAAAAAGTTACTAAGCAGGTACTGGGCTAGGCTCCCTGCTAGGCAATGGGAAGACAGGCTTAGCAAAACAGAGTCTTGAACCTAATGACAATTATAATCTAATAATGTCAACCCCTATTAACTAAATACATACTGAGTACCAGGTATTGTGCTAAGCACTTTGCATATATTATCTCATTTAATTTTAGCAACAATTTAAATTTAAATTTAGCAACAGTTTAGGAGATAGATACATTATTATTATAATTTTTCGAAATGAGAAAATGAGGCTTAGAAACTTAAGTAACTTCCAAAGAACACAGCCAGTAACTGGCCAATCTGGCGTACCCGCTTCCAAAGCCTTTAATCTCTATACCACTGAATCCTCTCACTGTCAATTACTGCAAAAGTAAATACTGCAAAGTGACCTGGTATCAATTTGTTATCAGGACAATATCCTCTCTCACCCCTCACTTTTAGGTATCTTGAAAAATGCCCTATCTGAAGAACAACATAATCTGAATTTCTATCAAGATATGTATGCCACCATGGAACAAATAGAAGGAATCCATTGAATGATTTTGTTTTAAAACTGGCTTGTTCCCCTTTGCACAGCTTCATTTATTTATTTTTTTAACATTCAGGAAAGAGGGGTGGGAAAGCAGTGATAGCACTTTCAATCAGGAAAAAGCCAAAAGCTTAACAAAGAATTATTTAGTCATTAACAGTTTATAGTGTTTTGTTCTGTTTTTTAAGCAGGAAAAGAAGAGGAAAAAGAGAGCCAGGAGAAGGGAGCTAAGGGTAGAGGGATCAGGAGACCTACTTTCAAACAGCTTTCTTTTACTTTCTATAGAGAAAGATTCACTGGCCTACTAGGCTGACAGAACAAAAGAAAAGTGTAGTATTTCTCCATGTTTTGATGTTTTGACTAAGAAAGGAAAAAAAGGACTCTGGCCAAACTGCAAAAGGCAGGAATTAGTAGAATGACAGCCATCTCTGCTTGTCTATGGAAATACCGTACCCTGGCTAACCAGACCAACCTGAGAGAGAGGACGAGCTCCCAGTAGCAGCAGGAAGTGTTACTGGTAAACAGACACAGAACAGCAAAACACATCACAATCATTAGGCTGAGTGTCAGGAAATCCAAGATCTAGTTTTGCTGCTGCTGACCTTGAACAAGTCTCAACCTCTCTGGCACCAGACAGTTGAAGATTTGCACCTTTCTCATTTCCATTTCTCTCCTCACACCTGGTTCTACATCCCATTCCTTTATTTTTAGAAATCTATTTCAGTATATGTTCTGAGTTACATGTTCTCTGTTCTTAACACATTCTTTAGTCCCTAAATCACCTTGTGACAGATTGCCTGAAAACCAAAATAGTGTTGAAATATGGCATATTTATTTTTTATATAAAAAATGGACAACATAATATCAAAAATGTTAAGCCCATAATCTTAAAACCCTAATATGACATCTGTTTTTGGTTTTGCATATTATATTTGTCAGCTTTTTCCAAATGATGCTGCTATTTTTTACTCAACTGCAAATAAATAATACTTTTTGGTAACATTTAATCCATATTTCACTGCTTTCTATAGAGCAGTGACTAAAGGAAAAAAATTCCTCGCCTCTGATCTGGAGGTGCTGACTTACCTACAAGAAGCCTTCTGAGTAGAATAGATGAATTCACATTTCCCATGGATGCAGTAACCATTGAGGTTTTCAGGGCAAGGCATGTGGTTTCCAATATAAACATCTTCTCTTTGATCACTAGCATCTTAAAAGAACATAAATCAGGGCAATAAACAGTGAAAAGCAATTGAAAAATATGAACTTTTCAAAGGTTCTGACAACAAATAAATTGGCTGGTAATTTAGAGAAGAAAATTATCAGATAAGGGGCTGGATAAGAACCAATGTCTCATTATGACATAAACATAGTAAGTAGACACATAGTAAGTAGACTGTTTAGATTCAAAGCATTTAAAAAATATTTGCAGAGCATGACCACTCTGAGTTACTGTCATTTATATAAACATAAACATCTTGGCTAAAGAAATAAATGCTAGCTCGATAAGAAAACCCATCTCTATGAACAAGAGATGGTGTATCATAGCTCTGGCTTTTGGAAAACTGACTTAGGCTAGTCATTCACCTGGGGACTATGAAATTGAGGCCAAAAAATCTAGCATGGCAGAGAGCAAGTTATGGCACTCTGAAATTTTAGGGTGAAATATTTTTGGAATGAAAACTATTAAGCATATTGATTTTTTTTTCTTCCAAATGAAATTTCTTCCACATGCTGATTTTTTATCTGGTTTTTCTTAGTATGTTATCGTACAAAAGGTTCAAATAACAAAGAGAACAAATTAAAAAAAATTTTTTAATCACCCAAAACCCCTCTATCCAAACAGAACCATTGTGAACATGTTGATGAACATCTGTTCAATTAAATATATTGATTTGAACTGACCTGAGCTGAAGTGAAGAAAATGGGAGCATGGTGAGTAATTTCAACGTCAGAAATAGGAAGAGAATCAGGAAAGAAGGACAGAAAGGAGCAGGAAGGAGGGAGGCATAAGGACTCGGTCTTCAAAATAAATCATTTCATCCTTTCATTCTCTATATCCCTCTCTGTTTCTCCCTCTCTCTTTGGTCTCTCTCTGCCTCTCTCATATACTTGCATAAGCATATACTGAATATGCACACAGTCTGCAATGGATTTTTAAACCTTTTTTTCTGGCATATACATTAAAACATTCATCCTCAGTTCTACGGACTCAAGAGTTCCTACACAGGCCTGTGCTTATGTAGGAAAAATCCCCAGGCTTCCTGTCAGTTTCTCTAATTTCTAACTTAAAAATTCTGTGATTAGCTGTGTGACCTTGAGAGTGAGTACTACCCTTTCTAAGACTTTACAGTATAACTGTAAAGTCAGGAGCATAACAGGATCTATACTTCATGTGGCTTTAAGAAGATTATGTGAGATAATTAATGTCTGCACAAGACCACTAAACCAACCAGCTCTCTATTTATATGCCACATCATGTAATGGCAAAGGCTATCTCCCCCAAATACAAATAAAGGGGTTGCTATAATTGGAAAATTATTAATGGAAACAAATTAAGAAAGAATAAAATAGGAAACTGTGTATCTATATTTGTATGTGTAGGAAAGGGGAAGAGCAAGGGAGAAGAAGGAATGGAGGTACTAAGTATGGAAAGAAACCTGAGAACTAAAAATGCAGACTCTTCTGGAGACTGAAATTTACACACAAAAGGAAAAATGTGTAATGATTATTAGGCTCAATGACAGGATACCTAAAAGCAGAAAGTTCATGTCATCCCTCACAAGACCAAATTGACGCTATTTTACCTCAAAATTTATGTATTTATATTGTACTAACGTATGCCTATGAAGAAAACTGAACCAGAAATCAAGAAATCCAACATGGAAATTCTCAAAGTGTCTCTGCTATTTTGTTTTTAAGTTTTTATTTATTTTGAGAGAGAGAGAGAGAGAGAGAGAGAGAGAGAGAGAGAGAGAATGTGCAGAGGAGGGGCAGAGAGAGAGAGAATCCCAAGCAGGCTCTGCACCATCAGGCAAACCACACTGTCTCTCCAAGGCCGTTGAGTAAGATAAGCATTGTCCAACATAACATGAGACACAAGTGTTCATTTTTAATTTTCGAACTGCCACATTTTTGTAAAGTAAAAAGAAATAGGAACGTTAATTTCAATCCTATATTTATTTAATCTATCAAATAAGTATCACTTCAACATATAATATAAAAAATTGTGACTTTTTTTATACACATTTGCTTAAATATGTCTTTAAAATCTGGTGACCACTTAACACTCATAGTACATCTCAATTCTAACCACATAGTGCTAGTACCTACCATATAAGGCAGCACAGTATAGATGACTATTCATTTATTGATCACCTTTCATATGCCAGGTACTCTGCTAGGTGCTGGGGACAGAAAAATACACTGTCTTCAAAGGGCTTATAAGGTGTCCCCAAGCTCCCAAACCATAATTTTGCCATGACAGAAGAAATCTCTTGGGGCTGCTATAATTCTAAGCACGCACTTCTCCACTACAATACTCATGATATTGTCTTACAATCATTTGGGTGTTTTTTTTTTTTTAACATTTATTCATTTCTGATAGAGAGACAGAGTGTGAGTGGGGGAGGGGCAGAGAGAGAGGGAGACACAGAATCCAAAGCAGCCTCCAGGCTCTCAGCCGTCAGCACAGAGGCCGGCACGGGGCTCGAACCCACAAGCAGTGAGATCATGACCTGAGCCAATGTCGGACACTTAACCGACTGAGCCACCTAGGCACCCCTGGGTTTTTTAACTCAGTCTCTACTATGAAACTGTGAGATCCTTAAGAATCTAGACGTTTTTATTATTTATTTCTGTATAACTCCTAACATTTAGAATGTAGTACTTTTCTTCCTATGGTTTCAAATTAAAGGTGCTATTCCACATTTGCAATCAAACCGTGACTTGAGCAGTGCAACTTGTCTCCCATAGCACTCATTACCCTGCAACTTCTCAGAACATGATACTTTCATGGTGTGTTACACCATGAAGTATATAATAATGGGACTATAGAGACTAAGGTTATGTACCAACCTATAATAATAAGATCTTGTAATGTGTATAATAATGGTACTCTATAGGTCTACAGAGGCTGTGGTAATGTACTAATCTACCACAAGAAAAGTCCTATAAACAGCAGGAAATTTCAAGAATAATGCAGAATTGAAAGCTATCAGAGAATTCAGCTACATCACAGCAATAAGAAAAAGTTAACTAAATCAAGAAC
The DNA here is from genome assembly GCA_028646485.1 of Cryptoprocta ferox. NCBI lineage: Eukaryota > Metazoa > Chordata > Mammalia > Carnivora > Eupleridae > Cryptoprocta > Cryptoprocta ferox. The sequence continues at coordinate 29,858,535 of CM053568.1, forward strand.
AGGGTTTTGAGAAATTAGTAAACAAAGTATAGCACCAGTGGCATTTACTGAATGAATTAATGAAAGAATGTGGTTGGTATCCGGCTCTAGACAAAGCAAAGCCATCTAAAAACACAGACATGTCCAGTAAGACTTTGAAATCTATGGCTGTCACAGAGTCCAAATTTAGCATTCTGCTCAATGCTAGCTCTATTCATTCCATTATACATAAACACACTATTTCTGCACATGGCCATATGCTCAGCTAAGCTACAGAAGATATAAAGAAAAAGTATACATGGTCCCTGTCCTTGAGAAGCTTATAATCAACTCAGGGAATCAACATATACACATGAAAAGCTGAATAACACAGTAGAAGGGTTTCCACATCATCGTTTACAATTAAATGTCAGCCCCCCTCCAAAAGAAAAAGGTTTTACAAAACTGGGTGCTAAGGAAGTTCAAAAAAGGTTTTACGAACTGGGTGCTAAAGTAAGTCCAAGCTTTTGTTTTTTTAATTTTTTTAATATTTGTTTATTCTTGAAAGAGAGAGACAGAGCACGAGCAGGGGAGGGGCAGAGAGAGGAGACACAGAATCCAAAGCAGGCTCTAGGCTGAGCTGTCAGCACAGAACATGAGGTAAGGTTTGAACCTACGAACCACAAGATCATGACCTGAGCCAAAGTCAGACACTTAACCGACTGAGCCACTCAGGTGCCTGAGGAAGTTCGAGTTTAAAGAACTCATTATAGGTGATATTACTCAGGGAAGTATTCATAGAAAGGACAGAACTCAGGTTAGGTCTCAAAGCATATCCAGGTGTACTTAGATAGAAGAGCGGAAACTAAAAGGAAGGTATAATGCACACTGCATTTTCAAGAACAAGAAGTAGATGAACCTTAGCAAGAGGTGTATATTCAAACTGGGGAAGGGTATAAGTCAAAATTGGAAAAATAAGCTGAAATCAGATTATGGAAAAATATGAACTCCAGGTGAGAAATGGTTTCTTAATCATATGGACAAGGAAGACACTGACAGACTCCTAGCTGAAAAGTAGCCCAATGAAAGCTATGTTTTACATAATTGAGAGTGATTGCCTAGACCTGTGGTTAGGGGGAATGGGGAGTGACTGCTAATGTGTGTGAAGTTCCTTTTTGGGCTAAGTAAAATGGTCTAAAATTTGATTCTGATCTGATGCTATACAATCCTAAATATACTTTTAAAAAAATTGAATTGAAGGTGTCTGGCTGGCTCAGTCGGTAGAGCATGAAACTTGATATCAGAGTTTGAGTTCAAGCCCCATGTTGGGTATAGAGATTACTTTAAAATTTTTTTGTTTTTTATTTTTAAAAATTGAATTGCGTACTTTAAAGAGGTGAACTTAGTGGTATATAAATTTTATCTCGAAAAGGTGTTAAAATTTTTAATTGGATAACAACATGCAAGATGAAGGGGCAAGGGAACTAGGAAGACCAGGTGACCAATTAGGAATTCACTGCATAATCCAAACTTGTGGCAATGAAAAACTAAGCTAGAGCTTAGCATTAGGAATAAATATTAGAGATACAGAAAAAATAAATACAGCTTGAAGATGCTTTGGAATGAGCTCTCAGAAACTCAGAGCTGGAAGGGTCTTTGGGGCCCATCTGGTCTGATGAAGGAATCCCTTTATAAAGTCACAACCCCAAGTTCCTGTTTCTACTTGACCACTTTCAGAAGTTAAAAAAAAATCAACACACTTAATTCCAGTATTATCAAATGTTCCTTATGTTGAATGAAATCTCTCTTTCTTTAACTATTGATTTCCCCATGTCTGTTTACCCCATAGCCCACTGCCCAACAATTTTTTTCTTAAGGTCAAACTTCCCCAGTCCCATCCTTTAGATAACTTGCAACAACCATCTTTACAAGTAGTGCCCAGCACTAACCCCTTAAATGTACTCTAAGCATTTAGTAGGACAGAACTGTCTTTATTAAAGATGCTTTTAATACAGAATTATGCTCCAAAGAAAATATGCATGAATTCAAAACATGATCAATAAATACATGAAATATGTTCAGCATCACTAATCATTAGGGAAATGCAAATCAAAACTACAAGACAGCATCCCACACCCATTAGGATGACTACTATCCAAAAACAAAAGGGAAGAAAGAAAGAAAGAAAGAAAGAAAGAAAGAAAGAAAGAAAGAAAAAGAAAAAGAAAATAGTTAAGTGTTGGCATGCATGTGGAGAAATTAGAATCCATGTGCACTGCTGATGAGAATGTATGATACAGCCACCGTGGAAAACAGTATGCTGGTTCCTCAAAAAATTAAACACATAATTACTATTTGACCTAGCAATTCCACTTCTGGGGATATATGCAAAAGAACTGAAAGCAGGGTCTCAAAGATATAGCTATGAACCCATATTCAAAGCAACATTCATCATAGCTAAAATGTGGAAGCAACACAAGTGTCCATCATTGAATGAATGGATAAACAAAATGCGGTACATATATACAATGTAACATTATTCAGCCTCAAAAAAGGAAGGAAATTCTGACTTATGCTACAACACAGATTAATCTTGAGGATATTATGTGCACTGAAATAAGCCAGTCACAAAAAGACAAACACTGGAGGTTTCCACTTGTATGAGGTACTTAGAGTAGCCAAAATTATAGAAACAAAAAGAATGATAGCTGCCAGGGCTGAGGGAAGAAGTGGGAAGCTATTGTTTATTGGGTATAGTTCCAGTTGTACAAACTGAAAGACCTCTAGAAATGGATAGTAGTGGTGGTTGCACAACTTCACGAATATATTTAATACCACTGAGCTGTGCACTTAAAAATGGTTAAAATGGTACACTTAAAAATGGTTAAAATGGTAAATTTTGTTATATGCATTTCACCACAATAAAAAAAAATTAGGGAAAATATGACTCTAAATGTGAGCATAATGACAGGAGGTTCTGTAGAGCAAACATAGTAAATGGAGTTCAAATTTATACCTATTATGTTCCAGGCCCTACATATGAATATATGAAACTGGAGCTTAAGATTAAGCTCTAGGGGCCCCTGGGTGGCTCAGTCGGTTAAGCATCCAACTCTTGATCTCAGCTCAGGTCATGATCTCACAGTTGGTGAGATCAAGCCCCACACTGGGCTCTGCACTGACAGCACAGAGCCTGGTTGGGATTCTTTCTCTCCTTCTCTCTCTGCCCCTCTTCCTCTTGCACACCCTCTCTCCCTCTCTCTTTCTCAAAATAAATAAACTTTAAAAAAAAGTTAATTAAGCTCTGAATTAAAACTAGAGAACAAACGTTCACCAAGGTGACAGCTGATAGTACATTAAAGTTCTGAAGGAAATTAAGTAAAAGAAAGCAAAGCAGCAGCAGAGAACTCTGGAATAGTTGTGAAACAAGAAAAAGAACACCAGGGCTTAGGGCCAGAAAGTCTAAATTCCAGTCTTTGCTCTGCCGTTCTACATGAGTCACCAACTCACAGTTTCAGCTTCTTTGTCTGCAAAATGAGGATAACTTGGTTGTGATAAGGATCAAATAATAACACAAATACATGAAAGCACATGACACACAAAAGGGCACGCAAGTAGTAATTGCTGAATGAATGAATATCCCACTGATGTCACTCATGAACCACCACATTAAATAAGATGCAGATAGGTAGACTCACCAGTGGTGAGACCTTTGACCGCAGCCAGGTACCAACAATGAAAACAGAAAACAGATGTATTAACAATCACCATAATAACATCCATAAGGAATTTAGTGATATAGCATTTAATAATCAGAGTAATCCTAGGCTGTAGGTAGTAGTATCCCCACTACATAGATATGATCATCGAGGATCAGAGAAAGCAGGCCACACAGCCGTTTTAAGTGTAGACCAAGTCTGATTCCACAGAGCAAGCTCTTAAGCATCACACTATTATTTCACCAAGCCACTCTGGGAGACGTGAAGGGAATGGACAAAAGCAGAATGTCCAAGCACCTGCTCTCTGGGCCAAGTAAGTTAGATTAACTTCAAAAAGGAAATATAAAAAGACTTTAAAGATGGAATAAAGCACAGTTTCAGAAACCACAGCAGAGATGCAGCCTCGCACGGCAAGAACTGGGCACAGAATGGTCCTCTCCAAACAATGCCCTCAGGCAAGTGGTGACAGGCTCCATGAACAACAGCTGCAACTGTTGATCTCTGAACAATGTTGGTGTGTGTGCGATATAAAAAGTGTACTTGGTCACTCAGTGGCTCCTTCCACCCACAGAGGCATTCAGAAACAAATCTACCACCGGCTGCAGTGTTTTCAAACACAAAGGAGAGTATGGTTCTAAGCGATGATGTTATAAGAAAATCCAGCACCAGATGGCCTATCTGCAAAGGCATCTTCCACTGGCTGGCTGTCCTGGTCCATCAACATACAACCCAAATAAAGCATAGGGAGTTGCTATTAACAAGCAAGTCACAGACCTGGTAGGTCATCTGCTGAGGCCACAACAGCCACATCAACACTGCATCAGTAACTCTCTGGCTCATTTCTACAAATCCCTACACTTTAAAAAATTTAATACATTCTTTCTTGTTTCCCCTATGCTACCCTGCACCTAATCTTCATTACTAAATATCCCTCCATACATACTTTCCTAACCTCAGTCTCCTCAGACCCCACCAAAGAATTATCTATGTGGGTATAAAAGCTATCTAACCTCCAACACCTCTCACTCTCATATTTCTAAATCCCATTTTCCATACCAACCCTAACTCTTCCTTTCCTAGTCTTTCCACTCTTTCCAGTGAAACACATTTTCTGATGTGAACAAACTCATCTGCCTCCTCAGCCATTCTCTTAGAAAGTATTCCTTTCATCTCCCTGACATACCAAGATCACATTACTTCCTATAATCCCTTTCCTTCCATCTTCTTCTGCTGTGCTTCCCACCTGTCACCCTCCAGATCAGTATTCCACTGTCATCTCCCAGTGACCTGCATCTCTTAGGGGTCTGTGCCATCCACCCAGACAGCCTTCTAAAAATCTTCATCAGGACTCTCCACCACACTCCAAGCACACACACTCGGACTTCCCACAAAGATTTTAGCAATTGGCTCAGTCTTACCTTTCAATGAGGGGAATTTATCAAGACCACTTTAAAAATGGAGCATATCAAAAGAGCCATATTAAAATATATAAATGACAGTCACCAATAATGCAAAAAATAGTACCAACATCTCAGTATCTCTGGTATCATCCCTGGTCAGCAGGAGTAGAGACTACTGAGAGAAGGAGGTCAAAGATAGGATGAGGGATGGGGTGAGGTGAAGCTCAGGAATGAAGTGAGAATGTCTTGGAAACAAAGAAGGTGTTACAAGTTAGATTGTTGGCTGTATAAAAACACCTTTGGACAAATGTGGCCACATTGAAATGTCATATGCCACAAAGGAACTTCCTGGATAGATGGAAATGTTAGAGACTGTGGGTATATATGGGTATATATGGGGTGCATTCATTTTTGAAAACTGATAGCTTAATATTCGCATATCTCACTGTATATAAATTATACCTCAAAAAACACCTGTAAAGTAAGAATAATGATAACGAAGTGGGTAGAGGTATACAGGCAAAATAAATAAAAATGACAAATGCTATAAACTGTTGAAGGTATGTACTGGGGAAAGGAGGGTTCATTATACTAGTCTGTTTACATATGTTTAAAATGTTCTATAATCAAGTTTTTAAAATGTCACATACCCATCTCCCATACCTCATGCTCGACCATCGTACCTTGTATGGCTTCAACATCTACAATAGTGCTTCCAACACTGCAATTTCAGTATTTACCACAGGTTTTCCAACAGCCCAAGAAAAGCACTAATTCAGCCACCGTGCTGGACATTTAAATGTTCCATTTCATGAGCACTACTTTTCAAGAGCTCAACTTCAAAAAAATCTTCCCTACTGAGCACTATTTGTCCAGCTACCTGCCAATGCTGTGTTTCTGCTTTTCACTTTGTAGCCTCCATCCCTAGATCCCTACCTACCTTGCAAGTCTTGGTTGTGTCCTGGTGACACAAATATTTACTAAGGGCCTCCTATAAATGCCTGTGAGGACAAAAAATAGAAGCAAATGGGGGAAAATTACAAAATAGCTACCTTTTGACCTCTACTCCTTACTACTAGAACACTCTTTAACTCTCTCACAATTTGATTTCACATTTGTAACTCTAGAGAAACTCTTTGGTCCAAGATTACCAATGATTCCCTTGTTTTCAAATTCAATACTCGCCCTCTCACACATTTATGCAACCTCTTTCCTTTTGGCTTCTGTGCCAATGCAGTTTTCTTGGTTTTCTCTGGATCTGGATAACTGTGCCGTCTAATGGAACTTTCCACAACTTCAGATATGTTCTATACCTGTGCTGTCCAATATGGTAGTCACTGACCACATGTGGCTATTTAAATTTAAATTAATTAAAAAGAAATGAAATTAAAGATTTTGTTTCTTAATCATGCTAGCCCTATTTCAAGTTTACAATAGTCTAAACAATGCAGCTCTATAATCTCTTACTCATTCTCATGAATTCAGTTATCTATCACCTTTGTCTCAAAGGCCTGACTTGCAAATTTATGTTAAACAAGTCCTATGGACTATTTAGCTCCACAAGCAACTCAAACTCCAAAATTAATCACCTCCACCATCAACTCCTCCCTTACCTTGCCTAAAACACCTTGCCTCTCCCAACATCCTTAGTTGTATAAATAGAACCCATCGTCCAAGTCATCTGAACTCTATCCCTGTGATCTAAGCAGAAGTCTATTCCCTTTGAGTCTACCTAACTGATCTCCCTGTCTCTACTCCAATATATATAATAATAAGCACAATGTTCCTGCCAGGTACCATTCATTCAACTGGTTAACTTTGTAGCCTTGTTTTTTTCAAATATATTAATAATCCTCCTACAAATAAAGTTTAAATTTCCTAGGATAACACAGCATTTAAGACACTACATAATCTGGCCCCAACCTTTCTAGTCTCATCTTCCATTTCTACCTCTCAACCCCCCTACTCTGCAGCCAAAACAAGGATTCCTTACCCTTCATTCTCCAATACCTTCTGTCCTAACGTTTGCATCCACACCTCTGCTCATGCTCTTGCATTCTCCTTAAATACTTTGACCTCTGTTAAAATCCTACCCATCCTTCAAGGTTCAGCCCTCATTCCACCTCTTCCTTTAAGCTTCTCAGACCCTTACTACACTCCACCAAATAATAATCTTTTCTTGTCTGAATTTCCATTGCACTTTTCAACCACACTACGTGTAAAACAATTACCTATTTCTACTTTGTTAGAAGGAGGTTATATTCATTTCTTATTATATCACAAACTCTTTGAAGAGGGAGACCATGTATTAGTTATCTTTCTATCCACCAACAGTGTCTGATAAAACAACCAGTATAAAATAGGCATATAATAAATTATATCTACTGATTATATCTCCTGATTTCATCTGAGTTACAGATCAGTTCTTACGTGTACAGAATTTTCAGTATCTCAGAAATGACCTAGGTACTAAACTGTCCCTGTAATTTTATCAAAGGCAGACAAGTATTTGGGACATACACAATTCCCCAAATTACCTTAAGTATGAGCCTCTACCTACTGAAAAATAGCCTTCCTATTCAGGTCATGTACTAACAGTATAGAGAAATAAAACTGGAGCTGATCTATTATGTCTCCTATGGGAATACAGGAGATTTTTTATTTTAAATATAGCATTTGTATCAACATAGGAAAACTAGTATTTCAGGAGCTCATGGAATATAAATGATTCAGGTTTGATATGATTCTAGTGAGGAAATAACAAATTCAATGATAATAACAGCTATCACTTATTGAGCACTTATGAGTATGTCAGATACTATTCTCAGCACTTGACATGTATTATTTAATTTTTATAAAGCTATGAAATAGGTACTATTATTATTCTCATTTTACATATTTTTTAGAAATTAGGCATAAAAGGTAGATCACACGTCTAAAAACAATTGTTCATTAGTATAACCTAATAAACGAATAGAAGATGCATGCGTGAAAGAGCATTTAAGTTCCAAATTAGGAGTCCCAAGATCTAGACCTGTTTCAGGTCACTAGACAGAACCTCATGGAGCCTCAATATTCCCCTTGATCCTTAGCCCTCAGAGTAGTTGTAAGAATCAAATTAAATCAAAGAGCACTGGACTTAAGGTCAAGGAATCCAATCTCTGCAGCTCTTTTACTATATCTAAGACTCTGTACAAACAAACCCTACAGTTTCTTTGAGCTGCATCCATTCTTTGCAAGTAGGGAGCACCTACATATGTGCCAAACATTCTGCCAGGAGTTAGGAATACAAAAGTGACCATGACAGATACAGCCTCCTGTCCTCATAAAACTCAGAGCCTACAGAGGGATACAGATGAGTAAAAGAGACAACTATAATTAAAGTTGGTTAAGTGTTCAGGTAAGAGAATATAATAGAGAGGCACCTAATCAAGACTTATGGGTCAAGGGATATTTACCAAGAAGAAACAACTTCTAAGCTAAGACTTAAAGGATGAATATTAGTTAGAGAAAAGTACCAGGCAGAGGGAATAAGACCTGTTGCACAGGGGGCAAGCATTAATAGCAGATTCTAGGGAAGTAAAGAGGATTTAAAAAACAAATATGAGGGTTTTTCTGTGCAGTTTCTTACAACTACATGTGAAACTGCAATTATCTCAATAAAAATTTCAATTAAATAAACACAGCATATATGAGAGTACTCTGTAAATTGAGAGTAAGCACCTTAGCCATTTCAGTTCATATTATTACTAATAATACATTTCACAACATACTGCTACAGAGAGCAAAGTTGGAAGGGTCATTATAATGGAAATACAACTACTACAGACAGCTACTGACCATATTTCAATAGTTGGCCAAAATTTGGAAAATCATGATTCAATACCTTTCACATCTGGTCGATACTGTAGTCCATCATCTTTTTTCCCCAACAAACTAGTGTCATCTGTGTCTATAAAAGAAAAGTTTTCAAATTAAGACATATATGATATTTAACTCATACCATGAAACTTTCAGATATTTCCAAATGCTCCAGGTCCTTCCCAACTTTTTCCACTTATCCTGCTCACATTTCCCTCCATTCTCTTGATCTATTGTGCCATTTCTATCTCAGGCCTCAAGGCATCCCAAATATATACATGCTCTGCATGATGAACAGCCTAATTTCATATAGACTTCAGCTCAAATGTCCTCTACTTAAAAGGTCTTCCCTGTGAAAACTAAAATAATACATACCCTGAAGGGAAAGTATTAACCCTCTCTCCAAGGGACAATGGTCTCAAGATTTACCTTCTCCTACCACTGTTTCCCTGGAAACATATCAGATTAAGATAAATGTGGAACCTCAGTTACGTAACAGACAAAATTTATAATAGAAATGACCCCTGACTGGTGAATTGTATTTGGACTGGGAAGACTATAAACAAACCACAAATGCCTATCAGAAGCACAAGCTTCCACTTCCCAGTACATAGGGAGGGAGGAAAAGGAAGGTATTATTAGGTATGAATGGAAATATTATCAAGAGGACCAAGATAAAAATTAAGGACCAACTACTCCAAAGGATTCTAAATCTGCATGAACTTCAATTAACAAAATTCCCAAGTCTGACCAACTTAAAGTTTGAAATTCAGGTAGTACCATTCAATTATGAACCAGTTCCTCATAAAAGATGTTATTTCTCTAAGCTACTATTTCAACTTAGGCTCTAAACACCACCCTAGGAAAGAAAAACAAACCAGGGCACCTGGGTGGCTCAGTTGGTTAAGCGTCTGACTTGGGCTCAGGTCATAATCTCACGGTCTGTGTGTTCGAGCTCCACATCAGGCTGACAGCTCAGAGCCTGGTGCCTGCTTTGGATTCTATGTTTCCCTCTCTCTCTCTGCCCCTCCCTGCCCATGCTCTGTCTCCCTCCCTCTCTCAAAAAATAAACAGTAAAAAAATAAAAATTTTTTTAAAAAGAAAAGCAAACAGAAAACCAAACCATACTACTTTAAGATCAAGGGACCTACGAGGAGTCTCTATCAGGAAATGGTTTGCTCTCCTGACCCATTTTTGACCCCCAACTGGAAATCCTCTCATGAGCTTCTTGGGCATTCTCTGGTAGCTTAGACCAGAAGTATTACAATCCCTTGTGCAGTATTCCACAAATAATTTGTTACCAATATCAAGTACCAAACTTTGCCGTACAACTTTTTTCTCTTAGCTTAGATAAAAAACATATCCCTTTAAGAAGTCCAGAACAGGTAGAAGGGATGGACTTCCTAAGCAGGACTACTAGGACCACAATCCTAGTCCATGATAATGTGCCTGGCTCTTGCATGTTACTAGGAAATGATACGTTATCCTAGCCCATATGTGTATTACTAAGGAAAGAAGATTGAGAACCTCTGCCTTTAGTGACTGGATATTTCTAGTTGGAATAGAAAACAAAAATAAATTCTTAGTTGGTATCATGGCTTCTAAACTATGACATAGAGGAAAAAGAATTTTAAACTGAAGGTGATAATTTTTCCTTATATTCTATAACCTCACACCAAAATCTCTTAACAGTATATAATACGTGGAGGCAAAAACTAAAGAGAGAATGAGAAAACAAAGTAAACTTTTCTGCTGTAGAAAAAAAGATGAAGAAATATATGGCAATGCTTATAGTTTTATTATTATAGTTAAAATAAGTTGACTAATTCTTAAATAGCTATAATTATTACCATAAATTTGAGATCTTTAAGAACTATAAATGTATCTACGACTCCATGTAAGGAACAGCTTAGTAACTACATGAACAACAAAAAAGCATGGTTTGGGTCTTGAGAAGATGAAAATAAATGGAAAAAATCCTAAATTAGTGACAGAACAAAGAAATTCTAAAACATAAAGTAATTAAAAAAAAAAAACAAATAAAGCATCAACGATTTCTCACTTTACAAGTATGTAACACTACCAAAATGACAAATAAGATTTCAGACACATAATATAATAAAAACAGGTCTCTGGATGAGTAGAATAGCTTTTACCTGTGCAATGACCAAGATGCCTTATATCAATTTGTTCTTGCTTTATACAAGATGCTTCTCGAACAAAACAAGGATTGTTGTAGGAACTCCCATCAGAAGCACACACAGGATTAAAACTGTATCCACTGCAATCTATATTACATACACACCTGTTGGAAAAGATACAAATTACCTATATTTTACAACAAAATTTCACAATGCTGTATTTCACTTTCTTTTCTTCTGCTTTCTGTTAACACAAGTTAATATATTGTTCTAAGTAACTGATAAAAGTTTAACAATTGTAACAATTGTAAAACAAAAGTTTAACAATAAAAAGCTAACATCTTTTTTTTAATGTTTTTATTTATTTTTGAGAGACAGAGAGAGAAAAGCATTAGTGGGGAGGGGCAGAGAGATAGGGAGACACAGAATCTGAAGGAGGCTCCAGGCTGAGCTGTCAGCACAGAGCCTGACACGGGGGTCGAATTCGTGAACCGCAACATCATGACCTGAGCCGAAGTTGGACACTTAAATCGACTGAGCCACCCAGGCACCCCTAACAATTTCTTTCAAGTGAGAATTTAAAGATAATTTCATCTAGATATTATTAACCCAGTGGTTTCCCTGAAATTTTCATACCTAGATACAATAATCAAGAGATGTCAAATGTCAACATTACTTAAAAAGCAATATGGTGTAGTGGAAAGAACACAGGATTATGTATCAAAAGTCATGAATCTAAATCCTAGCCCAACTAATTACCAGATTTGTGTCCAGATTCTTCCCCTAAGTCTTGGTTTACTTATCTGCAAAATAGAGGTTATAATAATATACCTACCTCACCAAATAACTGGAAAGATTAAAAAACATAATTGACATAAAACATGTAAACTGAAAGCCCTCAAAAGTGTTTCTAGCTGCACATCTACCTGTACCACTGAGTGTCCACTCAACACTAAGATTCCATAAGGAAGTCTAAGGCATGGTCACTCCTCTCAAGAAAAATAAAACCTAATTGGGAATATAAAAGTAAAAAAACAGAGACTTCTCCTTCTAGCATCACTGTAGTCTCAGAAGCTAAACTAATCTTCCTGCTGAAAACAATAAAAAATATAGGAAAAGTATTTTTTTTAATTCTCTCAAATGCCTTCATAAGTTGACAAGAAATCAGGGAATATTCCAAACAAAAGTTAAATGAAGACAGGAACAGAGAAAGGTCAATGGAGTTTGCTAAAGCTAATTTTCACCTTGAAAGTGTTTGCCAAATTGGGTAAACTCAATTATCAACTTTTGTGGCTTTGCAGGCCTCTGGGAACAAAAGACAAAGAAGCCTGCAGACCCTAGAAAAGCTGGTACGTCAAAAAGTTACAACTCTCAGCATGAGGATAAACTAGAAATGAGTTGCCATGTTCCACAGGGACTATTTAAACAGGGAAAAAAATGCTGTCCTGACCATGGCATTGAAGAGACGGAACAAAAACATCTCCCCTGAGAATTAAAAACCATAAGCCAGCCCTCACAAGGGTAATTACAAGTTAAAATACTACTTGGGTGTTCTGAAAAACCTCAAACCCAGAATTTATTTTAAGAGCCAAGGACTGGAAGGGGCCCTAGGCAACTGACAGAAGCAAATGCAATCTCCTCTGGAGAAACCCAACTTTATTATCCTCAGCCTCAAACATTTTCCAAGATACAGTTCTGAGAAGAATAAGTAGATCACACACACTCAGTCAGCCATATATCTACAAGAAATAAGGAAATAAAACACCATGAATGGAACAAGCTGATTTTAAAATGAACCAAGCAGGGGTACCTCGCTGGCTCAGCCAGTGGAACATGCAACTCTTAATCCTAAGGTCATGAGTTTGAGCCCTACAACAGGGGTAGAGTTCACTTTAAAAAACAGAAAGGATGAGACGGATGCCTGGGGGGCTAAGTCGGTTAAGCTCTGACTTCAGCTCAGGTAATGATCTCTCGGTCAGTGGGTTTGAGCCACGTGTCGGGCTCTCTGCTGAGACCTTGGAACCTAGAGCCTGCTTCAGATTCTGTGTCTCCCTCTCTCTGCCTCTCCCCCCACTCATACTGTTTCTTTTTCAAAATTAAACATACATTTAAAAAAAAAAAAGGAGGGGAGGGGAGAGGAAGAGGAGAAGAAATGAACCAAATAGCACTTTTAATAGATTTAAAAAAAACTAATTATTTAGATTTAACAGCAGATTAGATAAACTAAGGATGAGTTAAGGAACTAGAAGACAGGTCAAGGAAAATTACCCAGACCACAGCAAAGAGTCCGAGATGGAACATATGAAAAATAGATTAAGAGATATGGAAGACTGGGGCACACGGGTGGCTCAGTCAGTTAAGCATCTGACTTCAGCTCATCATGATCTCATGGTTCATGAGTTTGAGCCCCGCGTCAGGCTCTCGGCTGACAGTGCAGATCCTTCTTCAGATCCTCTCTCTCTCCCTCTGTCCCTCCCCGGCTTACTCGCACCCGCGCTTCTCTCAAAAATAAACAAACATTTTTAAAAATGGTAAAAGGCCTTCAAGAAAAAAGAAAAAGAAAGGCATAGAAGACAAGAGCGACAGAATCTAGAAAAAAATCTGATTGGACCTCAAAAAGAAGTAAAAGGAATGAGGCAAGGGCAATATTATCAGCAATTTCTCGTCAAACTTTCTAAAACTAAAAAAAGATACTAATCTAAATACCCAAAAAGCCTAATACATTCCAAATAGGATTACTAGAAAGGAATCTAGACATTGAGATCTGACAGTGGAATTTTATAAAAACATCAAAAAAGATTATTTTAAAAGCAGCAAGAAGAGAGAGAGGCAAGAATAAGGGGGACAAGTGTCTTCAAAAGCAATACTGAAGTCAAATGTTTATTTATAGCAAAAGACAATGAAATAATACCTGCAATGTACTGAAATAAAAAGAAATATATATAAAGAGAAATATCTTTCCTGAATGAGAGTAAAATAAAAGAAGTTCAAAAGAAGTTAAAACTTAAGAGTTTGTCACCCGCTGGCTGTCAGTAAAGGTAATCATAAAGGCAGCTGAAAATTGATCTTATAAAGAAAATCTGAAATGCAAATGCAAATGAAGAACAAAAGTGTAAATCTGTATGTAATATTACTAAAGCTAGCCTTGCAAGACCCCAACAATTTCACTAGTAGGTAAGGCCTTTGGTAGGTAAGCTCCTTGTGCATCAGGAGACATAAGTAAGAATGTTCACAGCACCATTATTCATGAGAACAAAAGACTGGAAACAATCCAAATGTCCGTCAACAGTAAAATGGACTGTAAAAGGGATGTGGTATAGTCGAAAATTAAATTCAATAAACAGTGAAATTGAATGAACTAATGGCTACGTGCATTAACATGAATGAATCTTAAAACCATAATTGCTGAGCAAAAGAAGGCACATATAGTGATGATTCCATTTACACAAAACTCAAAATCAATCAAGGCAAATCATACACTAAGAGATTTACCATATGTGGTAAAGCTATTTTAAAAAGCAAAGAAATGATTTCTACAAAATGCAGTATACCAGGTAGGTAAGGAAAGATGTACTCAGGGAGGAACATGGGCAGCTCTGAAGTTTTGATGTTATTATATTTCTGGCTTGGGAGGTAGAATTCACAAAATTTTGTTTCATTTTTATGCACTAAACCAAGTGTGTAAGTTTTCATGCACTTTTAAATATATCCTCTACTTCACAATTTAAAATTAAGGCACCAGAAAAAAATTAAAAATTCCTATTTACTAACGTCGAAAATGGCTTTTACATTTTTGCGGGGGAGGGGCAAAAAAGAATGGGACAGAGATCACATCTGGTATGCAAAGTATTAAATATTTATCAGCTGGCCCCTTTACAGAAAATCCTTGTCAACCCCAGGTTGACAGGATATGAGTGGGCAAAATCAGACTGGCAATAAAAGAGAAAGGTGGGCTGATGAAAGATTACAGTACTGTTTCAGGAATCAGAAACGGCTCAATAACAAAGGCAAGATACCATACCAATCCAGTGAGGAGAAACAAGCAACTGAGCAGTGGGCACTGAGCACAACTGTGACCAAGTGTAGGAAAGAGTCAGCGCTCCTCACTGGGATGGCACCACTGCATGTCAGAATAAGAACTGTGGATAAACTATAAATTAAAAAAATAAAAACAAATAAAAACAAAAATAAACTATAAATAAAAAAATAAAAACAAAAAAAAAAAAGAATAAGACCTGTGGGAACAGGGGCACGTGGGTGGCTCAGTCGGTTGAGCGTCCGGCTTCCACTCAGGTCATGATCTCACGGTTCGTGGGTTCGAGCCCCGGGTTGTGCTGACAGCTAGCTCAGAGCCTGGAGCCTGTCTTCGGATTCTGTGTCTCCCTCTCTCTCTGACCCTCCCCTGCTCACGCTGTCTCTCTCTCTCTCTCAAAAATAAATAAAACATTAAAAAAAAAAAAAACTGTGGGAACAAGCTCTTCTCAATAGCGCAGGCAGAAAGAGAATGAAATTACCATGTCAAGGAAAGTCCAGTGAAACAATGAGCAGCGGAGGAAAATATTAAACTCCAGAGGCTGCTGATACTATGATTATAATGATTACAGCTATTTGCACAAGGCAACCACAGCAGAGGGCAGGATGCCCAAAGGTTAGGAGTATGCACTAACGGGGAAAGAAATCACTTCAGTAAATATGCCAAATTCAAGACATCTAACAATCATTTACTCTGTACCTACTATGCAGGAATACTCACATTTGCTTGATTAATTTTGACAACAAATAATTATGAAAAGGGAAGATGAATATG
>CM053568.1:29874520-29998676 GCA_028646485.1 Cryptoprocta ferox
AGGTGTTATGTAAAACAGATATCTCAGCATGGAAAGTAACAAATGAAAGGAGGTCAAGTATTTTCCACATGATTTTCATGATTTATCATGAAAAATCTTTTCACTAAACTGGCCTCGCTTTTCTCTCAAACACACTAGGGACACCCCTGTCTCAGGGCTTTCCCTCTCCCTGAACACTTTTCCCTCAGACACCCACCAGGTTTGAGCCCTCACTTCCTTCAAGTTTTTTCTCAAGTTTAAAAAAAAAAGGGGCTGAAAATTAAATCACTAAGCCTCCATTTAAGAAGCTAGAAAAAGAACAATGAAATAAATCCAATGAAAACAAAAAAGAAGGGAAAAACAGATGATATGAATATAGATACACTGAGATATAGATAAGGATATACAGATATATCTCAGCAGAAATAGAAAACATGGTTACAACAGAAAAGATCAATAAAGCCAAAGCTGATCCTTTGAAAAGACTTTCAAATCAACAAAGGAGGATTAATCCAGAAAGAAAAAGAATGAGAGAAAAACATATCAGCAATGAAAAAGACTAGATTCAATGGGGATTATGGTTTAAAAGATAGATAATGAAAGGTTATTATAAACCACTTTAAGATAGCAAGTTTGAAAACATAGGCGAAATTAGTAACTTTTAAATATATTAACTATTGAGTTTAATCAAAAAAAGAAACAGAAGCTAAATGGTATTATAATCATTAAATAAATTAAATCATCTGTTTGAAAAACATGTCCTTCAAAGACAGCTTCAGGGCCAGGTGTTTTTTAAAAAGAAAATTCATGAACACATTCATTCCAATCATTCAATAAATAGATCACTCTGTTCTTACACAAAGTTGTCCAGAGAATAGAAGGAATGCTCCCTAACTAAGGCCATGTAAACTTTAAAAAATAAGCAAAAGTAACAGATTATAACTCACTGAGTAAAAACGAATAAAAGAAAATCTCATCCTCACAGCAGACAGAGTATCAACCATTAATGCACAGGCACAAAAAGATACTGCAATCATAAAAAAATAGGATGCAATGAAAAAGAGCACCATGAGAACAAAGATGCGCTCTTAGAAATTAAAATTACAGCAGAAACAAAAAACTCAAAAAAGGACTGGAAGATAAAGCTGAAGAAACCTCTCAGACGGTACAGTAAAGTTTCTAAAACATAGAGGATGGGAGAAAAGAAAATTAAAGGACTAGTCCAGGATGCCCAAAAACCAAATAACAGAAATACCAGATAGAAAAGAGAGGAAAGGAAATCATCAGAGAACTAACTGAAGAAAATTTCTCAAATCAGAAATAAGTAACTATTGGGGCGCCTGGGTGGCTCAGTCAGTTAAGCATCCGACTTCGGCTCAGGTCATGATCTCACGGTTGGTGAGTTCAAGTCCCACATCGGGCTCTGCTCTGGTGGTGTGGAGCCTGCTTGAGATTCTCTCCTTCCCTCTCTCTCTCTGCTCCTGCCCTGCTCGCTCTCTATCTCGAAATAAATAAATAAACTTAAAAAAATAAAAGAAGTAACTTTCTAAGAAGGGGTGCAACATTGTGAAATTCGGCTACGCTGGTGACCAAAAGATCCTAACATGCTTCAATATAGAGAAAATAAATCATATGTAAAGGTTCTGGAATCAGAGTGGCTTCAGGCTTCAACAGCAATACCAGAAGCTAGAAGACAGTAGAGCAATGCTTTCTCAGTTCTGAGGGAAAATTATTTCCCACCTAGAAATATGTACTTGACAAGTTATAAGCCAAGTATTAGATGCAGGATAAAAACAGTTAAAAACATTAGGTCTCAAGTGTTTCTTGGTCTTTTTTTTTTTTCTTAACATCTTGTACCATTTTTCAAGAAGGTACTGAAAAATATACTAAAATGGGAGAGTAAAACCAAGAAATTAAAGGCAAAAACTACAAGAAACAGACTATCCTATATAGGAGAGAGGTAAAGGAATTTCTAGGATACTTGTGGTGTAACTCCCTGTTCCTGGCACCGAGCTCCTAAAACCCTCAAAACTGTCCCATTAATAAGGAGAGTCTAAGGAAATGCTAGGAAAATGTATCGTTGGGGGGAGGGGAAAGAGGATCCACCTAAGACACCAGAAAAACCAACCATGGT
This sequence comes from Cryptoprocta ferox, assembly GCA_028646485.1. NCBI lineage: Eukaryota > Metazoa > Chordata > Mammalia > Carnivora > Eupleridae > Cryptoprocta > Cryptoprocta ferox. Next base: position 29,876,634 of record CM053568.1, read on the forward strand.
AATTAGAGAGTCAGAACTTTCACTTCCCCACCCCTCCAACCCACCTGACCTCTGGGAAGGGGAGAAGGGAGAGAAGGGCTGAAGATGGAGTTTGTCACCAATGGCCAATAATTTAACCAATAATGAAACCTCAATAGAAAAGTTCAAACAGGAACATTCCAGGTTGGTGAACGCATCCACGTGCTGGGAAGGTGGTGTACCTGACACCATGGAGACAGAACAGAAACTGCAGTGCTCAAGACAACTTCCAGACCTCATTCTATGTACCTCTTCATCTGGCTGTCTATTTGCATCCTTTATAATAAACAGTAAACACAGCACTTTCCTAAGTTCTGTGAGTCATATTAGCAAATTATCAAACCTGAGGGGAGGTTGCAGGAATCTCCAAATTAGTAGTATGTTCAGCAGAAATGCAGGGAACCCTACTTACAGGTGGTGTCTTGTAGGTCTGTGCCTTCAATCTGTGGGATCTGTGCTAACTCCAAGTAGAGTGTCAGAATTGAATTAAATCGAAGGACACCTGGTTGGTGTAGAAAAATTGGAGAATTGGTTGTTGTTGAAAAAGATACAACACTGAAGAAAGATCCCAGGGTGATAGCTATATACAAGATGTACAGGGCAACCAGTCCGCATTGAAATAGTTTCACTCTGTAGACAGTCCTGTTGATGGCTGCAATTACTAAGAGGCCCAGTGCCACTGTGCGCTTTTTAGCCAGGGGACAGAATGCCCAGGTAAGCCTGATCCAGATTCTGATCCATACTTGGCTTGTCTTGACCATACGGTGTTGAATTCCCCACTCTCCCCTCCACATCCTACTGCCTGACTCAAATGAGCATACTCCTTTCATTGACTCCTGAGAGCGAGAAGTCAGCTATGGCAAGATGAGAAGTAGAAAACACAGAGCAGGCCCTTCTCTGACCACATTCCTGCCAGTCATCCATACCTGGCAACACTAGAATCCTGCCAGATGTCTCAACTGTGGTGAGCTCTCTGTTCCCCATGAGTCACTCATGTTCTTGCGCACTGACATCCCCAGAAGGGAATCTCGTAAACTCTCTGGGAAACTAAAAGCCAGACTCTGACTCTGAGACTGTTCAATGTATCTTCTTCTGGAAGCCTTCACGTAATAGTGGCACTATTGCCCTTTCCATCCATGGCTGGGTTAACGCACCATACTGGTAATATGGCAATGTTGTATTTTGTACCCTAGGTGTTAAGTACACCGATGTAGCATTCCTTAAATTGCATGCACATATTTTAAACACTTCTGTATGCAAACATACATTTTACAATAAAAGTTTTAAATAAAGCATAGAACAGTATGTATAGTGTGCTGCCATTAGTTTTTAAAAAAGGAAAAAAAGAGAATATGTGTATGTATTTGCTTGTACATGCATAAAATAATCGCTGGGAGATTAAATAAACATCACAGTGACTGTCTCTAGTGAAGACAACTGAGTGGCTGGGGAACAGGGGTAGGAAACAGACTTTTTACAGGAAAGCCTTTTAAAGCTTTTGAATTTCTAACACTGCAAATTTCAAAGGCATGAATGCATACATACATAAATAAATGAATTCAGTGACTTCTATGATTTCTGCAAATCACAACTCTTAAGTCTTTAAAATAAGGATGATACCTCATAATACCGATGAAAGAACCAAATAAGCTTTTGTAAAAAACCCTTTGAAATCAAATACTATGTACATCTGAAAGTAGTATTTTTATTGAAAAAAATCTATCCTTTCCCTTCCTTTCTCCTTACTTTATACAGAAAGTGTTATTCCTTCTTGATACGGTAAGTTTATTTAGCAGTTAAGAAAACACTGGCTTAAACTAATTCATGTGAAGCTATTTATATTTAGATTTAACAAACACCTATGAAGCCTGAAACAAGTTTGATACAATACCACTCTTTTCATATATATTAAATCCTTACAACCCTGTGGTGTAGCTCTAAATGAATAATAAAGCCCTACTGTGAATGGCCATGAGTTCACAAAGACCTAAAGAGGAACCCTACAACCTAACCTTCTGTCAGGTTCATCCAGTATAGAAATCAGCAAGACAAAGTCCCTGACCTCAGGGAGCCCACATTCTGCTAGTAGGAGAGAGCAGAGGTTATTTCTCAAGAACAAGGAGCAAACAGGCAATAAGGCCACCTAACTCATAGGGACTGTGGAAGGCAGCAAGGGAGGCTTCCCAAAGAAGTGTTGACCTGTGACCTGAGTTACATTGCATTCAAGTCAAGAAGGAAGAGTAAAGGGGCGCCTGGGTGGCTCAGTTGGTTAAGCGTCTGACTTCGGCTCAGGTCATGATCTCATGGTTTGTGGTTTCGAGCCCCACGTCAGGCTCTGTGCTGACAGCTCAGAGCCTGGAGCTTGCTTTGCATTCTGTGTCTCCCACTCTCTCTGCCCCTCCCCCGCTCATACTCTGTCTCTCTCTCTCAAAAATAAATAAACATAAAAATTTTTTTAAAAAAAGGAAGAGTAGGAATTAAACAAGTAGATAAATAGGAATGGGACTCCAGGCAGAGGGAATAAGAGACAAACCATCAAAGAGTAACAGAGCATTCAAAAAATTGCCAAAGGTCATGGGGATCCAGTGTTCTGCATTTTAATTTCTTTTTGTTTGATGAGGTGGGGGGGGGCACACGAACTGAAGAGAGGGGCAGAGAGAGAACTCCACACTAAGTGCAGAGCCTGATGTAGCGCTCAATACCATGACCTGAAGCAAAATCAAGAGTCAGATGGGTCAACAAACTGAGCCACCAAGAGGCCCCTGCTTTGCATTTTAAAAACAAACCTCACAGAAAAGCTTTACTGGCAGCTGTGTAGCACTAAAGGAAGATACCTCTGAACGAAGTAGCCTGTCATTGCTAATATCCAGTTTGTGTTTTGTATAAAATAATGTTTAATAGTGTTGTTTCCTGTTATCAGAAGAAAAAGAAAAGCATGCAATTATTTTTCCATTATAATCTAAGGGGTCATCATAGGAATTTATTAAACCTAAATAGTTTTAAGTCTATATTCTATGTATCCAGAGTAAGGCAATGTTAAATGACAAAAACTGTCATCTCTGATTAAAGGAAATAAGAGTAGAAAATAATGGTAGGAAAGGTTCTTCTTTGGTTCTTTTTCTAAGAAGTATATGTGGCATCCAGAAAGGAGAACACAATGAGGACACACATGTATAGCATCACTCTCTCTGCTTAAACAAGACAAAAGATTTCACCACACCTTCTGAGGGAGAGACTCATCAGATTGTGACACTGATCAGCCATCTGTGTCAAACAGAAAATGGTCCCACAAATGACAAAGATGTCCAGCAGGTAGATTAACTGTTTATCGAAGTTGTCTGTCATACTGCATGCCTACAATGATTCTCTGAACAACTCTAAGATCTCCTCTCATTCAAGGAAAGAACATCTCCAAAGAGACTGACATCAAAGAGGCAGAACAGGGACTATTTCCATAAATTGCATCACACATGAAGTTCAAAAGAAATAATCTGAGGATTTTTATAATTCACCTGTATTGACATTAGGCCTGATGATTCTACAGATTCCACAAACCATTTGTGGGCAGAGATTTAGGTCGGGAATATAAAAGGTACTGATGTGAAGGAGTTCTAGGATTATTTGGCCCCATTTTCCACACAAACAACTGATGGCTATCTTGCACCAATAACTTCAGCTTCGGTCAGAGTAGAAATACCATTTATGAAAAGAGGGGGTGTGGTTGCTAAGAACCCTATGGTTTAAGAAATACAATGTGCTGTAAAGCAGGAGCTATTTCCAAGTTTTAAGACTAAGCACAAGGGACACCTAGCTGGCTTAGAAGAGTATGCAACTCGATCTTGGGGGCTATGAGTTTGAGCCCCACGCTGGGTGTAGAGATTACTTAAACAACATAAATAAATAAACTTAAAATATTTTTTTAAAAGACTAATAAATAAGCGCAAGGTCTACCCACTGTACTTCACAATGGTCACAAAGAAATACTGAAATCTCACCTAGGTGGAAGTCAAATTTCTTGGAACCTCACTACCTAGCTCTAGGTATAAATTAAAAAGTAAGCATCAATGAAAATAGCCATCATTAACCCATGCACACACCAGAGTGTCATTGGAGAGGAACACTATACATCAGGAAGGAAAGAGAAAAAACCTTTCAGAAGCAAAAAATAATTTAAACTATAAATAAATTAGCCATTGAGCGACAAAAGATAAAATATATGCAATAAATAAAGTTCACACACTTCACTCAGGAGTACCTATTTACCGGACACCTGGGTGGCTCAATCAGTTAAGTGTTGGACTCTGGACTCTTAGTTTCAGCTCAGGTCTGAAACTAAGGTTCATGGGTTCCAGCCCTGCGTCAGGCTCTGTGCTAATAGCACAGAGCCTGCTTGGGATTTATATTCTCTTTCTCTTTCTCTTTCTCTCTCTCTCTCTCTCTCTCTCTCTCTCTCTCTCTCTCTCCAAATAAATAAATAAATAAATAAACCTTAAAAAGCAAAAAGAACCTACTTACTCTGGTTTACATGGAGAATTTATTCTAAATTATTTATTCTACAATTGTATTCTCTCCTATTCCAGAAAAGAAGAGAAGTAAATTTAAAAGCTGGGGTCATCTACCCTCAGGCTCATTGTTAAGGCACACTGACAACACCCAGAAGCAGCAGCTAAGAGCCTGAGCTGAGAGAAGGAAAAATTATTTTTAAAGAACCCAAAACACAAGACAGAATAGAGCTTTCAGCTTAGGGATAAAACCACCACCACTGAGAAATCATGGTATTACACATGTGTGTGCACAACACAATGGATAAATCCATTATCATTAGACCTGTTTTCTGGGTCTGCTGCTTAATTGCCAGCCATTCAGCCTCTTCTGAGCTCAGCTTCACCTGTAAAAATCAGGATAATACTTCCTTGCTACCAGATAAAACTGCCATAAAGAGCTGAAAAAATAATTTATGTAACAATATCTGAAAAATATAACATGCTTTACAATATGTAACATGCACATAATATATTTAAATAAATTCCCATTTAAATAGCTAAATAAAAAATTAGCACTTAATCGCAAAAAAAAAAAATTACATGATACTGCTGATCCCCTCTCCCCATATGTCAGGGTTTTTAAAAAATTATTAACAAGAAAAAGACAGAGCTTTAAATCAAGAGAAAGATTTTAGCTGCCCTTTGGAAACCAGATAGGTTATAAGCATTTCTTCTAACGAAAAGACATTTCAAAATGAAAAAAGATAAAATGTTTTTTAAATGAATACCCATACCTAAAAACATAAGATGAAATACAATATCCATTACAGTTCCATTACACAGGAATATTTTTCAAACTGTAGGTCATAATCACCAGTGGATAATGAAGTTAATTCCAGCATTAAAAAAAAAAAAAATAGGGCAGAAAATATTTGAGTACCTTGCATTTAATAAAGGTAAGTATTACTTCATAGACTTTTGTTTTACTTAATATGTATTATTATAATGTATACACATACACAGCACTGGGTCACAGTTCTTACATGGAGTTGTGTTTTTAAAAAGTCTGAAAGTCACTAATACAAAACAGATAGATAGGTGTGGGGAATTCTAGACGGCAGCTAAGGCGTAAATAAGGAATGTAAAAGCAGCTAGTACTCAGGGTTACTAGGAGTAGACGAGGAAAGGAATGAAATGTCAGCTGGGACCAGGCTGAAGAGGCCAGAGTTTCGTTTTGTTTTGTTTTTAAAGTCATCAAGCAGCAGTCCTTGAAGTAGAATAAAGATAACAGCATTTGTTCTGGGAATAAAAGAGGCCGATATAGGAAAAACCCTTGACTGAAACTTAGAGGAGAATCTGCCCCCTAAAACTCTCTGACTTTAATCCTTAATTTTCGCATCTGTAAAATGAGAGGACTAGAATAGAAGATAAATTTTAAGATCCTAGGGGCACCTGGATAGTTCGGTTGGTTAAGTGTCTGACTCTTGATTTCTGCTCAGGCCATGATCTCATGATTAATGAGAGTAAGCCCCAAGTCAGGCTCCTCACGGACAGCGTGGAACCTGCTTGGGATTCTCTCTCCCCTGCCTCTCTGTCCTTCCCCTGCTCGCGCTCTCTCTTAAAAATAAAAAAATAAACTTTAAAAAAAAATTTAAGATCCTACTCAACATTCTCTGATTCTGATAGAGTTTATAATAATTAAAACATGACATGAGTACTTGTTTTGTAAAGTAACCTTTTGTATTTAATAACTACAATATTGTCTTTTAATTTAAAAATTATATTACATCTTCCTAATCAAGGCTTGATGGCTACTACCACATTTGGGTATCTCTCAAATTTCGATACTGAAAAGGTCTGGTTAGCTAGGTCAAAATTACCCTTAGGCAAACATGTCCATATTTACCTGGAAGTAATCATGAAAAGACACAGAAGGTGCCTGAAGGAGTTAAATAACCTCCATATAACTTTCTTGATACCATGGTCCACTTAAAAGTTAAAAAAAAATTACAATAACCATTGAGATACATCTAAATTGTTACCTCAGCTGCAATCAGTAATAAGTGTTTCATACACTCAAAGACTAATGTTCCTAAAATTTCGTTCTGTCTCCTTCCTTAGCAGGATCAACCATTTTAGTTTAATCACTTTTCTAGGTAAAGGTATCAATTGCTTCCTTAATGTTTTCCTATTATTGCATCAATTTCCTGGCCTGGACTTGGCTGCCTGTCCCAGTCTGTGTTCTCCTTGGCTGGCTCCTCAGACTGCATGCTTCTTTCTATTGGTAAGCTCTTCCCTGGTCTGTGCCTACTTCCTTATGCTTAAAGCCTTATCTGCAAAAACAGTGGTTCCAAGCTCTTGAAATGAATTTAGTACATACAAGGAAGTTGCTCTGACTGGGCATAGGGTATATATTATATCATGAGGTGGTGTTCATAGAAAGATGTGTATTTTACCACAGATGTCATATTTGGGGCTGCCTCTGAGACTAGATGGAATCTGTTCTACTTCTAAGCAAAAGAGCTCTATCTCTTTCAATTAAGGGATGAAAAATGAGAGCAGATAAATGTCTAAAGCAGGACTGAACAGAGGTACAAACGAAGGAATAAAAACAGACCAACAGACCAAGCCAATCAATCACTGACAACTATTTTGACTCTGAATACCTTTATATAACAGCCGTGAGAGAAAACACTAAAAAGAACTAAATCTCTACAAACACACACACACACACACACACACACACACACACCCCAGTGTTTCATCATTCCATATCATTAGCACAAAGTGAGAAGAGAACATAACACCTATTATCTCTTCTGCAAGTCCATATTGTTCATTGCTCTATAGACCCGCATCTACTTTGGAAAACATGTTCTTCCAAATCAAATCACTCTGATTGAAACAGATGGACACATGTCAATCCAAGTGACCAACATGTAGAAACAGAGCAAACTGAAGTTTTACAGAATTCATTTTTTACTGAACTTGTCTTGCGCCAGTTCTCACAAACTTTGATATACCAAGTAAATTATCAGACATTAATTTTACCACGTACCACCCAAATAGCTGATTTGAACCATAATCCTGAAAATGGTGTGACCTTGATTTATAAAACTCACATTGGGCATTAACACTAATAAACCATATTACTCCTGTTCAGTCAAAGACCTGAATATGTTTAGGGCTGAATAAAACAAGGGACCAGAAAACACACAGTGAAAATATGTTTAAGGAAGAAAGTGCAAATCTCTACAAAATAAATGTTTTAAAACATGCACTAAGGGGTAATTGGGGAAGTGAAGATCAATTTGTGCTATAAGGTCCTGAAGTCAGCATTAAAGCTTTTAGAATCAACTATGCAAAAAGCAGGGGCGCCTGGGTGGCTCAGACGGCTGAGCATCAGATTCTTGGTATTGGGTCAGGTCGTGACCTCACGGTGGTGGGACTGAGCCCTGGGATTGAGACCTGCGTCGTCATGAAGCCTGCCTGAGAGTCTCTCTCTGGCCCTCCTCCACTCACTCATGCCCTCTCTCCCTCTCCCCCTCAAAAATAAATATAATTTAAAATAAAACTATGCAAAAAGCAAACACCACAGGGATATGAAAGGCTGAGACTGAAATAAACAAACAGGAAATCTGAGGAAAGGAAGAAACAAACATGACTGTGTTGATGATGTCAATATCGTTACTATTCCACCAAACCCATGTGGAAATTGGACAATGCTGCCCAGCTACAAAACCCACATTACTGAAGGCTGAACATGAATGAGAAAATAAAACAATATAATGTCAGTGTGTGCAACTGGGATTTCTAAAAAATATTTTTTACTCATGTATAATAATTACTGTATCTAAAATTTTGAAGCAGTTTTGGGTTTTTCTTAATACAATGAAATATATGAAAATTTTCTGTGTAAAAATGTAAGTTAAGCAAAAGAGAAACTTACTGATACTGTTAGAAAGTATAATGGTAGAAAAATTCAGAATAAGAGTATTTTTGATGAATGAAATTAGCACTTAGTATAAAATATATAAAACTGTCAAAAATAAAGACAGGTAAACCTGAAAATATTATGCTTGGATTCTCATTCTAAAATATAACACTTTAACTTAAAGAGCTATGATATTATATCAACATAAGAGAAAGTCAACAGACCAGCATTAAACAAAAAAAATACAGAAGGCACACACAAAATATCTAGAACCAGGTTAAAAGATACCTCTCTACAATAGAATAGTACTGATTAACCTCCAAGTAAGTGCATCCCTTTCCCTCAATCAACTCACCCAACATTTTCTGCATCTTCATCACACTCAGCTTTATATTTGCAAGGTCCACACTTGGAGTGTTTTCTGTGAACTTCTGCCCCTGACCCTTCCTCTTCTGTTAAAAAGAAAAATTAAATTTTCAACTACAAGTTGTTTCCTTTCCAGATAAACTTCATGTTTTCAGCAGCCATTATCCCATTTCTGGCAGAAATGTGTACCTGCGCTCTTGAAAACAATCAGTTCCAAAATCTATCAATGCTTGCATCCAAAAATGTTGCCAACACTGAGTACAACATATTCTATGAGGAAAACAAGTATTGGTGATAGCAAAATAATCCCTTAACCTATGTACAAAAGAACACTACAGGTTTTGATAATTAATTGCCTTTAAAAGAATTACCATATAATATTAAATAAGAGAGAGAGAAAATAAAACATGAGCAATAAATTTGGTCCAGTGATCACCCTACTGAAAGACTATGCAATGCCAGTTAACAAATAAATGATTAAATGCAATAGAGTATAACCACTTGTTCCTCACATCAGTTTCATACCTGCCTTTCTTATTACATAAATAAAGAATTTTAAAAAATACTTCTCTCCAAATCTGTAAAAGGAAAGGGGTCTCTTTACAAAGGACTTGCCTCCTTTTCTACTTTGCCCACTTAGCACACCAAAAATACCCAGAATGCAGAAGTGTGAGGGTCTCCTGTGATCTGGCACAAAAAAACAGTTTTTTTAGGTTACCACTGTTTCCAACTCATAGCTCACATTCAAGGGCTTCTACATTTTGGAGGCTCAACTAGAATGGATCCTACCCTGATAATCTCAAACTGGGCAGGGAGATCTGTTCTAAAGCCAATTTAGGGATTACAGTTTACTCAAAGGATCTCTCATTCTGGTATGGGAAGTAACACCTTATTCGGGGGGTGTCAATCAGTAGAGAAGATATTACAAGGCAAGTCAAAAAACCTAATATGCCTATTTGGTAATACTTCTAAACTTTCCATTTTTAGTGTCTGCATGCACTTCAAGTAGAAATCTTTTCCCAAATTCTCATGAATACTCCCAGAATCCAGGGATCATAATCCTATTATTTCTGAGGCTTCAGAAAAATCAGGAAATCACATGGTCACCACAAGCTCACTCAAGTTTGTACACTAATCTGAACAAACGACTTAGCGTTTCTAAACTCATACTCCCTGAAAAGAAATGGTCAACCTACCTTCTCAGAGCAAGACATCCAGTATTTACATGACATAAAAAAAAAATTACGACATCAACTTCCACTTCTTTAGTATGGGAACGTGACTGTTTCCTTACTGAATATCTGACCACAAAGACTAAACTACATATCTCTTTTAAAATCCTTTCTGGCTCTAAGATCTAGAATTCATGGTCTGACCCTTCACATGTGATCATGAAGCTTCTGCTTGAACATGTCCTTTTAAATCACATTCTATTGTTGGATAGCTTTAATCTTTTCTTTTTTTTCTCCTGAAACTTTCATTCCAGAACTTCTTCCTCAGGATAGTTCTTCTATTCTCTAAGTGACCTTTGAATTGCCTTCTAACTCTGACATTTTAGGATTCTATGAAATGTGCAAGTCTGGAATAAGGTTTCAGATAGTATTGAAAGGATCATAACCACAGTTTTCATTTGTATGAGTGTGAATTTTACTAGAGTAAGTTTTCTTTTAGTGTATGTATCCCCACAGTACCTCCAACATTACTTTGGATACAGTAGACACTAAGTATTACAGCTTCATCGGAGTAGGAAATAAATGAGTCATTCTTAAATCTGACAATTTAAACTCTTGCTATATTCTAGTACCAGATAATACTTTTTTAAATAGCAGAAATAATTTATATATTTGTAAAATAAAATGAAACACATACACAGGAGAATTTTAATGGCATAAAGTCTAGATTCCACTACAGTTGTTCTGCAAGCCTTCTCTTTGCCATGCACAACTCGCTCCAGAGTTTTATAACCCCGTAACTTGAAAGTTCCTTATGAGCAAAAATTCGTAAGCAAGGGGTGTGAGAGTTACAAATACTCTGGTCCAACCCCAAATCACTTGTGTGGATGATCCCAAGGAGAAGGCACTTTGGTACAATCTTGATTTAACAGGAGCTACAACATTTCCACTTTGTCTGTCAACAAAACTTTAGTGAGACATAACTGTATGAAACAACATGCCTAGGGCTAAAAGGGACAGAAGGGTTGGGAGTGATGACTAAGGGCTTCTTTCTGGAGTAATGAAAATGTTCTAAAATGGACTGTGGTGATGAATGCACGACTCTGTGAATATACTAAAAGCAACTGAATTGTAAACTTTAAATGAGCAAAATGTACAGTGTGTGAATTTTACCTCAATAAAGCTGTTAAAAACAGAAAAAGGCAGAAAACAAATGTCCTTTAAAGGGTACTTAAAACTTACCTCCTTCTCCAGATCCAGAGCCATTATCTAAGAAGAAAAACAAACAGTGAATAGAAATACTTTTGCTGGAAATGTCATTTGATCCAATAGTCAAGTTTCTCAACAAAAATCAAACTGCAATAGCAATTCTCATTTTTTGGATATCAAACAGTTTATTCTTATACACTCGCTCCATGTTTTTCCCCAAATATAAATTCCTTGCACACACAATCATCTATACCTCATACATCTTTGTAGCCATTCAGAAAGTATCCAGGTGCCCTGCACAGAGTAAAGACCAATAAATACTCTAAAATAAATGGCAATATAAAAATAATTTTAATGAACTCACTTAAAAGGTAAAAAAATGTAATTTTGTTCAAGCTTAAGAGGAATAACGAATAAGCTACTTTTATTAGAAAGGGAGGAAAAAGAGCTTTGGGTCTTGCTCCAAAAATCTTAATGAAATCTGTGGATAAAGGCCAAAAACCAAAAGGTAAGAAAAAGCCTCAAGGCTTAAAAGGAAAGAACTTCTGAGCTGAGGTTTTCATATTACTGATAAAATTAGCTTCCTCTAGGAAACCTAACCAGAAGGACTCTCACCAAGGTGTAGGTGAGACTCTTGTTACTAATGAAATTAAAAAGCCTCTCACAAAGTTACCAGCAAGAAATCGGCCTAAAATGTAATTAATATAAAATATTTATTTTATAAATCCTAAAAAGGCCAACATATGATGCAGAGCATGTTGAAAAGAGGGTAGTGCTCTAATATCATCAGCATGGTGTAGTAAAAAAGCAGAGATGGCAACAGAAGAACTTGACACACTTTATCCAGCACTTTCGGGGGGTTGGGAGGAGACACATCCTCAGGAACCCACTTAAGTTCTTCAAATGGTTCCCTAGAGTGGGAGACAACACCCTTCACAATATTGCTCCTTTCCCTTTAATCTCCTTCAGACAATAATCAAATTCCCAAACATAGTGGAAATAGGAGGAACCAGAAAAATACATATTTTTTTGTAATATCCACTGCAAAATCTTCAAGGGATTTTATAAAGTCTAAAATTGTGTTCAATTCTGATTAATCAACCGTAAATAATGAGATCTGAGTAAACAGAAGGAAAAGAGTGGAAGGGCAGAAAAAAAAGACAAAGAAGAAGGGAACTCAATTTAAAATTGTTCTATGACCAAACTTTTCTTAGAAAAACACTCCTTTTTTCCTTCTATTCTACCTGCATTGACTGGGTACATATCATGTGGTAGGCAACACAGTAAATGCTAGGAATAAATTGAATTAGATAACCCCAATGCATGAGATACTCCCAATCTGTTTTCAAATCATGCTAGATTTTAATGAATATAATACCTCAAACTTTCCTTTAGTGTCCTTTAAAATTCTGAAATAGGAGCACCTGGGTGGCTCAGTCGGTTGAGCGTCCGACCTTGGCTCAGGTCATAATCTTGCAGTGTGTAAATTCGAGCTCCGCATCGGACTCACTGCTATCATCACAGAGCCCACCTTAGATCCTCTGTACCCCTCTCTCTGCCCCTCCCTGCTTGCACTCTCTCAAAAATAAATAACATTATAAAATAAAATAATATAAAATAAAAATATGAAATAAATATTGTGACTACTCTGATAATGAGTTGAGTTCTTCTTGTAGATTATATTTTCATTGCACATATGCCTTCCCCCATCCACACAACTCCACCCCAACCCTGGGACTAAATATACCTCCCCAGGTAGGGCATCCTGCCTTCCTGTTGAGAAGCAACTGATCCAGCTGAGGACAGATGTGTCAGCTCATGACCTGAGGCGAAGTTGGACGCTTAACTGAGCCACACAGGCACCTCTGCCCTCAGCTTCTTGAAGGTAATCTACATCATATCTGCTAGAAGTGTCTCGTTTCAGGAGGGTGCTAACCACATCAGATGTTAGGGTGGGGCTGGCCACACTCAGCAGCCCTAGGGTGGAGGGTTGGCCACACCACAAAGACCAACCATGTAATTTAGAGTGGGGGGCTTTCAATCATGTGGTATTAGTGGACCTGGAGTTTGAGATCAACCACATGGACAATGGATCATTCATGCTTATGAAATGGAGCCCTAGTAAAAATCCTGGACAGAGGCACTGTAATACAAAGGGAAAGAAAAAAAAAATAGAGTATATCATATAAGAAGTGTCTACACCTATACTGCTAACCTACATACAATAATTCTAATTACAACACTTCACTTGCATCCCTGTCCCCAAACACAAATGCAAGTAAGAAACTTATATTAGTGCCTTCCAAAATTAACCATTACTGATTCAGGAAGGAAAAGAGAAGGAAGTAAATACAAAAAAACTGGGGGAAGATAGGTGACAAGGATTGGCAGACAGAATAGAGAAGATATAAAAAGAGACAAGCTTGGAAAGAGACACATCCTGGGATGCCACTAATGGCTTTCTATAAATATTCTCCATCCCCTTTCCCCTGCCAAGAAAATAAAAATCAACAAAATGGATCCCATGTAATTTCCAACCCAAATCTCATTCTAATATTCAAACCGTAAGGCAAAAGACTGGCAAAGTCCCCACAAAATTTCACCACCTGGGGTTAGAAAGCAACAACACAAGGGGTGCCTGGGTGGCTCAGTCGGTTAAGCATCTGACTTCGGCTCAGGTCATGATCTTATGGTTAGTGAGTTCGAACCCTGCATCAGGCTCTGTGCTGACACTTCAGAGCCTGGAGCCTGCTTCAGATTCTGTGTCTCCCTCTCTCTCTGCCCCTCCCTCACTCACATTCTCTCTCTCTCTCTCAAAAATAAATAACCATTGGGACGCCTGGGTGGCTCAGTCGGTTGAGCGGCCAAATTCAGCTCAGGTCATGATCTCGCGGTCTAGAAGTTCCAGCCCCACGTCAGGCTCTGTGGTGACAGCTCAGAGCCTGGAGCCTGCTTCCCATTCTGTGTGTGTGTGTGTGTCTCTCTCTCTCTGCCCTTCCCCTGCTTGCTCTCTGTCTCTCTCTCTCTCAAAAATAATAAACTTTAATAAATAAATAAATAAATAAATAACCATTAAAAAGATTTTTTTAAAAGCAACAACATGAAATGCAGACAAAAAAGAGCCCCCACCCCCCCACTCCCTAAACAACTAATCCAAAGAGCAGTTCTGGGAATACACCTCTGACTGGAAATTGTGTTTTAGAAACTATGGTGGATCATCTCTAACATTTATTCAGAAGAGTATCACACATACCAGAGTAGCATGGTCCTCTTGCTACTACTGTTATCTCTTTCTGATGCTTACAAGCAGCCCTTCTGAGAAAGCATTCATTTTGATAAGTGTCCCCATTTGATCCACAGACAGGAATGTAATTTGTATGGCACTGCAAAAGAAACAAAAATAAATTTTCAAAACTAGGCATGAATATTAATGGTTCACTTCATATTTATGAATGTAATATCATAGTACTGTGACATACTTCTACTAAAGAATAGTTTGTTTTTTTGTTTGGTTTAAAAAAAAGAGTTATACCACTTTCTCATACCTTTTTTCACATTTATAATGAAAATAACTATCAACTATCCATAAAAATGAGAATGAAAATCCCTGTGCTATCTAGTTCATTTGCTTGCTATAAAAATCCAGGGAGGTAAGAGTAAAATTCTTGGCAATGGTTGTAATAAGCTAATAAGCACTAATTATATAATATCATTTTATTAAAACCAAAATTCATTTATTCAATACCACCAGAATCCCAAGTCCCAAGATAAATGCTATAGAAAACACAAAGAAATACATGATCCCTAGGTCCACCATCCACGTAACTATGGACTATAGCATCATCGCCATATTCTCCACCTGTAAATGCCATCTCCCTAATAAAGTTGTTGTGAGGATTAAATAAAAGATCCATCTTTAGCATTTATATCTGGCCATGGTAAATTCTCAGTAAATATTAGCTGGTTTTGCTATGCTATCATCACTTCTGAGTTTTAAGTAGTTGCCCAGGGTCACAGCTAATAAGTGGGAGACCCACAGTTTTTCACAAGGGATGTATTCTAACCACTACACACTCGAGTTATTCAGCAGGGTCTCACTATGCGTCACTTGGTGGTAGTGAGCAGGGGCTTAAAATAGTTCCTGAAATTCAACCTAACAAGCACATGCCTAGGAGTGAGCATGAGACAGAAGAAGAAGACCTGATGTTCTTTGGTCAGTCTGTTTCCAGGGGTCTCTCTTAGGAGCCTTTCATTATGCTATAGGCAAAATGAAGGGATTGGGCAATTTTAACATGTGACTTCTGACGTGGGCACTGACTCTAATCTAAGGTCTGCCTCCCTCATACTGCCACCTTGCTGGGGCAAACAGTTCTCCCCATACCTTCAATTTAGCTAGAAGAATGTGACTTGAAGTAGTTTAGAAAGGGCAGAGTGTACAATTCTGAGCCACATCCATCCAAGCATTTATTGACTGCCTACCATGTGTCAAGAACTGTGCTGAATATAATAAATAAGAAAATAGCAACAAGATTGTGATGGTCAATATTATGTGTCAACCTGACCAGGCCCCAGGGTGCCCAGATTAAACGTTATCTCTGGAGGCCTGGTTAATTTCCATTAGAATCAACTGACTGAGTAAGTGCCCTCCCCAAAGTCAGTGGGATCATCCAATCCATTTAAGGGCCTGAATAGAATAAAAAGTGGAGGAAAGGAGAACTGGGTCTCCCCGCCTGACTGTTGATTTGGGACATGGGTATTCTCCTGGTTCTTAGGACCTCTGTCTTAGACTGGGACTTACGTCTTCATTACTCCTGATTCTCAGGCCTTCAGACTTGGACTAGAACTACACTATCAGCTTCCCTGGACATCTAGCTTGCAGACAACAGATCATGGGACTTTTCAGCCTCCATAATCAAGCCAACCAATTCCTTATAATATACCCTCCCCTCTCCTTTTTCCCCCTCATTCTCTGCGTGTGTGGTGTGTATATGTATGTTTATATGTATTATATATATTACTCTTAAAATTATTTATACACACACACACACACACACACACCCTATTGGTTCTGCTTCTCTGGAGAACCCTAATACAAAGGTCTAATAAGAGGACATGCAACACCTAGCAAGAGCAGACATTGATAAATTCAAGAAAAAAAACACAGTCCGGAGAACTCCAGGGAGAAGAAGGACAAAGAGGAAGAAAGAAAATAAGAGGAAAATTGTAGGCACTCCTCTTTGTACATAATCCAAGTTTTAATGGAAAGATGCAATACTGATCATTTTTCTTGGTACAAAATAAAAGTGGCTTTGTTTATATAATGTGATGAGATATAATAGCTCTTACTAGCAGACTGAATAAAATAATTTTAGACTTTATTTAAAATCCTGTTATTATCTGTTAAGATGTATTTAAATTATAAACCAGAAATTATAATATGGTTAATAAATCATATTAACACTAAAAGCATGTTGAATCTTAAGCAAGTTTTTTAAGTGAATTGAAAGATACTGCCAAAGAAACCAGCAAATAAGTGTTTAATGGACATAGGAGGTGATTTTTCTTCAACTGGCAATAACCTAACTCTAACTTGAACAGATTTATAAATTGTAAGAAGGCAGAGTAGTCAAAGGAAGGTTCATTCAGCAGCAGGATCAAATCATGCTGTAAGCCCTGGGGCAGTTTGCTCCTACAGGGCAAGCAACTTGTCTTTAAAATCTTTATATCCTCAGCATCTAGCACCAAGTACAAAGCAAGCCTCGGATAACCGTCTAATGATCTCAACTCCTAACTTTTATTTCTCTTTCTCGCTTTGCCACCAGGTAAGAATGCAAAGGATTCTTACAGATCATGCGAGGATTTTCTAGCTATCCAAATATGTGAAAAAGGTCAAAGAGGCTATTTCTTTATAATCTTCAAGTTGCAAGGAAAGACTTTCAATTAATGAAAAGCAGAACCATAAAGACAAAAATTAAATAAATATGATACAAAAATTTAAGCTTCTTTATATCACACTATATATATATTAACATGAATTTAAATTTAAAAAACTTCTTTATATCAAAAATTATAAACAAAATAAAAATGACACTAGAATAACTTCTTTAACATTTTTGTAATCTCAATTAAAAAGGAAACTCTAAGGTAAATATTACTGAGTGGTTTAATACTTAAAAGAGAAATTAAAATACCTACAATTGACCCTTAAACAACATGGGTATTAGGGGTAACAATCCCCCATACATCAAAAATCCATGCATAACTTTTGACTCCCCAAAATCTTTTTTTTTTTTTATTTTTTTAATGTTTATTTATTTTGAGAGAGAGAGACAGATGTGAACAGAGGAGGAGCAGAGAGAGGGGAAGACACAGAATCCGAAGCAGGCTCCAGGCTCCGAGCCATCAGCACTGAGCCCAATACAGGGCTCGAACCCACAAACTGTGAGATCATGACCTGGGCCAAAGTCAGACACCCAACCGACTGAGCCACCCAGGTGCCCCAACTCCCCAAAATCTTAACTACTAATAACCTGCTGTTGACCAGGTTACCAAATAACATAAATAATTAACATATATTTGGTATGTTACATGTATTATATATTGTATTTTTACAATGAAGTCAGCTAGAGAAAAGAAAATGCTATGAAAAAAAACACGTAAAACAGAAAATACATTTACAGGACTGTACTACAAGAAATCCATGTATAAGTGGACCCACAGAGGTCAAGCCTGTGTTGTTCAAGGGTCAACTGCATACACTTGTAGAACGCACAATATTTCTAGAAGGAAATACAAGTAACAGATGCTGCCTTTGAGAAGAGCAATTAGTAGTCTGGAGTGAAAGGAAGACATTTTTCATTACACTATATATCTTCTTATATAATGTTCAAGTTGTTTAAAATGGGCATACATTACTCTTTTAAAAACCATAAAAACAGTATCTACATCACAGGTTTTCATTGAAAGTCTATGAGTTATAGAGACTTTCAGATATATGGGTATATATATATAATGTATATACATATTTAGAGCTATTAATGGATATAATGCTCAGCATAGTAAGCAATATATAAGTACGCAAATAATGGACTGCATATAGAGTATGCACATACATACATACATATGTCTTCACAAATCAACACAAGGAAGAAAGAAAATACTCCAAAAAATGGGCAAAGAATATGAAATATTAGTTGACAAAACAATGTTCAATAAATATATGTCACATTTTCAATTTCTCTAAAAATTAAATGAAAATTTAAAAAATATTTTTGGCCTTACAGATTTACAATTTAAAAGGATTGAGGGGTGCCTGGGTGGCTCAGTCGGTTGAGTGTCCAACACTTGGCTTCAGCTCAGGTCACGATCTTGCAGTTCATGAGATCTGCACTTTCAGTGCAGAACCTGCTTGGAATTCTCTCTCTTTCTACCTCTCCCCCTCTCACGCTCGCTCTCTCTCAAAATACGTAAACATTAAAATAAAAAAAATTTTTTTAAGGATTGACAAAACCCACTACCACGAGGCTAAGAGGAAACCAGCAGTGAATATACTATTATTGATGAGAATGTCATCTGCACATGAGCATCCACTGGCACAACAATTCCACATCAAGGAATTTAACCTAAAGAAATAGAAGACAGTTGAAAGACAGAACAACTTCAGTCTTCCCAATACAGGAGTGGCTAAAACACCGGTAAGAAACGGCGAATCTTTCTGGCTCAAGGAACCAAAGGATAGAGTTCAGGGCAACCACAGCCACTAATGAGAAACCCAAAAAGGAGAGAGTCAGAAGGGCCTTCCAGATTCTGTATATAAACTCAGCTCAAATTTCTGGCTGACTCCCAAACCACTCATGAGGCGGACTCTAAGTAGCCCAGCTAAGACTAAAAGAAATGAACTGATACTTGTGTTGCTTCCCACAACAGGAAAGAAAATGTGCAGTCTGAGTTCACCCAACTTGATTTGCTTCCAAGTGACAATACTCTTTGGAGAAACATCACAGAAGTCGAACACTCTAAAACATATCATTCACAATGTGTACAATAAATTCAAAATTACTCTAATACAAAGAAAAAGGAAAACACAATCCATTCTCAAGTGAAAAGACAATCAACAGACATGATCCTTGAGATGTCCCAGATGCTTAAATTAGCAAAGATTTTGAAGCAGCAATAGTATCTAAGCTAGAGGAAAATATGCTTGACGAATGAAAAGGCAGGAAGTCTCAGTCAAGAAATCAAAACTATAAATTCTAGAAATAAACTATCTGAAAATAAAAACTCACTGGATGTACTGAATGGAGAAGACAGAATAATGGATTAGGGAACCTGAAGACAGATCATAAAAAATTATCTAATGTGAAGAACAGAAAGAGGTAAAAGTTCATGAGGGTTTAGTAACACGATAGACACCAATACCATCTTTTAAGGAAAGAAGCCCACGTTAGTTGTTATCCCTTTTAAGAGGGTTTAGGGAGCAGGCAGGGAAGCCAGACATAACATAATGAACAGAACATTCATTGCATGAGTAAACCAGGTAGGTGCGGGCACAAGGTCAGCTAAGCCACATCAAAGATGGTTACTGTAAATAAATAGTGCATTATAAAGTCCCTTTTGACTATGAAGAGTCTGTCTAGCTGGACAATAGTATACCTCCCTACTCTTTCTCCAATAGTTTAAAGTTTTCAAAGAGATTTCACATGCAGACTCTCTGGTTTTGATTCTCATTACAGTATCATAAAAAAGGGTAGAAAACATGCCTTCTCTTTTCAGATGGATCATATAGAAACTTGCTGAGGTTTTATAGGGTTACTGGAAATACTGACTGTCCTATGTTTTTGTCTCTAATCTCTGTACCCTTTTCTCCCCTTAAAATCCAAAATGATGGGTCCAATTAAAATAAAATCGTAAGTGGAAAAAATTCCAGTTTCTCCTTTGTTTAACCTCAAATCCTGAATCTGGGACCATCTCCTGAACAACTTTCTGAAGCCAGATTATAATTTAATCCCAGCAAATAAAACGGAAGAATTGAATGTAACAGCTTTTGCGTTCCTTCTTTTTAGTTTTTTTTTTTTTAAGCAACAGAATCACAACCCAAAAGAGCATCTGAAAAGCAAAGATGTCAGTTTGAGCTTCCCCTGTCTAGTTTATCTCTAACCCTGACCTACCCTGAGGCACTAAATCAGTCATGTTCTTTGACCTAAAGAGATGAGACAGTAGCAAATAAAAATGGAAGGGAAGAGCATAACATATAAAGAAGTTGAATCACTATGTTGTACACCTGAAACTAATGTAACACTGTGGGTCAACTATACTCACACTAAAAAAAAAATTTTTAATGGAAAGTAAAAAGACTAGAAAGAGAAGGAGGTGGGGGTGGGGGCGGGAAATGCCAACATTTTAAATAAGAGACTCATTTCTTTTCAGCGAAAAGTAGAACTTACATTTGACTAGAACTTTTAATATTTGTTCAAAGCATCTTCACATCTATTATTGCCAGTCTGTCCTCTTAACTCAAAGAAAGAAGCAAAGAATGTACAAATAATAGTACTTCATCTGACATAAAATAAGTGGGCTGTGTAATCCAACTTCTTTATGGGGTTCAAACTACTTTAAGCTTTTTAATTTGAAGAATGTAGAAGAATAAAATATTAAAAATGTAAAATTCTTCAAAATAGGCTTGGTTTCCTCACCTGAAACTGACATGCACATTTCAAACCATCTCCATCTTCTTTACAGACTCCTCCATATTTACATGACGATTCATCACAAACTCTTACATCAGACTCCCTCACATTTAATTCTGAAAAAGAGGAAAAAATGTTTCATATGTCTTTTGTATCCAAACATACATATATAAAAGAAAAAAATACCTTAAAATGTGTTGATCATCTCATTAACAGTATAACAAGACATAACATACAAAACGCAAGTCCTATAAGACACAAAATGTTCAGAATTCCCTAAAGAGAACCCTGTATATTAATATGCCTAATAAGTAACCCAAACCAAAATAAAACTCAAAATTTCAGGATCTCACAGAATTCCAAAAGGTAAATCTACAGAATTTTTCTAGTTGGCTACCAAGAGCTTAAGACAGTCTTCTTGCTATTGTCTTAATATCTTAGATTATTTTTAATAGGTTTTTAAAACTAATCTCTACACCCAACATGGGGCTTAAACTCATGACCCCCAGATCACGAGTAGCATTCCCTAACAGCTGAGCCAGACAGGCACTCCCTTAGAACATTTTTCTAGTGATTAAGTTACTTTTAAGGAGAATAACTAAAAGAAATCTTAATTGTTATGGTAACTAAATAAACTTCAGGTGAACTTAATTCATTCTAGACCAACTAATTTAATTATAAAAGAATTCAAAAGTAAACTTGGATACCATACAATAGATATATATGGAGCATTTCTGTGCACACAATTAAAAAGATTAAAAATCTCACTCTTAAAATTTTTTAATGACTTAATTTTACTCTACCACAGAAAGTAGCTCCAATCAACAATACTAGCATTCTGTGGTCATTTTGCTCCTGCTCCAAGACCGTCTTGCTCTGGAACTATCATATTAAGCTTCCTAGCATCATGTGGAATTAAGTAAAATCCACTATAATGCAATTTTTTATATCCTCCCTATTAGGAATGAGACATACAACAACAAACAATAAACAATAAAATTATAGCAACATTACCAAACAATAAATAAATGATTACTTTGAAAAACCCATTCCACTGTAGAGGTGAACAAAGTCTGGGAGCAGGAAGGACTAAGGTAGCTGCAGACTCTGTCACTCAGTAACTAAAGGACTCTGGGAAGGGCACAAGGTCTCCTGCACCTCTAGATCATGATGAAGTCTTGGCAAACAGATTTCAGGGACCATTTCTGTAGCATTCCCCCTTCCTTCATTGTTTTATATTTCTAAATTTCAAAGCAGGACCCAGTGGACTGAGTCAAGAAGGTTCTGTATCTAGTGGCATCTATCAAAGCAGGACCCAGTGGACTGAGTCAAGAAGGTTCTGTATCTAGTGGCATCTATCCTTGTGACATGTCATTGGCTCTCTCTGCCCCATTTGTTCTCACTGCTCTGCAATGGTGTCTTGGGTGTCCTACTCCTCAGAACTGACCATCCAAGGAACTGGCAGTCAAGTACCTAAATACCCAAGAAGTCTGTCTACAGTACTTATCTGAATAACCACTCTCAACCAAGCACTGCACACTAGGTTAAGTATACATGTATGTAACTATAAGTTACAATTTTTTTTTCTTTTCCTTAAATGAAACTCAGGTATTTAAAAAAGACATGAGCTGAAACTTAACACAACAGGAAATTATTAGTACTATTTTGTTGTTTTCGCTGTTTCACAACTATTTCAGGCACAGATGATCATCTTTTAATTCCTTTCACCTTGGCTATCTGGCTATGGAGGGTCTATGTTCTTGGTTCCCCTCATCTCCCAATTTTTGCTTACTCATCCTTCCCCTCCTTAACAACTTGCATTAGCACTTGAGGCTCAATCCTAAGTGTGGTGCTTGCTTTTTTCTATCTACCCACATTCCTACTGGGAACTTGCACAAGGTACAGTTCCAACTACACTCTAATGTACATCTTGAAACCCAAAGAAGATTAACTAAATATTAACAAAGAACCACTTTGGAGAAGAGAATAACAATGCATAATATCTTTGTTCAACTACAGGCTTAGTCAATTTTACAGGCCATAGAAATAAAAAGAATTGTACAATTTGAGAAATAAAATTTAGTGCATTTCTCCTCCCTTTTTTTTTGTAGCCTTAAAGTTCACACTCTAAAACAGGGATAAATAAAGTTTTTTTCTGTTTGTGGGCCAAGATCATGGTCTGAGTAGCTCTGACTTGCTACTTGGGCTTGAGAATCTTTGAGGTATGTTTCACTTATTGTATTTTCAAAGTACAATGGCATTGGGGTGTCTGCGTGGCTCAGTCGGTTGAGCATCCAACTCTTGATTTCAGCTCAGGTCATGATCCCAGGGTTGTGGGATCCAGCCCCACATTGGGGTCCACACTGAGTGTGGAGACTGCGTGGGATTCTCTCTCTCTTTTCCTTTGCTCCTCTTCCCTGCCCCCAAATAAATAAATAAAATTATACAATGCCCTTGCAATCTATAACCTAAACAATCCCTGACACCAAGATTCACACATCTCTGGAGAATGAAGGTTTTTCAAAGCATCTGTTTGTTGGGACACCTGGGTAGCTCAGTGAGTTGAGCGTCTGACTTCGACTCACGTCACGATCTTGCGGTTAGTGCATTCAAACCCCATGACGGGCTCTGTGCAGACAGCTCAGAACCTGGAGCCTGCTTCAAATTCTGTGTCTCCCTCTCTCTGCTCCCCCACTCATAAACCTGGAGCCTGCTTCAAATTCTGTGTCTCCCTCTCTCTGCTCCCCCACTCATACCCTGTCTCTGTCTCTCTCAAAAATAAATAAACATTAAAAAAAATTTTTTTTTCAAAGCATCTATTTGCATGAGGGACCAAGAAACATTTTAGGATAATAATCATCCTTACTGAAGAGAGGCAGAAAAGCTTAGACCAATAAACAGAGCTTGAACAGGAGGCGTGGTCCCATGCACAGGATGGTGTCTATCACTTGGACTGCTCCCCCAGCCTAACCCCAAGAACTCAACATAATAGAGGAGCTACAGTGAGAAACTAAATAGCAGCTTTTCACTAAAAGCTCTGAAACAACAAGGTATAAAGAGCTCTGCTTTGATGTCCACACAACAAGATAGAATAGCAGGGGAGAAAAGAGGCTGGGACACCTCAGAAGCCTCAGCTTCAGCACCACACCTGGCAGGATGGCACAAAGCCAAAGAGATAATCAGACACAGAGATACACTTCTGATATCTAGGAGCAGCAAACATGGCAGGGAGAAAAAGGTGTGTCATGAGGCAGTGGTCAGAATACATTAGTGAGCCCACATGAAACACCCTTTCATGATCCCAAGAATAAACTTAGGGGGGAGGAATTTGGGGGAGTTAGAGGCTCCACATTAACAGATGAGGGTAAAAGTCATGAAATTCTGATTACCCTGGCTATTAGTCATGTTTTATTTTATGCCTACCCTGTTATTAAATTCATGCCTTTTTCATGTGTATTAATGTGTTAAATGTGATTATTTAGTTGATCAGAAAACAAGTTTCTACTATATATCTAATACTATGCTAAGAAATTGGGGCACAGAGAAAAATATATAAATGAGGAGGCTGTGATCTTACTAACATATGGAACAATTGCTAATGAGTTCAATATAGTCTATAAGGAGAAAATGCTGTTGTATAGGCTATAATTGCTCTGGGAGTTTCAAGAAGTAGGTTTCAAGAAGTAGAAGGGTTTCTCAAGGGGCTGGCTCAGTTGGAAAAGCATCTAACACTTGATCTTGGGGTCGTGAGTTCAAGCCTCACGTGGAGTGTAGAGATGACTTAAATAAAAATAAATATAAAATTTTTTTTTAAATTTTTAAAGAAATGGATAAAAATGGATTTCAAGCAGAGGATGCAGGGTCACAGATGGCAAGACTGGCACTGACTTTGAAAAATTAGTAAGACTTTTTTGCTAATTATAAAACTGACATAGGATTTTAAAAAAACAGGGGGACCTGCATGGCTCAGTTGGTTAAGCATTCGACTTCAGCTCAGGTTATGATCTTGAGGTTCGTGAGTTCGAGCCCCATATCGGGCTGTGCTGACATCACAGAGCTTGCTTGGGATATTCTCTCTCTCTCTCTCTCTCTCTCTCAATAAATAGCATTTAAAAATAAAGAATGTTTTAATTGCCCATGACATATAATACTGAAAGAGAATGTTCTTATCCAGGAAAAAAATGTAAGTGAAAGTAGAGACACAAATAAACCATACACATAAATATGAATATCAGTGGTTCCCAAAACATGGTCCTTTTGAAAACTGCTGTCCTAGACCACATTGTACCTTAAATATACATTTTATGTACATTAAAATCAAGTAAGAGTTTCATTTTCTCATTTGCAAGGGTAAAAAGTCAATGGAAAGAATTTTCTCATTTTAAGAGTATTTTTCACATATTCCTTAAACCTTCAATATCTGAGATTACTTCCTTGCTAGTTATCAACAAAACTAATAATGTTCCACAAATAAGAATATTAATTAAAAAAACTCCAACAGTGTTTTATGAGAACACAAGCTCACGATTGTCACAAGCTCATGAATGTACATTTTAAGTTGTTTTGTTATTGTGGTTTGTTATTTTGTATTGTGTGTTATTTGTGACTGTGGCACAGCTAATTGCCTACCCTGGATCTACTCTTACTTCGTAAGAGAATCCCAATTTTGTTCAAGGAAGAAAGATGCTCAGCTAAATAATCTGTATTTCCCAGATCCCCTTGCAATGTGCCATAGTTCCATATGTAAGCACTGTCCCTTCCTCCTTCATTCTTCCATTTTTTGTCCTGCCTCGAAGAGTAAAACTCTTGCCTAAGGTTGTAACAGCCATCTTAAATGTATAAAGATGAAAGCTACAAGCTAAAGAGGAACAAGAGTGTGGAAAGAGAGAATTATAAAATCACCACGCCTGCCCTGGATTTCACCCATCTAGACTTACTGTCATAGGAAATAAGCAAACAAATAAATAAAGCCCTTATCGTTTAAGCCGCTATTGGTCAGGTCACTGATACATGTAGTAAAACATAATCCTGACATAATAATTGCACATAAATTTAATTAAGATAAATATTTCTAAGCCAAAGTCTTAAATAATTTGGTGCTACATTCCACTCCACATGATAAAATTAATTTATCATGAACATTATAACTTCCTGGTATTCCTATTTCTATCACAAATTTGAGAACCAATGCCTTAGCTCAAACTCAGTACAGAAGGAATTCTATTTTGGGATCGTCTTCTGAATGTTACTTCTTTTCAAGTATTCTATACAGTACCAGGCATCAAGAGGGCACTCTACTACCTGTCAATGACGATGATCATTACACAGCTGCATTCCTGAACCCAAAATGGAAATTCAGCAAAATAGATGAGCCATTACTAAGGCCCTCAAAAATCAATTCTCCAAACAGAAATATTTTACACCAAGAAGCACTCAGAAAAGTGGCTCAAAACAAAAATATTTTGCTCTGGTTGCAAGGGTGCCCATCACACAATCCTCTAAATGTAAAACTTCTCTCAAAAAAACAAAGAAAAGAAACAAAAAGCCTGTCCCAATTTTCACTAAGATCTCAAAGCTGGGAAACCATAAACACTAGAGAAAGGAACCTACTCACTATGAACCTGAGCAGCCAAATTCCCCAACTTTTGGCAGAACTAACTAGGTTCAAGTTACAGTTCAAAATGGACCTGTTAGAAGGTGCCTAGGTGACTCAGTAGGTTGGGCATCCAACTTCAACTCAGGTCATGATCTCACAGTTCATGGGAACCCAGCATTGGGCTCTGTGCTGACAGCTCATAGCCTGGAGCCTGCTTCAGATCCTGTGTCTCCCTGTCTCTCTGCTCCTTCCCTGCTCGTGCTCTATCTCTGTCTCTCAAAAATAAATTAATGTTTTAAAAAAATTTTTTTAATAAAAAATGGATCCCTTAGCCCTACAGAATGATAGGACTTTTCTACCACCACTCCATTAAACAGTAGGGAATCTTATGAGATAGCTAGCTAACAGTGGTGAGCCAAAAGTGAATAAACCTTGCAAGATGCTACAGTAGAATGCAGGGCTACTGAGATCCTGGGGTAGGTAATTCTTTGATGCATGGGGCTATCCTGTTCATTGGAGGATGTTTATAGCAACATCTCTGCCCTCTATCCACTAGGTATCAGCAGGATTATCCCAGCTGTAACAACCAAAAGTGTCTCCAGACATTACCAAATGTCCACTGTGGAGTGAAATCACTATCCACTGAGAAACACTATCAAAAAAGACCAAAGCCTTGATTAAAGGCTTTACATTTCATTCTCTTCACTATAAAGAAATTTAAGTCAAATAAGTGGCAATCTCCAAGACCTCTGCACATTATCATAGCTATTTTTCATTTCAATAGAGGGACCTAAATATATTGCCTGGATCCAGGGGCCCCGAGGTGGCTTAGTCAGTTAAGCTGAGGTCATGACCTCATGATTCGTGGGTTCAAGCCCTGCATCCAGCTCTCTGCTGTCAATGCAGAGCCTGCTTCAGATCCTCTTGTCCCCCTCTCTCTTGGCCCCTCCCCTGCTGCAAGCACACTCTCTCTCAAAAATAAATAAAACAATAAAATTTAAATTTAAAAATAGTGATAAATCTATGTATATTTTTAGGTTCACACAAAATGCTACACACATTTGTAAATCATTTTTGTGACTCCCCACTTTAAATGACTTCCTTGATTAACCAACTAACTACAAGAATCTTAAGGCACCAGGACAAGAGGACTCCTACTACGTATAAAAATGGACTGCCCTCGGCCATCCTACTGTCTCCTCTTGTCTTGCTGCTTCTCTCTGAGCATTCTCACTTGCACCACTTCGAGTCTTCAAACCTGCTTTTCCCCAACCTTATTAAAGCCATCTCACCTGCCACTGCCAGTCCTCAGAGCACTGCAGGGGGAAAGTCCTATAATGAATGCAAAGTACTCATCAACATGTGGGAATCTCTAGTTCATCTCCAGTTGATTCCTTATTGACTCGCCAGAGGACATGTTGAAACTCTTTACCTTATTCTTTGTTCTTAAGAATAACCTCATTTCAAGGGGTTTATACACATGTCTAGATGTTAACAGTATTTGGGAAAACCTTCCCTTTTTATTTTTTAGAAAAACACACCAATCCAATCTGACTAAACACCCTGCTGGATGGTTTTACTCCCAAAACAAGTCAAGCATGTTCCTGACCCTGTACCCAACTGTTGATGAGAAAGTCTCTTGAGAAAGTCCACAATCTCTACCCTGAAAATAGCAGAAATATTTGAAATATTTAAACAATTAAAACACCCCACACCAGGAAATGGAGCAGTACAGCCATGGAGTATTATAGAACTATTTAAAAGGCTGTATATATTATGTGGCAATATGGAAATATGCTTCTAAATGTCAAGTGTAAAAGCAGAAAACAAGACGTGGACCATAATTATGTGTAATAAACACATATAGGAAAACCCAGCCTGAAAAAAACAAAAATGGTAAAGGGACAGTCTTGATACCAGTTGAGCAATAGATGATTTTCCCCTCTTTGTAAGTTTCTATATTGGTTATAATTAATAGGGGGGAAAACTCCATGTGATTTCAAACACAACCTCAGAGAGAGGTTGCCTATATAATGGACAAAGCACTAGTTTGAAGGTCAACAAGGACCAGGTTCACACACTAGCTCCTCACCTCTTAGAGTAACAACACCTTCTCTTCCCTGGATATTGTAATGATCAGATATGTACTAAAAAGCAGCAATGCCTAGAACAAGTAGGTAAACAACAAAAATTTACTTTCTTTCTTTCTCCAGACCAATCTAAGGAACACCTTTAATGACAAAAATCACTGAAAATACATTTCAGGGAAAAAAATCAAACAATAATTTTGGTAAATGTGGACTTGAGTCCAAGCAAATGAGATGAATTAGAAATTAAATTCTCTTCAACTTGTTTATTAAATTAACCATATTATATTAGTTACCTTCTACGATAAAGATATGAGAGGGAAAATACACTTACTCAGTATTTCATGATACAAATCCATAAGTAGTTTATGTTAATATTAAAATGCACTAATGGTAGAGATGACTAAAACTTCT
Source organism: Cryptoprocta ferox (assembly GCA_028646485.1). NCBI lineage: Eukaryota > Metazoa > Chordata > Mammalia > Carnivora > Eupleridae > Cryptoprocta > Cryptoprocta ferox. Next base: position 29,905,600 of record CM053568.1, read on the forward strand.
CTAAGCTATGTTTAACAAAAAGAAATTTCACATATGCCACCCAATTACTTGACTCTGATATTTTTCATCCCATTCTACATACTACTGCCAAACTACCCTTTGTTAAGCACCACTTTGAAAGTGTCAATCCTCCACCCAACAGCTACAATCATTCCAGGCCGACTCAATTGTAAATGCTTCTGCTTCAGGCAAGGTGATGGGAAAGACTGTTTACTGCAAGATCAGAAAGAAGAAAAGACCCAGATCTGGAGCTGGGGTCTTCCCAGTCCTATCCAGTACTAACCATAGATTCCAAACTGCAATACTCTCTCCTATTCCTTTTTCTCACTAGCTTGGCAAACCTGTGTGAGTTTTCCCTCTTGTGGATCTAAAAATTATTACATTATAGTTATTAAAAAGAATGATGAAGAATCTCCATATTTCCTGACATAACACAGTAATTTTTTTTTAAAGGTAGATTTTTTTTTAATTTTTTTAAAGTTTATTTTTATTTTCGAGAGACAGAGAGAGATAGAGCATGAGCAGAGGAGGGGTAGAGAGAGAGGGAGACACAGAATCCGAAGCAGGCTCCAGGCTCTGAGCTGTCAGCACAAGAGCCTGACGCAGGGCTCGAATCCATGAGTCCCGAGTTCATGACCTGAACTGAAGCCGGATACCCAACCGACTGAGCCACCCAGGCACCTCAAGGCAGACTTTTTTAAATGTATGACACAAATTATTTTTTAATCCTATATACAAAAACCTGAAAACGTATATACATGTAAATACAAACCACAGTTAACTCTTGGAGGAATTTGAAGTTTCTTCTTTATTTTGTATTTTTCGGAATTGTCTGAGTTTCAGGATGAACTTGTATTACTTTTTAAATCAGACAAAACAGTGGCATTTGGGCAGCTCAGCTGGTTAAGCATCCCACTCTTGACCTCGGCTCAGGTCATGATCTCACTGTTGGTGAGTTCGAGCCCCACATCTGGCTCTGCGCTGACAGGCTGACAGCACAGAGCCTGCTTGGGATTCTCTATCTCCTTGCTCTCTGCCCCTCCCCCACTCGTGCTCGTGTGCACTCACATGCTCTCTCTCTCTCCCTCCCTCTCAAAAATAAACTGAAAAAAAAATTAATCATATAAAACAAATATGTGGTACCGCATGTAAGAATCTTGAAAAAATTATGTTAAGTGAACAAAGCCAGGCACATAGGGCCATATGTTATAGGATTCCATTTATATGAAATGTCCAGAGTAAGTAAATCCATAAAGACACACTCTCTATATGGTTGCAGAGGATGGGGGCAGAGAGGTATTGGGGTTTACTCTAAATTCTTTTGGGGGTGATGGAAATGTTCTATAATTATAGACTAGATAGTAGTGATGGTTACACGACATACTAAATATGTTAAAAACCACTAAATTGTATACTTCAAAATGGTAAACTTTTTTTTTTTAACGTTTATTTATTTTCAAGAGACAGAACAGAGCATGAGCCAGGGAGGGGCAGAGAGAGAGGGAGACAGAATCCAAAGCAGACTCCAGGCTCTGAGCTGTCACAGAGCCCGATGTGGGGCTCGAACTCATTAACCATGAGATCATGACCTGAGCCGAAGTCGGACACTCAACCGACTGAGCCACCCAGGCACCCCCAAAATGGTAAACTTTTATTTATTTTTTTAATGTTTTTTATTTATTTTTGAGAGACAGAGAGAGACAGCGCGAGCAGGGGAAGGTCAGAGAGAGAGGGAGATACAGAATCTGAAGCAGGCTCCAGGCTCTGAGCTAACTGTCAGCACAGAGCCCAATGTGGGGCTCAAACCCATGAACCGTGAGATCATGACCTGAGCCAAGGCCGGACACTTAACCAACTGAGCCACCCGGGCGCCCCAAAATGGTAATCTTTAAGTTATGTGAATTATAGCTCAATAAAAAAACAAAAATAATTTTTAAAATCAGATAAAACAATCTTATTAAATTTTGAGAAAAAATGAAACAAACAAAAATGAACAGGCATTATGTTAAGAAGTGGACTAGGACCCACTGCCAAGATCAGTACCCTGGCTCTACACTTATCAGCTCTGTAACCTTAGTAATTTACCACTCTCTACCTCTATTCTCTCATCTGTAAAATGGGAACAATAAAAGCACCTAACTCATAATGTTGGCAAAAAATTAAATAAAGATGTGGAAAGCACCCAAAGCAGTGTATGACAGACACATCATAAGTACTATACTGTTAGCTTCTTTTTTTTTTTTTAATTATTACAGCAGGGCTGGAGAAGGTATGAAAAATGAACACTCAAACCAACTACGAGATTGTAAAGTGGCAGAACCTCTCACAGAACAATGTGGCAGTAAATAATGAAGTTTTAATAATCTTTATCCTTTAACTGAACAAATTCTATTTCTAGGAAATTATAACAGGGATAAGAAAAACATACAAAAATGGATGCATACATGATTGTTAAGAGGAGCATTTTTTATAACAGCAAAGTAGAAAACTGCCTAAGTATCCATCTGTTGAAAATTAATTAAATAAACTATTAATGGAATACTACATAGCCATTAAAGTAGACAGTAGAAACATATATACTGATATCCAAAGACCAAGATCCACTGTGAAGTGAAGAAAAGCAGGTTATAAAACTATACAAAGCTAGAATCCAATTTAGATTTTACAACATACACATGTTTACATATGTATTTTAAGATTTTTGCAGGTATAATTAACACACTAGTATCTACAACGCTAAGTGGAATAGGCAGTAGCCAGAACCCAGGGAAGTCACCCACAAAGACAAAAATCTACAAAACAAGCTAAAAGTTGGCAACTGGAGAATCGGACATTATTTTAAAAGAGCATTTAGGGGCGCCTGGGTGGCTCAGTTGGTTAAGCGACCAACTTTGGCTCAGGTCATGATCTCGCAATTCGTGGATTTGAGCCCCACGTCGGGCTCTGGACTGACAGCTCGGAGCTTGGAACCTGCTTCGGATTCTGTGTCTTCCTCTCTCTCTGCCCCTCCCCTGCTCTTACTCTGTCTCTCAAAGCTAAATAAATGTTAAAAAAAATTAAAAGAGCATTTAAAAAAGACTTCACAAAACTCTGCTGCATTATTAAGAAGAGTTCCAGACTTGGAGTTCCAATTATTTGATTAAATAACTATATGATATTGGCCAAGCACTCAATCTCTCTCAGAAATCTCCATTCCCTGAAGTAAAAATGGGTATTAATAATCCCTTATTGTATTGCAAGGAGGAAATGAGATCTTTACAAAAGAGCCATGGAAACTATACAGTATACTTTTCCTCTTTAGGTGAAACAACCAAAACCAAAACTTTTTTTTTTAACATTTTTTTAGTTTTTATTTTAGAGAAAGAGAGTGTGTGAATGGGGGAGAGGAGCAGAAGGAAAGGCAGAATCTTAAGCAGACTCCATGCTCAGCATGACCCTGGGATCACAATCTAAGTCAAAATCAAGAGTCAGACGCTCAACAGACGGAGACACCCAGGCACCAAACCAAAACTTTAAAAAGACAATCACAACCTTAAACCCCAAAAAACTGTTGTAAAATTGTTAAGAATTGAAAACACACACACACAGGAGCACCTGGGTGGCTCAGTCGGTTAAGTGTCCGACTTCTGATCTCACAAGCTCATGAGTTTGAGCCCTGCATTGGGGTGTCAGCACAGAGCCCTCTTTGGGTCCTCTGTCCCCCTATCTCTGTTCTCGCTCTCTCTCTCTCTCTCTCTCAAAAATAAATTAAAAATAAAAATATTTTTTAAAGAAATGATACCAGTTTAAAAAATACATAAATAATCAAAAAAATTAAAACACACACACAACTAGATCTAATTAAATGGTAATTAGGAAATGCTTATGATCTGAACTTGAAGAAGGTAACAATAATGGTAAACACATGGCACCACCTAAAAAAATACCTTAAACCACTTTAAAGTGAAAAAAGTATGAAAAACAAACACAGGACACTAAACACAGACTAAAGTGTCTTGTGAACAATGAGGAATCTAAAGTATCATTTAGGCTACACACAATAGAACTGATAAAGAAACATCAGCAGTTTAGATTCACTTGCAAAGCAGTATTAGATGAAAGCTGACCAGGCAAAATAAACTGAACTTAAAAATTCAAAAAGGTGATCTGACCTGTGAACAAGATCTCCAGGTTAAAATAAAATGGCAAAGCAAATATAACTATTGAGAAAAAAATTCAAATTTTTTCTGGTATAAAATGAAACAATTTCAGCATAAACATTAAGATATTATACAGAAGAATGGCAATCATCACAGATTTCTTCTTTACATTTTTCCATATTCCTCAGGTTTTTCACATCCAACAAAGACTGACTTTATAACAAAAAAAAAAAAGTGTGGGTTCTTCTTTCTTTTTAACCATGAAAAGAAAAACTCAGAATATCCGCACAAAAAATAAGAGAAATGGAGCTGAAAACATAATACCTGCCAAAGTTTCTGAAGGCAGAAGAATGTATTAAGAACTCCAGAACCTGAAATGACTTTTCAAAAAATGATGAAACAGCTGAGCCATGAAAAATACATGACTCCTGTAAAAAAGAAATATATTCAAATAGTAACAAAGAATTAATAATAAAGCATCTAATAAACTAAAAGCAAATACTAAGGGAATTTTAAGATTCAAACGGAGAATTTCAAAGTGCATGAAAAGAGAATGTATGCCAACTCCTAAATGCCTCATTTATCCCATGAGAGAAGCTAATAATGGAACTAATTGCAGGAATAATGCAAATGGCTCTATTAAAACAATGTTTCCAACAATGAAAAAAAGGGGGAGGGGGAGGAGGAAGAGGATAAATGGGTTGACATTATCCCCCAATCCAGCCTAAAAAACCTGGGGCGCCTGGGTGGCTCATTCAGTTAAGTGTCTGACTTCGACTCAGGTCATGATCTCACGGTTTGTGGGTTCGAGCCCCATGTCGGGCTCTGTGCTAACAGCTCAGAGCCTGGAGCCTGCTTCAGATTCTGTGTCTTCCTCTCTCTCTGACCTTCCCCTGCTCGCACTATCTCTCTCAGTCTCTCAAAAATAAAAACATTAACAAAGAAACTGATAATTTAAAATTCCATTAAAGAAACTACATATACAGGGGAAATGAGGGATTAAAGAAATGAACTTAAAAGAAAGTGTTTGGTTATAATAAAAAAAGACAGTAACAAGTGTTGATCAGGATATGGAGAAACTGGAACTCTCACACATTGCTGGAAAAAATGTAAAATAGTACAGCCATTTTGGAAAACAATTTGGCAGGTCCTCAAATGTTCAGCCTAGGGTTTACAAAATGACCCGGCCATTCTACTCCTAGTTATAAACCCAAGAGGATTGAAAACGTATGTCCCCACATAAATCTGTACATGAATGTTCACAGTAGTATTCATAATAGCTAAAAAGAAGAAACAATCCAAATGTCCATCACCTGACAAATGGAATAAATAAAATGTGGTATGTATATAGATCCATGTAAAATAATATCCAAACATAAAAAGGGAATGAAGTACTGATATGTGCTACAACATGGACGAACTCTGAAAATATGCCACATGAAAGAAGCCAATCACAAAAGGCCACATATTGTATGACTCCATTTATATGAAATGTCCAAAATAGGCAAATATACAGCAAAAGTAACATTAGCAGCTGCCTAGGGCTGGGGCACTAGGGTTTAGGGAGTGAATGCTTTAGCATAACCTTTAGACTATGAAGTTTCCTTGGGGGAGGACAAAAATGTTCTACAATTGATTGTGGTGATGGTTGTACAATCTTGTGGCTACATTACTAAAAATATACTGAATTATACACTTTAAAAAACGATGATGATAATGGAGGGTAGCACAAATGTCATAATTACTTCATTTAATTACACCCATTTAAGTGGGTGAATGCTTATAAAAACATAGTCTGGGGGCGCCTGGGTGGCTCGGTCGGTTAAGCCTCCAACTCTTGGTTTTAGCTCAGGTCATGATCTCAAGGTTTGTGAGTTCAAGCCCCAAGTTGGGCTCTGCACAGATAGTGTGAAGCCTGCTTGGGATTCTCTCTCCTCTCCTCTCTCTCTGTCTCTCTCTCTCCCTGTCTCTTAGCCCCTCCCCCACTCACACTCGTGCTCTACTCTCAAAATAAGTAAACTTAAAAAAATAAAATAAAACCACGATGTCCCTAGAACCCTATAAGTTTCCCTCTATCTTCAGAGCAAGTACCAAATCTTCAGCTCAGCCTTCAAGGCCTTCCACTAATGTGGAAATGTGCAATTTATCTCCTGCCTTAATACCCACACTCCAGTATCTCAAAATATTCCTTTTGCTTCCCCATCTTTGCGCCTTTCCTATCATCACTCCCGTGGCCTAGAAAACCTACCCTTCCCAGCTTTCCTCAGTTTCTATGTTCATTCAGTTATTAATTCATTCCACAAGTAAATATATAAGAGGCACCTAACTAGGTACAGTTGATACAGCAGTGAACAAAACAGAGAAAAATCCCTGACTTCATGGAGCTATGCAGAACAGACAGACATGTATAGTTAAGTCACACAGGAAAGGGTGGTTTGGCACAGGAAAAAAGCCCTAAGAAAAATTAAGATGGGAGAGGAACAGAAGGGATGGAAGGTAGAAAAAGCTGCAATTTTAAGGCATCATTTTGGAAAGTGACATTAAAGACCTGAAGGAGCTGAGGGGACAAACAATTGGGACAAGAAGTTTCTAGGCAAAAGGAGTATAAACAGCAAAGGCCTCAGGCAAAAGCGTGCCTAGTGTTTCAAGCTGACATCCTACCCTGCCTATAGGGCCCAAATGAGTACCACTTACTCGGGGAGACTGTTTTTTGATTCCTACAAATCAGAATTATTCATGCCCTCAAAACTGTACCAGTATCTTCCTTAGGACACCTGTACAGTGAAAACTTTCTTTTCAAGAATATATGAGTGACTGCTGATCAATTAATCAAAAATCAGGTAAACAAGGAAATCATTTAAAAATGAGACATACTTTAACCATTAAAAAGTAAACATTTTAACCATTTTTAACTTCACACATATAAACATACATTCATTTTCTTATGTAGCACCAAAACCTTTGGGTCTACCAAATACTGTTCCCTCCTTTCCTGGATAAGCCACACCCATAATCTATTATCTACAATGTTCATTTTCTCTTCCTTTAAAGTAAAAGGGAGACATAAAAATACTTGCAAAATTTTGTAGGAGCAGAATCATTCCAGAGATTTGTAAGATTTCCCCAATCTGTTTCAGTTGTCTTGACCAGTCTAAATCACTAATAGGCAATTCTCCCAGCCTCTCACCTTTATCAAAGTCCTTCTGAAGCATTTCATAAAAAAACAACATTTTACAATTATATTGCACCAATCTGAGTAATGTTTATTAATTTATACTCAAAGGACCACTGGTATAAATAAGTTTGAGAACAAACACAACTGACTCTTCCTTGGTAAGCAGAGAAATAAATGATACAAAGGCAAACTGGAGTTAACCTATCAGCCTGAGCATCTGTGTGCTGTGGAAATTGGTTAGTATGGTTTACTAAGGCAATGTCTAATCCAAAATGTTAAAATCAAGCCCAGCAAAGTATCTGAATAGACATTTCTCTAAACGAGATGTATAAATAGACAATAAGTACACAAAAATGTGCTCAACATCGTTAGTTGTTAGGGAAATGTAAATCAAAACCACGTTGATATACAACTTCACACCCACAAGGTTGACTATCATCAAAAAGACAATAACAAGTGTTGGCCAGGATATGGGGAAATTGAAACCTTCACACATTGCTGGTGAAAATATAAAATGGTACAGCTGCTTTAGAAAACAATTTGGGAGTTCCTCAAAATGTTAAACATGGAGACACCATGTGATTCAGCAATTCTATTCCAAGGTATACACCCAAGAGAATCAAAAACATATGTCCACACGAAAACTTCTACATGAATGTTCATAGCAGCAGTGTCCATAATCCATGAAAACTGGTAACAGCTCAAGTGTCCACCAACTGATGAATGGATAAACAAAACACGGTATGTATCTATACAATGGAATATTACTCAACCATAAAAAGCATTGAAGTTCTGATACATGCTACAACACAGATGAATCTTGAAAATATTATCCTCGGGGTGCCTCGGTGGCTCAGTCGGTTAAGCGTCCAACTTCGGCTCAGGCCATGATCTCGCAGTTCGTGGGTTCGAGCCCCGTGTCGGGCTCTGTGCTGACAGCTCAGAGCCTGGAGCCTGTTTCGGATTCTGTGTCTCCCTTTCTCTCTGCCTCTCCCCAACTCATGCTCTGTCTCTCTCTGTCTCAAAAACAAATAAACTATAAAAAAATTTTTTAAAAAAAGAAAATTGCTAAAAGAAATTATCCTCAGTGAAAGAAGTCCATCACAAGCCTCATATTATATGATTCCATTTATACCCAATGTCCAAAATAGGCAAATCCAAAGAGACAGAGTAGATTAGCATTCACCAGGGGTTATGGAGAGAAAGGAACATGGAGTAAGGGTTTTCTTTTTGAGGTGATGAAAATGTTCTGTCATTAGACAATCATGATGGTTGTACAACTTTGTGAATATATTTAATTGTATACCTTTTAAAAAATCCCATTGCTGTCAGTGTTCAATAAACAGCTTATTAACTGGGGTAGGAGAGAAAGTCCAGATGTATTAAATAAAAATTTCTTCACATAGACTTATAAGAGGCTAACTACTTCTGTTATAATATAAAGCCCTTGAAGGCAGGGATGGCCTCATTTATTTCCCTTAGCATCTAGCATATTAGAGTACCTTAAGCAGGTTCAATAAATAAATTACTAAATACCCGCATATGACATACCAGAGGATCTAGAAGATTCCACACAGACTAGAAAAAACTCACTTTTTGGCCCCAAAATCCTGAATTACCACTAACAAGGCATGTCTCTTAATATAAAGTTTACACCATCCATTCATACCATCCTTACCACCATATCACAATCCAGAGGACCCACTTCTAACTTCTGTGACATTTTTTAAACCCAATGCAAATTCTCCACCTTATATCTATCACCAAATGACACTTCATCTCTCCGTATGTTTTTCCACTTCTTTAACCACATTTGTTAAGACAGAAATGCTCACATATTTAGCTTCACCTGTTCTTCTCAAACACCCTAGAGCCCAAAAGAACCATCATCATTATCTTCATGTTACAAATAAGAAACAATGCCATGTCTAAGGTCATCTGGTCTCTCTGGTTCAAAGTTCATCTTTCTTCACATAAATCATGTATTTCCAAACTTTCTTCTCTTTGGATGAATAGGGAAATTTCTGATAAGTTACACTTTCAAAGAATAAGCACAAATAAAAAACCAGAAGATCAAAGCTACAATTATAAAGTCCAGAATGACTGAAGAGCCAAGGCATGAGAACAATTAAAAAAAGGTGTGTTTAGGACAAGAAGAAATAAACAAAGGGCCCACTGTTTTGGGAAGATGTTGTAATATCAAGAGATGACAAGGACAAATACAGACCCATTCAGCTACTTCTTTGCTTTGGTAATCTTCATCAAGGACCATGATCTTCAAACTGGGAAGGGCAGAACTCTGATAAAAGGAAGCTAACATCTCAGATAAGTGCAATGAAGAAAGGACAGTAACAGAATACAGAGCTAGTTCAAAAGAATTTGCATTCTGATATAAACAAATCACACTCCATGATACTGAAAAACTTTTACATCTGACAAGATGCCAGAAGACCAGAAATAAGAAAATTCTCAGTTTTCAAAAAAGGAGAAATGCCGATCCAGGAAAACATCAGTGGGTAAACTTGCTATGTATCCCCTGAAAAAGTCTAGAACAGGTAGATGAGTTTTTTAACACAATAAAAAGTAAAAAGCCACTATGGGCTCTTTATTAAGGCAGGCTATACACATTTGCTTTTTGATAGGATTACTAAAATGGGAAAATCAGAGGATGATACAGACTATACATAACTGATGCTAACAAGATGATCCGACAGATCTTCAAATAATAGGCTAGGGAACAAAATGTGAAAATATTTAACAGCAGAATTCAAAAATGTGTTCAACCCTACTAGGGGCAGAGCCGGTTGAACATCTGGTTGATTAATGTATCAACGTCAACCAATTTGGAAGGAAGTCTCAAGTAAAAATAAAAAAGTGGTATCTTTTTCCATGATCTAGACGTCTATTAATTTAATAAAGTGCAGACCTGCTCTTCAGATGTGGAAGGGCCACAATGCTGAGTGACCCAAAACACAAACAACCAAGGTGAGAGTAGGCTGAAATGATCCAAATGAAAATGTTAATGAAAATTAACAGGGAGTCAAGACCAGCATGTAGATTTTGAAACTCAAATCTATGAAGGAATAAACTTCGGTTTATGTGGGGAAATACCTGGGTAATAAAAGCGACTACAAAAAAAATCTATGTAAAGTCTCAAGATGCAGATAACCAGACTGGATTACTATACTTCTTAAAAAATTATCTTTTTCCATATGAATCACACCCAGATTTTCATCCTAGAAACAGTTATAACTAGAATCTACAAATATCATTTAGTTAAAATTCTAGCTTTAGACCCAGAGTTATTCAAATGCATCTTAGCATTAGGAAACATTTTATTTGATAAGCCTAATTTATTGACATATCAATAAATCCTTGAAAGAAGGCTAGATACTAAATCCAAGTCCCTCTTTTAATAGAAGAGGAAATTTTAAAAAATTAAGTAACTTGCTCCAAATAGCACAGCTGCTTAGCAAGAGCCAGGATCTCCAAATCTGTCTCCTTTTCCTACACCATGTGGGTTTTCAGCCCTCTGCATCCTTTCATAAAAGTTGTACTTTGCACTAAAGAGTTAGAAAACATACATACACCAAAACATCCATACACAAAAACATCCATGCACAAAAACATCCATCAACACACACTATTTTGCTAAGGACAAATTAGCTTAGCAAGAACAAATAATCACAGCACATTAGCCAATGAAATATTCTGACATGGTGTGATCACTTACAAGTTTGATAACAAATATTTGCTACAAAAAGGCACTCTAATATACAAATGGTTTTTATCTTTATCATGAATGTGTGATTATTTATTAAAGCATTATCCCATATCCCACTTAACATTAGAAAAATGAAGTGAAAGTTATTACACGGATGGAAAGGCTTTTAATGGACATGCGATTGTTTACTGTGCTCACAATCCCCTCCCCATCATAAAACACACCATTATGAATATTACTAAGAGATTTTAGACCCTGAAATCCAAACAGCAAGCCAAAGGTTTTCTTCATGGAGGGTAGCATCTGTGCTGAGGCCCTCTTGCTCCCTCCTCACGGCTCCAGAAACAATGCCCCTTCAATAGCCCAAAGGTTGCCTGGCAGACAGACCAGTAGATCCCCGGTGGCCTGAAGTCCATCCTCCATTCCCCTCCTCCCCCTCCCCACCCACCCCACCACGCCTCCTCTTCCGCCCCCATGGTTTAAAGAAGACAAGTGGAGAATTGAGAATTGATAAAAGGGTAAGTTAGCAAGGCTGTGGCTGAGGATCACTACCATCAGCTAGGCCAGCTCCAGGAAGACCCACCCACCCCTAAATAAGAGCTGGAAGCTTCTCCTTGCCCCAGGGCTCCTCTGGGACCCCTTCTGAAAGGAAGAAGGAACTTTACTGCCCAGATACCCTCCTCCCCACTCTTATCCATTAGAGCCCCAGCAAGCTCTTTGTTTCCAAGAGCTGGGGGGAAGGGGGGGCAGGCGGCCTTGGAGAAGGGGAGAGGTCACTCCCTTGCTCCCGTAGCTGCCAATCTCCAGGCCCTCCCCCAAAACACAAACACTCGCACAGGATCAACCTTTCCGAACCGGTTCCCTCTTTCCACACCACCTTAAAACCTCAGGGTCATACAGAGGCACTTCCTGAGATCTAATTATCTCTTTCAATACCCAAACCTTACACAGGAGGACTCCCTAGCTCCCTCCCTCTGAAAGGACATAAACGGGGTTCACTCCACGACTCCCACCCATCCTTTCTCCTCAATGCATACCCCAGGGCATACATACCCCTGACCCCCAAGCAAGACGCATAAAAACACAGGGTCACTTCCTGGGCCCCAGGACTTTTCCCTGCTCACATCCACAGACCCTCCGTCACTCCTAGCCCCCAGAGCCCACCTCTAAACCCAAAGGACATACAGATGCGCGCGCGCGCACGCACGCACACACACACACACAGTCACTTCTACAATCCACGTCCTCTGGGACACCGTTACCTTTACCCACACGACCACTCCGAGACCCCAGTGTCCTAAGAACCTCCAAAGCACATGGTCACTCCCCTGGCCCTCAGGCTCGGCACCCCCAGTCCTTCACCGTCACACACACACACGCTCCCTGCCTCCCCCCTGTGCCTTCACAACACAGACACGCGCTCCTGCGTGCACACCCACAGTCACACCAGGAGTCCCGGCCGGCTTCCCCCGCCTCGCCGGGTCCCTTCCCCACCACCTCAGAGCACGCCGGGCCGGGCCGCTCTCGCCCAGACACTCGACACACATGGTCGCACTCACGGCCACTCCCCATGCCCAACGCCGGGCCCCGAGCCCGCGCCGCACGCTCGCGCCCTGCCCTCCGCCCTCGCTCACCCTCCGGCCCCGCTCTATGGGAACCCAGCGACCGGGCCTTTCCTAGCGGGGCCGCCGGGACGGGGAGGGCCGCGGCGGCGGTGAGGGAGGGAGGGGCCGCAGGGGCGGGCTCCGACCGCTCCTACCTGAGCAGTTGATGCTCTTGCCTTTGCCGCCGGGACAGTCCCCGCCGCCGCCGCTACCGCCACCCGGGGGCTGGTTGGACGCGCGGCTCCCGGGCAGAGAGAACGCGAAGAGCAGAAGCACCGACGTGTAACAGCAGAAGGCGAGCGGGGGCGCGGCAGGCAGCCGGAGCGGCGCCTCAGCGGCCGCGGCGCCCATGGCTGGCGCCCCTGGACGGCGGGAAGCGCAGGGAGCCGCAGGCCCGGGGCATCCAGCCGCTGCCTCGGCGCTTCCTAGCAGCCGCGCCGCTGCGCCTGGGAGCAGCCCCTCAGCATCCCGGTCCCACCCGCAGCGCCCGCCAGGCCCCAGCCCGCCGCGCTTGGGACGGAGTCAGAGGGTCCGGGCGCGTGCGAGGGTCGCGGGCGCGCGAGGGTGCGCGCGAGGGTGCGAGCCCGCGTTGGGGAGACCGAGGCTGGGGGCGTGAACGGGCGCGCGCGCGCGGCGGGCGGGGGTCGCAGGGCGGGGGCAGGCCCAGCCCCTCACTCGCCGCTCGCCTTCCCTTTGTGTCCGCGGCCGTCGCCACCGCGTCACAAAGACCCCGGCCCGCCCGGTGAGGGGCGCGTGACAGAGCCGCGGGCGGGAGGGGTGGCTGCGACCCCGCCCCGCGCACACCCCCAGCGCCCGCGTCGGCAGCTCCGCCCCCGCCCGCGGCCGGCGCCGCCTCCGGGGGAGCTATTGTTCCTGCGGCGGGGCGGGAGCGCCGAGGGCGGGGGTCGTAGGCGCTCCTCTGCTCGGCCGCTGGGAGCTGGCGGGCGCGGGGATGCTCCGTAGGCATTACCCTGACAGACATTTTTGCCACTCTTTGCAAGTGGTTTTGAAGCATTTCCTTCGCCCAGCAGCCGAGCTGGGAAAGAAGGGCAGGTGGTCTGTTATACATCTATTTTCTAGGTGAAGAAACTGAGCCACAGAGAGGTGAAGGTGACTTGTCCAAGGTCGCATACCAAGAAATGGCCAGGACCCGAATTGGAACCCAAGTTCCGACTCCCAACTGTGCAGTTCTTAGAGATGGGCTAAATTTCTAGGCTCCTCACCCCCACCATTTTCCCACCTACACCAACTGCATTTAAAATACTCTTTTAAAAATCTATATTGCCCTCTCCCACTAATAACAGCCAACATAGAGAGCAGATTTGCCATATGCAAGACCTGGACCAAGTTCTTTAGGAGCATTCTCTCCAATTCTTTGTTACAGCCCTACGAGGGAGTTTTCATCCTCCTCTCCATTCCAAGATGAGGAAGTTGGGACCCAGAGAGGTAAGGTGATCTGACTCCCAATCCAGTGCTCTACCTATCACATCATGACAGATGAGATTTAGCCTCAGGTAGTAAGATTATGGACTGAATTGTTCGAAGGTCTCTGACCTTTTTCTTGGACTATGCTGCTTCTCACCTCAGAAGAAATTTCTTAGTCTCATTGAAAAACTGATAAATATGACTCAAAAATTTTTAAATGTGCAGCAAGCCACCACAAGCAAAAACACATCAGGGAAAATAGTTTCAATGTGAATAAGAGCCAATACACTTAATATAAAGAACATAAATCAGGAAGAAAAAGTTGACATAACAGAAAAATGAGAAGAGAAGCTGACTTGTCGTATTCTCATAAAATACAATAAATACATGAAAAGATATTTAAACCCACTAGTTACAAAAGGCAGATTAAAACCATGAGATTTTTTTTTCCTGAAGATGAACAATAGTTAAAAGAATTGACAAAACCAAGCACTATTAATTTATACATTTTTGGGAGGGCAATTAGACTCTATATCAAAACCTTTAACATGTGTACCATTTAAGTCTAGGAATTCCGTGTATTGGAATTCATCCTAAAGAAAAAATTGTACATGGGGCGCCTGGGTGGCTCAGTAGGTTAAGCATCCCACTCTTGGTTTCCGCTCAGGTCATGATCCCATGGTTCATGAGATCGACCCCTAGTGGGGCTGTACACTGACAGTGTGAAGCCTGCTTGGGTTTCTTTCCCTCCTCTCCCTCTGCCCCTCCCCCACTCACACACAGATGCTCTCTCAAAATAAACAGTTTTTTAAAAAGAAATAATTGTACAAGCAAAAATGTACATATGGATGTTCATCAGAGCTTTTTTATAATAGTAAATATAATCTAAATGTCCATCTGTGGAAAATAAAGTATGGTGCCTCTTTTTACAGAGGAGTATTTTGCAGTTTTAACTATGATGATTAACTTAGTGTTTACTGACATGGAAAACAGCAGGCTACTGATGAGTATAAGAAAATACTATATTTCTAAAATATACACGTGTGTGTACATATCCATAGGAAAGAAGTCAAGAAGAACATACAGCTATATATTAACTGTGGCTGTTGGTCTTATGAGTAATTGGCCCTTGTCTTTTATATTTTTCTGTATTGCCTGAACTTTTTTCAGTGAAAATTTTTGTTATAATTTTAAACTCTTTTCTTTCAAATTATATTTTTAACATGGTTTTTATATACATTCACGTTGTTAACATTTTGTTAAGATTTGCCTCAAACTTCTGAACTGTTCAAAGTGGCATAGCAAATGTTACAATGAAAATTCAGCTTCTGGCCTCCAGTTCGGGTGTGATCCCAGGCTCCTGACTGCTAAGCCACAGCTAGCTATCCTTCTCAGACCATTCCTTCAATAGCTTCTCTGCTAATCTTGACTTCTTCTATGCTTCTTTCCTGCCCTCTGTCTTGGCTCTCCCATCCCCAGTATTCTGCCTTTAATTTTCATTTGACTGCTAACCATAGCTCAGGCAGAAATACTAAGAGGAGACAACCTTTAAATAAAAAGCAAAAACCCTGTGGCCAGAAATCACAAATTAATTTACATCTGCACCTTTCTCCAAATTAGGTAGGAAAAATTCAGCACAGATATCTCAAAAGTTGTCAAATTGAAAAGGACTCTGCTTCAGAAATAGGATTTCTCTGACCTCAATCATCCAACCTCAGAGAGGAAAAAAGATCTTAGTGGTCATCTAATACAACCCCTGTCACGTGCTTTAATATTGGTGACCCCAAAATGTCAGGTAGCAAAAGAGTATGGGACTCGCTACATGAAAACCACCCAGAGAGTTTTAAAAGAAAGTAGATTTCTGAACACTACTCCAGACATGCTGGGAGTCGGGGGTGGGGGCAGAGAAGGGTACTCAAGTATCCCTTATTTATATTAAAAGTTCACTGCCAGTTTGGAAACCCCTGCCCTAACCTTGATCAGTCAGTTGTGGCCTCCACAACCATAAAACCTTAGCGAGGTGTGCCATAATAAACATTCATTTATCGTAGGTCTGGGGGTTGATGAATCTAGACTAGGCTTGGCTGAATGGCTCTGATTCAAGCTGCAGGTCTAGCTGAACTTGACTCCTGTATGCAGGTTGACCTCAGATCTTCTCCCATATTATGCTTTTGGGGGCCCCAGCTGAAGGAGCAGCAGCTACGCAGAGAAACTCTTATGGAGTTGGCAGTGGTGCAGCAGGCCAAGCCCAACTGTGCAAGCTTTTTTCTCACCCCTGCTTATACATGTCAGCTAACATACCACTGGCTCAGTCAAGTCTCATAGCTGAACCCAAAGACAATGAGTAAGGAGCTCTACTCTGTGGAGGTGAGTAAGAGGGAATAAATACAGGGTGAATATTTTTGAACAATCAGAAATCCTGTACTTGAATGTCATTATTTATGCTCTGTCAGAAAGCTTTCCCTTCCCAGTAACAGAAAAAACAACCCAAATTAACTTAAAAAGAGATTTATTGGCTCAATTTTTTAAAAATTTTTTAATGTTTATTTATTATTGATACAGAGAGAAACAGAGCATGAGTAGGGGAGGGGCAGAGAGAGAGGGAGACACATAATCTGAAGCAGGTTTCAGGCTCTGAGCTGTCAGCACAGAGCCGGACGCGGCTCAGGGCTCAAACCCACACACCGTGAGATCATGACCTGAGCCGAAGTCGGACGCTCAACCAACTGAGCCATCCGGGCGCCCCTGGCTCAAATTTTTAAAGGCAAAAAGTAGTGCCCTATCCTTTGAGCTGGCTTTTGTCTTCAGTAAGGCTTCACTCATGGAAAACCTCACATTCCTTCAAGAATTCTGTGTGAGCATCTGCTGTGTGCTAGGCACCACAGTAGCCTTGGGGGGTGAGAGATAATTCTGCCTCACTGTCTCAGGGGGAGGAGGGGAGAACATCTGAAAATTAGCAATTACAACTCAGTGTGATAAACACTAGATAGAAATGGAGCATGAGGGTGGGGGTAGGAGTAAATGGCAAATCCTACTCCACACTCCCAGCTCGGCCAAAATTCTGGCTTTTCTGGACCTCCTGCTGCAGGGTCTAGCTGCATAATGAAGGCCTGATAAATGGTAATGAGACAATTTGGGACTGACAAATTGGCCCTGGTAGGAGAGAGTCACAGCACTTGAGCTCAGTCCAGAAACACTGGAATGATTTATGGTGCAGCCCTGACACAAGCCTGGGATTGACCTCTGGCCCATTTTGAGAAATCAGACCCCCCTTCCTAGAGAAAGCAACCTTTTTTTAAAAAAATGTGAAGAGTGAAATCATTCATTCATTCATTAAGTCCGTACTGAAGGCCTACTTCTCACTCCTGAAAATACAATGGTGAGCAAAACAGACCTGGTCCCTGTGTTAATGAAGTTTACAGTCAAATATTAAACAATTATGCATATAAAAGTGAAACTGCAAGGCACTTGGGTGGCTCAGTCAGTTAACCATCTGACTCTCAATTTCAGCTCAGGTTGTGATCTCACTGTTTGTGAGATCAAGCCCTGCATCAAGCTCTGCACTGACAGCACAGATCTGGCTTGGGATTCTCTCTCTCTCTCTGTCTCTCTGCCCCTGCCCTGCTTGTGCTCTCGCTCTCTCTCTCTCTCTCTCTCTCAAGATAAATAAATAAACATTTTTAAGTGAAATTGCAACAATGTTGATAAATACTATGACGGGGAAGGTCAGAGGTTTACAGAAAGGGTGAGTAGAAGTTAACCACGTGAAGAGGGAGTGTTGCAGGCAGAGGGAACATCATGAGCAAATGCTTGTGAGTAAAAAAGGTCTGAATGTCAGCCAGTGCAGTAAAGACAGAGAGCAAGGTCAGCTTGTTTTAAACCTCATTCATTGATTCAACAAATATTTACTGAATATCTACTCTGATGTAGGCACTGTTCTAGATGCCAAGAAATAGCAGTAAACAAAACAAAGTCCCTCCTTATAAAACTTCTAGTCTACTGAGGAGACCTCATAACAATAATACCAGTGGGAGAGAATAATTGTTAGATCAGACCCTAATAATAGCAACTATAATTCACGGAAGACCTACTACATCCCAGCCACTTTGTATTTGTACTGCCAGCCACTTTGTATTTGTTGTCACGAATCTTCCCACCCACCTGTTGGTACGTATTATTTCCATTTCATAAATGAGGAAGATTGAGGTTTATGAAGGTAACTGACTACTCAAACTACAACAAACCTAGGAAGTTGGAGTCATCTAACTCTGACTTCAGAGTCTCGCCACATCACTAACATGAGCAAGCAGGTGGAGAAGCATCATCATCTAATACAAAAGGGAGCAAAGATTGGAACCACTGAGACTGCAACCACCATGTGCACAAACAGTCCTGAGCCCCCTGCCTGCATGTCAGGAGACTTTTGTCGGGGCTTCTTGTGATCATGCAGGGATTACAGTGATGTGATTACATTGCTTGTAATTACAAATTTGGTTGAAAGCACTATGATTGTTACCCATATCCCCTTAATGGTCCTCAATTATGTAGATGGGCAGAAGCCAAGGAGGCAAGGGTTACAGATATCTGAACAGAAAAAGTGCTATGGGAATCCAGAGAAGTAGCCTCACTCCACCTGAAGAACAGGCTTCACCACTGCAATTCTGTCAGTTTGAAAGGCTTCACCCAAACAGTCTCGAAGAGTGGGTAGGGAGATGGAGGTGGCATCTCTGGGTTTCTCTTGCAGGTCTTCTTGTCGTTCAGTTGTTCAGTATTGCCCTGAATACAGAATTAAGATTTTTCCTCATCTTTCAGCACATGGAAATTTTCAGCTGCAGTTCAAAATTTTCTCCAAGGGTTTAACTCATAAAGGATTGTACCAAAGAAATAGCTTCTCTGACAAAGACAATCACACATAAATGGTAGTAAGAGGTATAGCATAGTAATTAAAGAGTGTAAGCTCTGGAACCAAACCATCTGGTTTTTCATCTTAACTCTGCCACTTGCTAGCTCTGTGACCTTGGGCAAGTTACTGAACTTCTCTATGCCTCAGTTTCAGAATCTGTAACATGTAGATAAAATTTCTATCTGCCTCATAAGGTTGTTTTAAGAAGAAAATGGGTTTGCATGGGCAAAATACTAGGCTCATGCTTAGTACATTATAAGTACTCAATAAATAATTGGCTAGGAGTAGTCATGGCAAAGTAAGCATATAATAAATGATAATTCTTATTAGTGGCAGTAGCCGTTAACTGCATTTATATACTAGGCTAAGAGCTTCGTGTGTATTATCTGACATAACGTTTCCAAAAACCTAATGGGGAAGGTGCTATAATTATCCTCATTCCATAGATATGAAAACTGAGATTTGAAGAGGTTAAAGCATTTGCCTGAGGTTACACAGCGAATGGGCAGCAGGACTGGTGCTGAAATCAAGGTCTGTAGGACTCAAAAGCCTATGGTGGTCTAAAACAAAACTCAAAGGGTTAAAGTCAGCAGTCAAAACAGTTCATGTGAGCTGGCTGGTTGCTAGAGAGACCTGCAGGAGGGGAGTCTGCTGACTGGCAGAGGCAGCCAAACAACTAGGAGGAAAGTGGTGACAAATAGTCAGGTGGGTCAAAGGGAAGGACACGAGGTTACAGCCAAGAGTCTGGGAACTTGAGAATGGCATCCACTGAGCGAAGAATCGCGAAAAAGAGAAAAAGCAAGAAGCTAACTACATGGAGAAATTAGAGTGAGCCCAGTGGAGTTAAATAATTATATTTTACCACTGTGTGTATTTAAGTATGTCAGCTTGCCTCTGTATGTATACATATGTATGGAACATATGTCATTTGCCTGTGTGTGTACATATGTAATGAGTATATCAGCTTGCCTCTGTACATATGCAAAAGTGCCAAGCATATGTCATTTTACTCTCTGTGTACATATGTAGGGAATGAGTATATATCAGGTTGCCTCTCTGAAAGGGTGTGTGTATGCATATTTGAGTGTGACAGCTAGGCTCTGTGTCTGCACATGCACATTTACATGTGTGTATCCATGCACACATCACCATATATAGCAACTTATCGGTACATGTGCATGTGAGCTTAAATTGAGTCAGCCATTTTTTTATTCTCCTCCTTCGGTTCTAAGTTGAAAATTATTTTCTGTAGTCTGATGGCCTCAGGACTCAACATCGGGGTCAATACGGTTAGACTCAGCACTTAGTCTGGGTTCCTAATTAGGGAAGTTATAAAGGTGAAACAAAGACCACACGCTGGAACTGTTTCTCTCAACACAGAACAATCATAATAAGACTTAGGGCAGCCCTGGTAGTGGTGGTTTCAACAACAGTGGGGGCAGGGGGCAGGCCAGGGTATGAAGAGTGGGGACAGTGGTGCCATTCATCCAACATTCATCCAACAGTGTTTGTTATGTGCCAGTGTTAGGTACTGAAGATGCACAAGTGAACAAGATAGACACAGTCCCCGTGCTATAGTCCAACAGGGAGTCAGACTTTAAACAATCAATTACAATTGTGAAAGGTTTTGCAAAGCATGTCTGAAAGCATCAGACAGGGACTCCTAACATACCAGGGGCTAAGAGTATCAAGTAAAACATCTCCAAAGAAGTGACATTTAAGCTAAGGCTGGAAGACTGATGAAGAGCTAGAAGGAGGTAGAAAGAGAACAGTATTCCATGAAGAAAGTTAAAAATGAAACAATGAAAGAATATGGCAAGTTGAGAAGCAGAGAAGACAGCTGTGGCTGATGCTTTGGAAAGTGGGGAGGCGAATGACATAAAGAATGAAGTTGAAAAAAAAATGAATGAGGTTGGAGACTTCAGGAAGCAGAAGCCAGATCACACAGAGCCTTTCAAGCCAGAATAAGGATTCAGACTCCATCCTAAGATTATAAACAGGAAATAGCCTGCTCAGATTTGCGTTTTTTAAAAGATCCCTTGGTTAAAGGCATGAACTGTAAAACATGTTAATTATATCTCAGTGACGCTGTTCAAAAAAATCACTTGGGCTGCAGTGTACAGAGTGGATTGGAAAGGCACAGTGTACCCAAGGAAACCATGGGAGAGCTATTGCAGTGGTAAGTGATGATGGTAACTTGGACTAGGGAAGATGTGGACAAGTAAATGAATTAGATTAAGGGAGGGGGAAATCAACAGAATCTGGTGACTGACTAGATATGGGGGCTGATGGAGAGAAAGTGTCAAGCCAGGGTTATCCCTAGGTTCAGTGGCATTTACTAAAATAGCCATTTTCAGAGATGAAGCAGGTTTGGAGAGAGGATGATGAGTTCAGTTGTAGGCACACTGAGTCTGAGGGGCCAGTGAAGCATCTGTATCAAGCTACCAGTAGCAGTTGGATTTATAAGTCTGGTGTTCTTAAGAGATTTACACTGGGCATAGAAGTGTGGGAGTCATCTAAGGATTAATTACTTGAAGTCATGGAAGTGAGTGTGATGACTTGAAAGTGTAGGAGATACTATAAAATGAGAAGAGGTCCTAGGCTGAAGCCCTGAGGAATTCCAATGGAGGGGACTATGAAGGAATTGCCAGAAAATTTGGAGGAAAATGAGGAGAGAACAATGTCATGGTGACCAAAAGGTGTTTCAAGAGGCAGGACGTGGTCAACTGGTCAAATGCTGCTGAAAGATCAAGCAAGATGAGTACTGAATAGTGTCCAATGGCTATATCCACCTGAAGTCCTCAGTAATCTTAGCAAGCGCCATCAATAAAGTGGTAGGGGCAGAATCCAGATTAGAGCATGTTGAGACATGAGAGGTAAGTAGAA
This sequence comes from Cryptoprocta ferox, assembly GCA_028646485.1. NCBI lineage: Eukaryota > Metazoa > Chordata > Mammalia > Carnivora > Eupleridae > Cryptoprocta > Cryptoprocta ferox. The sequence continues at coordinate 29,927,456 of CM053568.1, forward strand.
AGTGGAGACAGAATGTTTAGACAGCTTGGCTATGAAGAGAAGGTGACTGTGGGTAGAAGAGGGACTTTTTAAGATGAGATTGTACAGTATTTAAATGATGATAAAGATCCAGTGGGGTGAAGGAGTTGAGTACACACCACAAGAAAAAGGATAACCAGTAGTAGGATAAGGATAATTTCAAGATACTTGAGAAGACAGGAAGGGGTGCAATTCAAAGCACAGATGGAGGGATTGACTTGAGAGAAGACTGACTCAAGTGGGTTTACAGATACAGTATTGAGATATTGAAGAAATTCCTGGATCCTGTCTTTGATGTTCTCTGACAAGAAAAGGAGATAGGGGTGGAGTGGGGATGGTGGGTGGGAGGAGCAGCTGGATGGAAAAGTAGCTTAAGGCAGTTTTGGCCCCATTGTAATCCCCGTAAGCTTCCTCTTAGCCTTTCTACCTACCCCAATATTCATCAACCATCATTGATGTGGACAATCACATTCTTCCTATGTTTTATGCAAAGTTATTTCTTTTAAACTGACCTGAAACATGCAATGTATGTACTAGACACCACTTCATATCAGGTACCTGGCCCTCTCTCTTAGCCAGATTACTGCTCAAGTCTCCAGTACCGAGAAACTTGGGGTCAGATTTGAGAAGAGTGGTCATTGATGTTAAGGGAAAAGAAAATACGTGATTTTCCCTGCAGAGCTCAGGAGAGATACATAGTACCAGAGGCAGAGACCAGAAAGGTACCCAGAAGCAGGAGTGCTTAGGAAAAGGAAGTTAGGAGCCTTTTATCTCAGGTGTATATGTATTAACATGTGGGTGGGGGGAACTACCCCTCTTCCTACTCACCTTCATCAGAGGAGTTCTAAGATAGCTTCTTTCTTTCTTTCTTTCTTTTTTAAATTTATTCATTTTTGAGAGACAGAGCACAAGCAGGGGAGAGGCAGACACACACACACACACACACACACACACACACACACACAGAATCTGAGGAGGATTGCAGGCTCCAAGCTGTCAGCACAGAGCATGATGTGGGGCTCGAACTCACAAACCAGGAGATCGTGACCTGAGCCAAGGTCGGATGCTCAATGGACTGAGCCACCCAGGTGCCCCTAAGGGAGATAGCTTCTTAAGAAGGGGTAATGGGGACCCTTTGCTTTCTGAGTAGCCAGTGTGAACTAAATTCCTATTTTTCTCAGATTTGGCATACCTTCTTTCCATATGAATTCTGGCAAATGGTCAAGACCGATTTAATAATAATTTTGTAATCCCCATGAAATAACTAATCAGAGTGATGATCATTAATGGATGCTAAAACCATTGGATGGAAGTTTGCTGGGGACACAATATTCACAGAGTCTTAAAGTATCACCCCACAGATAACTTATTAACTATGAGTGAAAAAAATAACTTTATAATGGAGAGAATTAGCATATATTGCCTTCTCTAGGTGATCAAATTTAGCCTCACCAATGTAACTCCCCAAATTATGTAATGAGAAGCACATAACATAATCTACATGCTAGTCTTGCCAAAGAGGTTTAACCTGAATCAAATCTAATCATGAGGAAGAAATCAAATAAATCCAGCATGTGGGGCACATTGACAAGGCCTGGAGTTTAAATTTAATGTCATGAAAAACAAAAAAAGGAGAGAAGAGAGGTTTGTTCTAGATTAAATTAGACTAAAAAGACAAAAACAACCAAATGCAATAAGCCTTGATTGAATCTGAGAAAATCAATAGCAATAAAAAACATTCTTAAGGCAACTTGAGAAATTTGAATGTAGACTACACATACACGATATTAGTGACTTAATATCAGTTTTCTTAGGTGTGATAATGGGATCGTGGTAATGTAGGAACATGTTCTTATTCTTAATGCATGCATGCTGAAGAATTTAGGGGCAAAGTGTCATAATATCTGCAGCTTTCAAGTGCTTGAAAGAGAGAAAAGCCATTACCAATTGGTAAAAAAAAGATTTAAAAATACTCAATGCAGTCTACTTCTTCATCTTTTTTTGTTGTTGTTGCCATGACCTTGGGTAGCTTTATGCTTATAAGCATAAACTGTGCTTCTTAATGTGCTAAATTAAATTAGATTGAAATCTTTAAAAGCATCATAGCAAGAAAATTGCTCTGCAAAGCTTTTTAGACATAAAAGAACTTCTAATTTGTGTAGGAGTATAAGTGAAGATATGGTAAAGTGGGAGAGAGAGCCACAAAATAATAAAAAGAACACCTTCCTAGGAGTCAGAAGACCTTTCGGTCCAGCACTTAACCACAGGAGATGTTAGATTCCTTGTCAGCAAAGTGGGGCTAATGGTAATGCCTTCATCATCCTGCTGTACAGGTGCAGGAGAAACAGGATGTGAAAAGGCTTTATCAACTGGAAAGGAGTATGCAAGTGAAGTGATTTTTATTATCATGCCATGCTGATCTCCTATTAACAGTGGTTCCGGAACTGTATTATACCTAAAGCAACTGGAAAGCTTGTTAAAAGTGTAGCTTTACAGGGGCCCCTGGGTGGCTCAGTCAGGTAAGTGTCTGACTCTTGATCTGGGCTCAGGCCATGATCTCACCTCACAGTTCGTGGGTTTGATCCCTCAGCTGGGCTCTGCGCCTGCTTGGGATTTTGTCTCTCCCTTTCTCTGCCCCTCTCTGTCTCTCTCTCTCTCTCTCAAACAAATAAATAAACTTAAAAAAAAGTGTAGGGGTGTCTGGGTGGCTCAGTCCGGTTAAGCGTCTGACTTTAGCTCAGGTCATGATCTTGCAGTTCGTGAGTTTGAGCCCCGCGTCCGACTCTGTGCTGACAGCTCAGACCCTGGAGCCTGGTTTGGATTCTGGGTCTCCCTTTCTCTCTCTGCCCCTCCCTTGCTTTTGCTCTGTCTCTGTCTCTCTCACAAATAAACATTAAAAAAATATATTTTTAAAAAAAGTGTCGATTTCCAGTCTGGCCTCCAGGGATTCTGATTCAGTAAGTCTGGGTTGGGCCCAGCATTTGCTTTGTGAAAGCACCCTCAGTTTCTCTGGTGACAGGGATCTGAAAACCATACTTCACTGCCTTTCAGGTTACCGTGATCTAAAAAGCCTTGCTACTCAATGTTTGGTTCACGGACCAGCAACATCACCAGCACCTTGGGAGCTTGTTAGGAATGCAAAACCTGGCTCCACTCCAGACTTACTGAACCAGAATCTGCAATTTCAACAAGATGCTCAGGTGATTCCCATGCACATTAATGTTTGAGAAACACTAATCTACATGGCAAATCTGATTGGTGAGCTCTCTTTTTCGCCTTCGTCCTGATTCTCCGCTTGCTGTCAGACAGAATTGAGCTACTAGCTTTGCTGTTGCTGACACCCTTAACCTCATTTAGCTCTTCTCTCTGCTTCTCTTAGTTTCTGGCTCCTCAGTGGTGGAAGATATTTGATAAACATAACCAAAGTTGCTTATTTTCTCACATGCTGTAAACAGACTAATCAAAGCATACTGAGTTGGTATCTAAATCTAGTTAAGCTATTTACCAAGTATGTGGTTTTTTTCTCTTTTCTTGTAGTGACATAAAATTTACCATTTGAACCATTTTTTAAAGTTTTTTTTTTAAATTTTTAATGTTTTATTTATTTTTGAGAGAGAGAGAGAGACAGCGTGAACAGGGGAGGGTCAGAGAGAGAGGGAGACACAGAACCCAAAGACAGGGAGGGAGACACAGAACCCAAAGACAGGCTTCAGGCTCTGAGCTAACTGTCAGCACAGAGCCTGACACGGGGCTCAAACCCACGAACCACGAGATCATGACCTGAGCAGAAGCCAGACACTCAACCGACTGAGCCACCCAGGCGTCCCGATTTGAACCATTTTTTAAGCGTACAGTTCAGGTATGTGATATTGAACAGTCGCTTAAACTCTCTAATCTTCCATTTCATTATTTTTAAAATATAGAGGATATTACCTACTCCTGCAGAGTATTTTAAGCATTAAATGAAATTTTAAAAAAGAATTGAATGAAATGATACACATATATGCCTAGAACCCACAGAAGATGTTCAATAAATGCTAACTCCCCTCCTTCCTTTCATTCTAAGTAAGTTGCAGACAGCCCTGATTTTACAACAGATGTCATCTACTGAAATCAACTGATAAGAACTTCAAAGCATATATAAAAATCTACATATTATTGCCTTAGAACAGGGCAATTTGTAAAATAAAGGTATTCTATAATCTATAGAATTGGGCAGTTTGAAATAGCTGAAGGAAAGAGTACCCAATTGCATTTTGTTGGGAAAATTGCATTTTGGGAAGCAGCAACCCTTTTGTGCCCATTATATAGAAGTTCTTGTACTGATCATATTTAGATTGCTTTAGAAACAATTTAAGTACAATCATTATCCTAACATCAATAACTTTTACAAATGGAGCTTTCAACCTTGGGGCTGATCCACTTGGATGCAGTATTTGAATTCCATTTATGTGTACATAATCTTTTAAGGAGATGCTAAATTGAAAACTTGGGTTACATGCAGTAAATTGAAAAGATTAGTTTACCTTGAGAAGTAGACTAATTAGAACAGGGGAAGGGAATTTAGAGATCCTCCCTCCAACAGCCTTATTTTACAAACAAGGAAATGAGTATTGAGAAAGACCTAGTAACTTGCCCTCACTCACATGATGAGTTACCAGCAAACCTGGGACCAGAGCCCAGGTTCCAGGAGTGTGTTCTGGTATCACTTGACTTTGAAGAATGGGTGACACTTCAGCAGCATAGGTGACAGGAGGGTTTGTGGAGAGGCTGATAACACTCCTGGTATAGGGATCAATGGAAGTAATTTCACAGAGCCAGGCTTTGAAACGGAGAGAATGATGAATGTACTCAGGAGTGTCAGAGTGGGGAGGCTGGAAGGAGAGATTAAGATGAAGTTTTGTGATGTCAGAAGAGAGTCTTGGATTCTCTTGTAACACAGAATATCAGAAGGGAGTTTTTAGAGACTCTTTTTTTTTTAATTTTATAGTTCTTATGGCTCTTCCATATTTGTAGTCTCATGTAATCATTATAGTAATCTTCAGAAATAGATATTATACAGATGATAGTCTAATATTCAGAAGGTCATGTTCTTTGCAAAACTAAGATTTGAACTCAGGCTCTGAATAAAAAGGCTGTGTATTATTAGTCTTTTTTGTTCATTCGTTTGTTTGTTTTTAAGTAATCTCTGTACTCACTGTGGGACTCACACTCACAACTCTGAGATCAAGAGTCACATGCTTTACTGACTGAGCCAGCCAGGTGCCCCATGTGTATTATGATTCTTAAAAGCATCAGCTCTAGAGCCAGGCCAAATATGTCTGGCCCCATTTAGAAGCCATATAAACTTGAGATAAAAATAATGGCTAAAACTTAGTGTTTATTATGTGCCAGGCTGTGTTCTAAATGCATAGAACTAAATACATATCACTCATTTAATCCAACATCCCTATTGTCTATTACCATCACTATTTTAAAAGCTCTCCTCCAAGAGAAAGAGGAATGAAAGAAGGAAGGAGTGCCTCAGTAGAAGATGAAAAACAGGGAAGTATTTCTTCCTAGATTCTCTGTTCCTTATTATATGATCTCAACTCTGTATTCCACTGGTTCCCTTCCCACTTGTGATACTGTAACAGATTAAATTATTGCTCAAAATATTCACCTCTTCCCTTCACCTTTTTTTTTAATGTTTATTTATTATTGAGACAGAGAGAAACAGAGCATGAGTAGGGGAGGGGCAAAGAGAGAGGGAGACACAGAATCCAAAGCAGGCTCCAGGCTCTGAGCTGTCAGCACAGAGCCCGATGCAGGGCTTGAACTCATGTGTCATGAGATCATGACCTGAGCCGAAGTCAGACACTTAACCGACTAACCCACCTAGGCGCCCCTTCCCTTCACCTTCTTAGGAGGACTCTACTTCCCTCTGGTTGACTTTGGTCTCAGCCATGTGACTCGCTTTGGCCAAGGAAATATTAGCAGATTTAACACTGAAATTTGAAATGTGCTTCTATAGTTGGGCTTGTCCTCGTATACTTCTGCTATCACAATGAGAAGAGCTTCCCCTGAATACCTTCTGCTCTGCTACCCCCTAGACTTCCCAGTGGTTGAGTGGCTGGAGTAACCACCCTCCAATCCTACAGAAGATCTAATAGTAGCCCATCCAAAGACACTCTGAGATTCAAGGATAAGAGGGGCATCTAGGTGGCTCAGTTGGTTGAACGTCCGACTTCAGCTCAGGTCATGATCTTGTGGTTCATGGGTTTGAGCCTCGCAACAGCTTCTGTGCTGACAGCTCAGAGCCTGGAGCCTGCTTCAGATTCTGTGTCTCCCTTTCTCTCTGCCCGTCCTCTGCTCATGCTCTCTCAATAAATGTTAAAAAAAAAAATTAAGGAGTGCCTGGGTGGCTCAGTGACTCTTGATTTTAGCTCAGGACATGCTCTCACGGTTCATGAGTTCGAGCCCCGTGCCAGGCTCTGCGATGACAGTGTGGAGCCTGCTTGGATTCTATCTCCCTCTCTCTCTGCCCCTCCCTGCCTCTCTCTCTATTTACTTATTTTGAGCAAGAAAGTTAAAAATTTTTTCAATTAAAAAAAAAGACTCGGGGCGCCTGGGTGGCTCAGTTGGTTAAGCGTCCGACCGGCTCAGGTCATGATCTCACAGTTCATGGGTTCGAGCCCCGCATCAGGCTCGGTGCTGACAGCTCACAGCCTGGAGCCTGTTTCAGATTCTGTGTCTCCCTCTCTCTCTGCCCCTCCCTCACTCATGCTCTGTCTCTCTCTGTCTCAAAAATAAATAAACTATATTAAAAAATAAAAAATAAAGACTCAAGGATACAAATCTTGAGGCACCCAGGTGTTTCAGTCAGTTAAGCATCTGGCTCTTGGTTTCAGCTCAGGTCATGATCTCAGGGTTCACGGGATCAATCCCCATGTTGGACTCTGTGCTGACAGCACGGAGGCTGCTTAGGATTCTCTCTCCCTCTCTGCCCCTCTCCCACACATTTGTTCTTTCTCTCTTTCTCTCTCTCTCAAAATAAAGAAACTTAAACAAATACTCAAGGATAAGAATCTAGATCCATATGTGTTTCACCAGCAGAGCACCAACCACTCCTTCTTGGTTACTCTGGAAGCTGAACCAGATGAATGGGACAAAACCTGAAACCTTAACTTCTACTGCTACTTATATATAGTATTTTCTCTATTAACAAGTATTCTTTTTATCAAAAATAACCAATTTCTTAAATAACAGGGTTTGGAATTTTTCCTGCAACAAACCCACAGGGGAAAAAAAAACTCAGAACAGATCCCAATTAAATCTCTTGGTAGCCACCATTAAGAAAGGGAGCTCATGCTTATGGATGGAGAACCTCCCACCCTGAGCCCTTTAATAAAGGTACATGGTTAATCTTACACACACACACACACACACACACACACACACACTGGCAGTGCTTTAAAGGCATTTTGCAAGCAGAACGACAGCTTCTGATCCTCTCACTCAGAAGTAGCGGGATCACCATTCTGTTTATTCCAATGAGTGGCAAAAGTGAGGGAACCCTCACACAGAATCTGGGTATCTGGATAATGTAGGAATAGAAGTTTTCCACCTAATGATGAGAAACTGCACTGTTGGGGTAACAATCAGCTTGCACTCCCGACAGTTACAGTGGGTTATGGAGGTTCAGTAGGTATGTTCTTTAAAAATCTTACTTAAATCACCCTTCTATAAATTGAACCTCATTCTAAATGCACCAAAAGGCTGCTTAAGGAAATGTCATGTGGAAATTTTTCACAAAGAAAATAATCTCACTCTTGTAACTCTATGGAAGTTTTCTACACTGGGTGATCCTGAACCGTAGGGCAACTGGGGTGCTTCTCCTCTAGGGCAGCTTCTCTACAGGAGGGCATCCATACTACAATGACAACAATAATGTTAAAATGCTTTACATCACTCTTTATTTCAAAAGTGCTTTACTAACATAGACTAATCTTCACAACACTTAAGGGAGGTAGATAAGTATTACACCACTTTCACAGATGGAGAAACGGAGGCAAAGATTAGTAAATTGTGTTGAAGGGAATAATATATGGCACGATTAGGAAAAGACTTTGTCGCAGTCACAGATCACTGGTGATCTTGCCCCATGACTTCTGAGTCCCACCAACACAAAGGTCACAGATGCAGCATGGAAGCAGGTTGTCTTTAGTTTGGCTAGTCTAAGGCTATGCTTTACCTTGTTGACACCAGATGTTGAACATGCGGGCCCTTTGGCCAGTATTTCCCTCACACACATTCTCACGTGACTCCATCTCTAAAACGGGGGAGAGTAGGAGCTGCGGTGGGTATGGGAGGAGGGGCTGGAGGAACAGGGCTGGGAAGGTGGAGGACAGAAAACAGGAACTGGTATCAAAGCAAGGGCGAGGAAGCACAGGAGGACCTGCTGGAGGCAGCCCAACGAAGAAGAAAGCCACAGCAGAAAAGAAGTGTCACTCCATCGGAAAAGCTCAGACATCCAGGAATGCTATTAAAAGGGTAATTCTTCGCAATGACATTACAGAGCCGTTCCTCGTGGCTTTGCCAAATATAATTATCAGGTCCTTCTGACATTCCCAGGAGGCAGAGCCATTCCTCTCCCCTGGTCCAGACCAAGTGCTGATGTAATTGACCTGACACTGCAGAGGCTGTTGACAACTCAAACGCACTCTCCCACCATGCTGCCTCTTCCTCTAGTTTCTTTCTTCCAACAACAACAACAACAATAAAAGTCAATGGATTTCTTTGCAAAATTCCAAAAGCATTTCCTAAAATTGGGATGAATAGAGTAGAATTCCATGTTTGACTTTTGTAAAGGGTCTGTACTAGGCATACATGGGCAGGAACAGCCCCTCTTGGCCAATGCCAACATGGGACACTAAAGAAAGAACCTTTTCTGATCTTTCTAGTGCAAAACCATTATAAGTGATGGTGACATGCACCACCAGCTGCATTGGAGGTACTGGTGGCCAAGGCAGCACCAAATGAGGGGGCTGATGAAGACCCTGGGCTCAAGTGTCACCCAAGGGACAGGTAGAAGAGGCAGAAGTCAGAGCAAAGAGGGACCAGCCATGGCAGAGATGGGTGGGAGTGGTCCCTCCCATCCCATGTTTGAGGCTGCATGGCAGGCAGCAGCGTTAGTTCATCTCTAAGTTCCTCCTGGGTTGGGTCAGAGCCAGAAATGCATCCTTTCTTCCTTTATTTCAATTGGCAGCATGGTTCTTTCAGGCATGTAGCTTTAACACCTCACCCCTCCTCTCCAACAAGAGCAATCAACTGCCAAACCTGACTGACTCACCTCTGCAGTGCCCTTCACATTGGTCTCCCTCAGTCTGACAACAGCTTCCTCTAGCTCCTCCTATCATCTCATCCTGACCAGGGCCAGACCCTCCCACCTCATCTCCCGGACTCCAGACTTCTCTAAACTCGGTTGCACCTTCTTATCTTCCTCCTGGATCACAGTGTTCGGGCTGCTGCCCAATTTGGAAATTCACCATGTTCTCTCTGCCTCCCGATTATGTGTCTCATCGTCTTGAATCTTCAACAGGACCTTGCATCTAGCAAAGGTTCTCTTCTTTCTGAATCTCCCCCTGTCCAAATGCCAACTCTAAAGACTTAGCTCAGATGCCACCTCTTCCAGGAGGTCTTCCTTCCAGGAGGAGATGGCATTTGCTGTGGGCTACAAATGCACTTGAAGACATGCACTGATGGAATACGTGACAGCTCTAAGTCTTACCTCCCCTGTTGGGTGTGTCCACAATTGGGCAGGGTGGGGGATGGTGAACTGTCTTAAAATTTGTCTATATCCTACAGCATCTACCAAGAAATGGTTATTACATTTCCACCTCAGGTAAGGAACTGCTCAACAGTGAAATGAACATATACCTGTCCATGAATGGAGACACCAAAGTACACTGTAGGTGTGATCTGACTCTCAGGATCAAACAAATCATGATATGACTTTGAGGGATGGGATAGGCGTAGGCAGGTGGGACTATCTGTTTTGGAGTTGAGAGACCTAGGACTGAGCTCCTGCTTTGCCATTTATTAGCCACTGGTCTGGTACCAGATGGTTCTTCTCTGAGCATCATTTCCTGACTTCTGTATGACCTCACAGGATTAAGGATCGAATGAGACATAACTGTGAACTCTACACCACTAGTTCTCAATCCCAATGCATCATAATCTCCAATAAACCTTCTGAAAAATGTAGAGGACAAGACCCCAATCCAGATCACTGAATCAGGATCCTCTGGGAGTGGGACCAGGTGGGACTAATTATTTATAAAATACTATTTTTATGCATAGCCAAGGTTCAAAACTACTGTTATAAACTCATAAATACCATGAACAGTAGAGCACGGTACTTTAGGCTTCAGTTTAATTATCTTTCATTTGGTTAGGAATTTGCTCTATGTTTTTATAGTTTCATTATGTGTGTGAGCATGTTTTGTGTTGTTCTGCATTGCTGTTTGTGTGCTTAAGTGGTAAATTCTGAGAGAGGATAATGTCCAGCACACTGCTATACACAAAGTGTACCTAACCCAATTTGGGAGGGTCTGGGGAGGATGACAAGTAAAACCTTCACAAAATCCTCTAAAAAACCTTTCTACACGGAAGTGTGGGGACCAGACAAGCATAACTGGCAAAACCTGGGAGCTTGTAAGAAATGCAAAATCTCAGGCCTCAGAAGCTGCTTATTAACAAGATTCCCAGATGGATCAGTAGGTGAAGCAAAGGGAAACTTTACTCTGTTCACACCTGTGTTAAGGGCCCACTGTTCCTTGCCCTAATCCTGAGCGGGTAGGAGGGCATGGAGAGTCAAGTTCTGTCTTCCATAAACCATTTAAGCTTGGGACTTTATCTAGATGCTTCTTCTCTAAAGGGTCCATTTGGTAAAGATGAAATTAAGAATACAAATCCTCACAAAAGGATCCTTTCTTTCAAATCTAGTCTTTATAGTTTTCTTTCAAATAACCAGTTCCTCTAAGATATTTAAAATATGATTATAGAGTATAAATTGATATCCATCTAACTTTTATGTAGTGTGTAAATAACAAGTATATGTTTATCTTACTCAATTTAGAGTCCCCAAGACCCAAATTCCAAACTTAGGAAGGCAGGAAGCTTAGCCAAGGCAGTAATCAATTGTTCCCTATTGACCCATACCCTCTGGACAATTATGGTGTTAGCAGTACCCATCCAAGACTATGCAGACCACACCTCAGTCAAGGAGTTGTAGAAGATTCTGAACATTATCTAGACCCTTGCTATATGGACAGGAAAGACTACAGGCACTGATTAAAAGGAGTTACTCCAGGTCACATAGCACTTTGAGGCAGAGCCAAGATCAGAATTCAGGCCTTGACTCCTCGCCCTACACCCCCCTACATAGCCTCTGCCACACATACTTTTCTTTCCCTACCATGTGGCCTTGAAATTTCACGCTCAGAAATTGCTGACCTGCCTTGGCACGTGTCACTTTTCTTATTCCAGCTACTGCTGTGCCCAACATCCCAGAACTGTTTTTAATACTAGGCTCCAGGAGAAGCTATCTCACAACTCAATCAAAATATCCATTTGCCAATCCATATTTCCAAATACGTCGGTAACAGGTTCTTAAAAAGCCCAATGCTAACTGTGCGATGGAAACTCCATCACCATGAGCTAACAGTCAGCACCATGAGCATGGTGAGGGACGGGCCTTTCCGTAGGTGGCCGATGATTAAAAACAGGGCACCCATTAACTCAGTAGCACAAAGTTGGGAGGAAACTACAGAGGGAAAGCAAAAATGAGCACAGGGGGGTTGGCAGCACCTTTAAAAAACATACACAGTGTGACTATAAAATTGCAAGTCTTATCTTTTAATAAAACAAACATGACAGGTTATAGAAATCTAAATGATCATTTATCCCTCAAAGCGGTTACATCCTTCGTTCCAACAAAGCTACCGCTGTTGGAGCCATTATTTGGAATCCCTCTTTGGGGAAAGGCTTCAAAGGCAGTTCATGAGCCACAGGAGAAAATATCCTTCCAAATGTTGGGCTGTTTAAAATCAGAAACGCCACTCAAAGAATGACGCTAGGGGGAAAAAAAGGAAAAAGGCTCTCGTGGAGGTTCCCTAAAGACCTCCAGCAAGTTCTGAACAACAGCTTCACCACTGGAGAAACCTGTGGCCTCCCAGGACTTTCAGCCACTTTCAACAGGAACGCATTCGCTTGGATAGAAAAGTTCTGCTGTCTATTAAAAAAAAAATCAGCCACACTTCTTTATAGTCACACTTGCATCTGATTAAAAAAATACAACAACAACACTCGCACATGGTTCTTGTATGAATTCTAATTGAGACATTACATTCAGAATTATAGCACTCATCGTGATAATTTTCGGGAGACTGGATCAGCTTCTTTGCCACTGAAGGGGTACATGGGGGTGCAGTTTACCTGAATGTATTCTTAAATAGGTGCCTACTACCACTCTAAGTTTCCTAGTTGTAGCTCTGTTACAAGTTACTGACCGCAAGTTCATGTTCCAGTCTTTCTTTGCCGACACAGATTGGTTACAAGGGAGCCGCCCCCACAGTCTTAGGGTGAATTGGGAAAGGGCCGGTTAAATGAGGAGACAGGCCACTCCTTGGTGAAAGTTTGTAGCTTCCTTTCCCAATACATCTTCTTTTTATTGAGAACTTCCATTTTTATCCTGTGTTCCTCCTCTGCCATCTCACACTCCCGCTCTATCTGCTGGATTTTGGCCACATGCACCTCATTCATCTGTATCAGCTGCAGCTGTAAGATGGACATTTGTTGATGGTGTTCTTCCTCATGCATCTTTTTTAAAGCACCTTCCTGAGAGGTTTTGCTCCTGTAGTGTTTATTGGCTGTTATTCTGACAGCTGAACACGAGGGTTCAGGTTGAGAGGTCCCCTCACACACTGGAAAATGTATGAACTCTTTCTCATCATCGCATAGTTCTCTATTTGAAACAGCAAATGATTCTGAAAAACAGTAGCAGAAAACATACGTTCAAAGATTTTACAGGCAGAGAGTGTATCGATCCTATTCCAAAAGACAGGTCCCCCATCACAGGATGTAGCGGAAACAGTGTCTGCTTTGGCCTATGGGTACTCTTGCCACACCTGATTTTTCAAAAACCGCAAGTCAAAACCAATGTTCCCTTCAGAAGCAATGATAAAGGGTTTCGTCATGTCGTTTTCAGAACTGTGAACTACGGGAACAGTGGTACAAGACCGTGCTTATCAACTGGAAACCTTGACATGTTGACCTAAGTTCTAAACCGAAGCGTGCACAACTCCAAATAAGCAGAACACCATGGTACTAGGGCAATGGTGGGCTTTCAGATTAAGTTCTCTGTCAGTCTGACCTCCCTGTCTCAGTTCCTCATCCGGCCGTGAACACTCTCCCTAGCGCTTGACAATCCTTCCTGAAATCTCTTTCCTCTATTAGCTTCGGCACCATTGCTCTCTCCTCAGTTTTCTACACCTCCTCTCTGACTGCTTCTTGTCAAGCTTCCTTCCAGGACTCAGACTCTTGCTGCACCCACATCTCACCTCTTAATATTCCCCTGGGGCTCCCATTTTTGGCTCTGTTTTCACTACAGCCTAAGTAACCGTCATAACCTGGTACTGACCTTCCTTTTTCTCGCCTTACACCAAATTACCCTGGGCACCCTTCAATCGTACCAAAAACTTCACATTCTTTAAAGGCCGTGTTCTTTTTCATAATTCTGTCTCTGTTCCTTCAGCCTGAAGTTGGGCTAACTATTCATCCCTCTTCCCTCCCCACCCGGACCCTGCACTCACTCAAACATACACGTTTACTCCAGACTCTCCTTTTCAACCTCCCCCCCAACCGCTACTTTGTTCAAGATCTGCGAAACCCCAGATCGCTCCTTACTCTACGAGTACTCTTCTGTAATAGCACATTCTAGTATTACTTTGGGACCATGCCTTATTCATTTCTTTTATCCTTGAGCACCAATTATTTTGCTTGGTACATAGAGGATGCTAGTAAATATTTATTGAATGAAGCTTTGAACACAGGGGGAGAGCTTATGGATACAAAAGGATGCCATTTTTGCTGGTGCACATTTGTACTAGTATTTTTATAGGACAGTGACATTTTATCGATTGAGTTTCAATATGGAAGACACTAACTCCACTAACCCATGGAGTCTTCCAGCTGTGACTCCAAGGCTTTCTTGGGAAGCTTTATGTTTCCAATAAAGAAAATTGTCTCCTTGGAGAAAAATAATATCAATTTATTAACAGAGTTGATTACATTATTACGTCCACTCCATTATTCTAGAAGATGGGATGCTGGGAATGTTAATGGCTACTGGGGGAGACCTAACTCGTAATATTCTGTTAATAAAAGGAAAATGGCTACTGTTTAGATTATTTCACTCCAAGGGGTTAGGTAACAACCATAACTGGTCCCTAATTAAGATTAAAGAAAAGGTAGAAGTCTCACTTTTGAAAGAGAAGGTTAAAAGTACTTCTGTGTCATCCAGAGATAATGAAAATATCTCCCTAGGAATCTTTTCCAACTCCGAGGGCTATGGCCTTAATTAGATGTCCTTCCTTCATGCTCCTGCTGCCTTCTAAGCCTACCTCTGTCAGAGCACTTGTTAAAACCGGTGGCTTAACTACCTCTCCATCTGGTCTTTGAATACTCTGAAGACAGGAAGTATCTCTTATTCACCTTTGTGGAGAACCCATACCAGGGCCTGCACGCTGTTGGCCACGTCAGAAACGTGTGGGAATGAACTGGTTGCAGTGGGTCACATCCCTCCCAACACAGCACAACTGTGTAGACAGGACAGGGTTCTGAATGGAGAGCCAAGGCACAGGACAAGGAAATAGGAAAGGTTTCACCCTGGGAATAAGAGCCCTCAGTGTAAACAACGGCAAAGAGGATTAACTTATCTGCTCCCTGTCTAGCCTTAGATCTGAAAGTGTCTTCTTTGAAGACTGGACACATAGACATTTTTTTGGCACTTTTGGCCTCTTTTTTCTTTGATTCCATTCCAGAGAACAGTTCTATATGCTCCTGTAAGTCTTTAAAGTTCATGCCCTTACAATGCTGCTCATCTCTCCCCATTTCTAAATGTTCATTTTTGTCTAAACTATTCCAGGTTTTAGGGGCCTGATGATGATGATGATGATGATGGTGAAGGCAGCTACCATTTTCTGAGTAGCTAACCAGGCACTAGGCTAGTGCTTTGCAGCATTACCTCATTTAATCCTTAACCTTCCGATGGAGTTATTACTAGAGAAAGCCAAATACCATATCCAAAGTCATTTGGCTAGCTGAAAGAACCAGGACTCTGCACAACTCCAGAATCCAAGCTCAACCACGACAACACCCAGCCTCTCCCTGCTGCCTTGCTCAGTTGACTACTGATGCATCTTAAAATGCTGCCTCCAAGTTGTTTCCACTACAAAACCCCCTATTATTAAGAATACGGGTGCATATTCCAAATTTTGATCTCCAAATTTGTCTCTATAGAGCTGGGAACATGAAGTCAAGTATGGTTACGTCTGCGAGCAGAGAAATAAATGACTCTACTTTAAAACTATTCTTTTTTAGTTTAAATGTGTGCTAACATATAAATATTAAAAAAAAATCCAGGCCTCTTAAGAAAACTCTGGCAGAAGCTGGGGCTTAAAACTAGAGGAGTCTAATAGAGTAGTTAATTAACTTTCACACAAATATTAGCTCCAATGAATGGAAGCTAGTGTTCAGATGGGGAGAATCTTCTCCTAATTATTAGGAAAAAGACTATCCTGGGAATGGCAACCTGCTGAAAACACATACCACGTAATCTGTCTCCCAGGTAAACAAAGCCACCCAAGGTAGAAAACAACTCAATCTCATGCAAAATGGATAGGATGGCCTAAGGACTTTCCTGGGAGCAGAGGACATGCAAGGAGGTATTCTTCCACTGGGCAATTTGAGTAAGTTTAATATCAGCAGGAAAATACCTACTATGGCAATAAATGGATGGAAAGGAAACTGTGTGCAGGCCAAACCCCAGCTCTTCTCCACTGCAGAACAAAGGAAACAAAATTGACTAGGAAAATGGACGAATAAGATGCGGCGAGTGCATACTATAGAATGTCATGCATCAACTAAGAGAAGCAAATACATGGGAATAGATCTTAAAAGCATTCTAAATGAAAAAGGCAAAAAAAAAAAAAAAAAGGAATGTTACCTAAAGCACAATTTTCAGTCTGTGTAAATTTAAAATATACGCACACAGGACTCCTTGGGTGGCTCAGTCAATTGAGCATCTGACTTGGGCTCAGGTCATGATCTCATGTTTGTGAGTCTGAGCCCCACAAAGGGCTCACTGCTGTCAGCAGATCCTCTGTCTCCCTCTCTCTGTCCCTCCCCCATTCACACACTCTCTCTCAAAAATAAATACGTTTAAAAAATTTTAATAATAAAATAAAATAAATGCACACAAAACACTCAAAAACATGTCAGAGAACACACAAGCACATTGTTATGATTAGGGGGCAGAAGAAAAGAATGAATGAGATGAATGGTGATAAATGACAAGGGAATCAACACACAAGGAACACAAAATAGGGGCTTTTCACAGACCACTGATGTTGATGTGCCATGACTGGAAACGTAACTAAGTCTCTGTACTGGAGAAGAAGAGGATTGGATTAAAATGTGATAATAATGGAATTTATTTATGTTTAACGTTTATTTCTGAGAGAGAAAGACAATGTGAGCAGGGGTGGGGAAGGGGCGGAGAGAGAGGGAGACTCAGAACCTGAAGCAGGTTCCAGGCTCTGAGCTGTCAGCACAGAGCCTGACGCGGGACTCGAACTCACAAACCGTGAGATCATGACCTGAGCTGAAGTCTGATGCTTGACTGACTGAGCCACCCAGGCACCCCAATAATAATGGAATTTATTAATAAATGTTTGCATTATTTAATTATAGCTTTGTGTACCCATGTTTGCATTGTTCGCTTATATGGCTTTACAGCAGAGAAATAATAGCATATGAAATTAAGTAGAAATTCTTTTGAGAGAGTTGAGTACTACTTGAAAGTTTAATTTTCTTAAATGTATTTGACATTTAGCCATGCTACCCTCCTGACCACGCCTATAGCACATTTTGCTGGCTCTCTTACTTTGTTCCGCAAACCTGTTCCCCCAAGACAACGCGAGATAGATGTCACAGCCAAATAATCACATATTATAAATGTGTAGGGTACGAACCATTTGAATATACTGAAGGGGAAAATACTGGGTTTTTTTTTTTTTTTATAAGAAAATACATTCCTTAGTGTTAAATCTTAAGACTACTGTGTTCAAATACAGATGCACATTTCAAGAAAGTTGTGGACAAAGCTAACAATATCCAGGTAATGGCGATCAAGAGGACGCAGCTGCTAGCACCTTGCACAAGAGATGGCTGGAGGGAGGCCTCTAGTGGAATCCTGCCAGGCTCCATCCTGTTCAACAAATTCCCACAAATCTTTGATCACCTAACTCTGTAACAGGCACTGTGTAAGGTGTTAGAAGAGCGCTGTCCGGTGGAAATACAGTACTAGCTACGTGTGTAATTTAAAAGTTTTCTCGTAGCTACCTTAAAAAAGCAAAAGGAAAAAAAATTAAACTCAATAACATATTTTTGTCAGAATATTTAAAGTATCATTGTTTTGGGGCACCTGGGTGGCTCAGTCGGTTGAGCGTCCGGCTTCAGCTCAGGTCATGATCTCACGGTTCATGGGTTCGAGCCCCGCATCGGGCTCTGTGCTGACAGCTAGCTCAGAGCCTGGACCCTGTCGTCGGATTCTGTGTCTCCCTCTCTCTCTGACCCTCCCCAGCTTGTCTCTCTCTGTCTCTCATAAATAAATAAAAAACATTAAAAAAATTGAAGTATCATTGTTTTGACATGTAATCAAAATATAAATTATTGGTAAGATATTTTACATTCTCTGTTTGGTATTAAGTCTTCTCAAGGGGCACCTGGGTGGCTCAGTCGGTTGAGTGTCCAACTCTTGATTTCGGCTCAGGTCAGGGTCCCAGGGTCGTGGGATTGAGCTCCATGTCAGGCTCTGTGCTGGGCATGGAGCCTGCCTAAGATTCTCCCTCTCCCTCTCTCTCTCTCTCTCTCTCTCTCTCTCTCTCCTCTCTCTCTCTCTGTGCCTCTCCTCAACTCTCTCTCTCTCTCTTTAAAAATAAAAAAATTATGGGGCGCCTGGGTGGCTCAGTCGGTTAAGCGGCCAACTTTGGCTCAGGTCATGATCTCACAGTTTGTGGGTTCGAGCCCCACGTCGGGCTCTGTACTGACCGCTCAGAGCCTGGAGTCTGCTTCAGATTCTGTGTGTCCCTCTCTCTCTGTCCCTCCCCGACTTGTGCTCTGTCTCTCTCTGTCTCAAAAATAAACTATAAAAAACTTTTTTAAATAAAAAAGAAAAATTAAATTAAATAAATAAAATTTAAAAATAGCATTTTTATTTAAACAAAGTCTTTTTGAGATAGTGTGAATACTTAGAGCATATCTCAATTCAGTCTACCAACATTTCAAGTGCTAACTAGCCTCCTGTGGCTTGTGGTTCTTGTACTGGACAGCCCAGGGTTAGAGATACTAACTAAAGTAACACACACACATACACAGAGTCCATGTGTTAGATGAAATACACACAACAAAATGAAAGCCATACCCTACAGCAAGTTTTCAACTTATTCCCCTACCAAGACCCTGAGGGGATGACTGACAATTACAGTTGTCTTCTTCTTTCTTGAAAGTAATTTGAAATACAAAATGAGTGAGGTAACCTCAAGGCGGTTTTAATGTATAAAGAGAGTTCCAGCACCTTAACTACTAGTGTTAACAGATTACTTTGAACATACTCCCCAACTGACAAAGCACCGTGGTTCTCCACGGGGTGACCCAGAAACAGAAGAGTCAGCACAGGCTATACTAATAATCACTAGCAAAAAGAGAAGTCTCCCGTGTCATCTAAGTACGAACACTCAATTTTAAAATAAATCCCTTTTACAAGTGAGTCTCTAGAAATGTCACTACAGAAGGACACTGAGAATCCACATTTACTCCCTTCTTGCTGGAAATTTAGAAATTGTGTATGAGTAAATGAATTACATCATTTCCTCTGAAAAGAAAGAGAAAGGGTTTTTTGAAGTGAACTTTCTAGATCCTATTCCAGAATTTGAAAATGGGGAAATAAGATGTCCCCTTAGAATAACCCTATGAAATCAATACACAGTAATCCAGATGAAAGATCTGCAAAGTTAACTGAAAGTGACCTACACCAGCATTTTCCTCGGCAACATCTCCCAGGGAACTAAGCTATCTGACAAGCAGCCCTGCTGATTCACCTGCCTCCCTCCCTCAGCACCCACTCTCCTCACCACCTGCAGAGAATGAATAGCTCTGAGGCCAGCAAGATGGAGAGTAACTGGATAATGCTAGAAACATCTCCAAAGCAAGGACGTTGTCAGTTAGCAGTGGGCCCCATCCAACACGGAAGTACCACGGTGGGGAGGTGAGAGAGAGAATTGGCCATGTCCATGTAAGTGCTGTCTGCTGGGAGATACCCTGGCTTGGGAACTCAAGAATCAAAACTCACATAGGGTTTCTACACTGGAAAACAATACGTGAGGTTCACGACACTATAACTGGTCCCATGGACTTCATCTTGGTAAATGATCAGCAAACAAACTTTTGATCATAATGCAGCTTCCCAGGATGGTTTGCCTACAGGCGGGGGGAAATGTGCTAATCAAAAACATGTATTCAATTCACTTGGTTATTATCTTTTTCACTTTACGTGGATAACATTCTTGGTTTCAGATAGTTTCTTGTGACTTTTAATTAACCGCTCCCTCAGAACTCAGTCGACTCTGGGGACACTAATAAGTGAATTTCTCATCCTGCAACCCAAGGATCTCAGCTTTCCTAGACAAGTGCTTGCTGGGTCCTCGGAGCAGCCCTGTGGCCTCCTCAGGAATATTCCTCTGCTTCAAGATGTGTCTTCTGCAAACTGCAATGAATCATTATATAAATTGGCCATTCCAATATTAGGAGGCAAGAATTATTGGCAATTTATCTATATGCATTTCCACCCTCCCCTTGCCCAGAGACATTTCAATAGCCTTTCCAAGCTATGACACACTGTCATTACATCCTTGATTCCATGATAGTCTTTTCCTTACCGAAGAATTATGTACAACCCATTTTTCTTTTTTCAGTGAAAGTATATTAAAACTGAGATGGAAAAAAAAAGCTAAAATGAATTTTTACCAGAATTTCTCAAGTTTGCTGGAGTACCACAAACCAAAACTGTGTATCACATTATTATAATAGGTAGGAAGTCTAGTTTAACATTAACCCTGGTGAATGTTAAATAGGTATTTGCTATATACTCTTTTCTACTTAATTCTTAAGTTTGAAATGGTTCACTTATTTTAATGTGGTACTCTGCACATAATAGTTCCTAAAAAAATCGTTTTCATAAAAAATAAGATTGAGTGAATGAATATCGATTCTCAAAGAAATTTCTTTTAATTTCTTAAAGACATAGGCTGAGAAAAGCAACAGAGGTCCTTCTTTACTAGAGCCCCTCATTTTTCCTTATTCTCCAGAATAAAGATGAGAGATCTCAAAGAGAGTGAGAACAAGGATATCAACAAGTTCTTTTTTTTTTTTTTAACATTTATTCATTTTTTGAGACCGAGAGAGAGACAGAGCACAAGTGGGGGAGGGACAGAGAGAGAGGGACACACAGAATCTGAAGCAGGCTCCAGGCTCTGAGCTGTCAGCACAAGGCCAGACGCGGGGCTCAAACCTATGACCTGAGCTGAAGTCAGACACTTAACTGACTGAGCCACCCAGGTGGCCCTCAACAAGTCCTTTGGTGTGCTGTGCTATAGGACTCGAATGTTCTACATAATCTGGAGGTTTTGACTTGGGAAAATCAAGTTTGATATGAAAGCTTCTCTTTACTAAATGCCCTCAAAATTAAAGATTTTAAAATCACAGAGCCCGGCAGGTACCCGGGGAGAACAGGCACGCTGGCCTCGGGAACCAGTACCTTGGGCTGCGCTGTCGGGGTGGTACTCGGGCTCTTCTTCCGGGGGGCTCTGCAGGAAGTAGAGCTGCTCTGGCAGCATGCTGGCGATCTTCTCCTTCCCGAGGACGTGGGTGCTCAGAAGAGGGCTGACGCTCCGTTTCACCTTCTCTCTCCTCTCATGGGCCATAATCTTTTTGGTCCGAGCCTTGATGTTCTCCCAGCACTTCTTCAGCTGCTTGAAATCCCGCAGTGACACACTTGGCTGAGAGTTGTATTCGTGGGCGAGCGCCTGCCAGGTACGCTGCTTGAGGGCAATAGTTCGCGCATCGCTTTTCTTACATTCCAGCACATATTTGTACTTTTCTACCAAAGCAAGCAGGATGCTCTTTTCCAATTCCGAAAAGTATTTGGCAGGTTTTATAATTTCGTTGTTTTGCATTTTCCACTATATTTCTCCTGGCTGCTAGCTACCCTGTAAAAGGAAGTTCAAAACAATAATTACTAACCCCAGCAATAAAAATGTCAGCAAATCACTTAAACTTAATCCCTGACTTGATTCCCTTGCCTGAAATACAGTACTTTCTTTCCCATCAGTATTGAATTATGATATTCTCAGGAAAACATTCAGAAGTTCACTAGGAGTGGGGTTTTACTTCAAAGATTTTCAAGTAGGTCCTTTATTGTAGTTCTTGGCCAATCTGTGAATATCTTGTATGTAATGGCAAAGAAATAAAAAAGAAAGAAAAGAAAAGAAAACTTGGACATCTATGCAGAACTCTTAATTTGTCAATTCATTTCTGCTCAATATCAGGGAACTGATCATTCCCCAAATTCATGTTAGGCAGCTCTTCAACTAAACAGCTTTCTCAAAGTTTTGTCACAGCTGAAAACAAGAAAAGCCACTGTGTAACCAAATAGAATGGATAATATAAACATCAACATTTCAGAATCATCAGGAAATCACCTGAAAAAGACCTGACATTTCCATCACTTCCATCTGTGACCTTGGATAGGGCCATGCTCCTAAGAGGTACCTCAGTTTCTCTTCATCTTTAAAATGAGGGCTTGGAGTCTGCGATCCCTATGGTCTGTGGCCCCTTTTAAGTATACAGGCCTATGTAAATAATTCACATAATTTCAGAGATGAAAGGGCCAATACTCTTTCTTTTTTAAAAAAAATTTTAATGTTTATTTATTTTTGAGAGAAAGAGAGAGAGCAGGGGAGAGGGGCAGAAAGAGAGGGGGACAGAAGATCCAAAGTGTGCTCTGTGCTGACAGAAGAGAATCTGATGTGGGGTTCAAACTCACGAACCATGAGATCATGACCTGAACCAAAGCCAGATGCTTAACCGACTAAGCCACCCAGGCGCCCCTGCCACTCTTTTCAAGTGAGGGAACTAAGGGCCAGTAAGCTGAAGCGGACTGCCCAAGATCACAAAGATGGTACCTTGGGAGGTCAAGAACCTGGAACATCCTAATAATCTGGTATTCTTTTTTTTTTTTAACACACCAAATATCCATTTTATTATGCATATTCCTTTGAAGTCTTTGTTCCATATTATAATTACAGTTACAATTGTATATTATTTATAACTTTTGAAATACACGTTTTCTCCATTATCTTTTAAGTCTACATACCTTTTTATGTTTAGTTAAAAAATATATATTTAACATAAATTTGATTTGATAGCCATATACATAAAGAAATGATTACAAGCTAATTAACAGCTCATCTCCTCACATGGTTACCTTTTTTAAGATTTTATGTATTTATTTATTTTTAAGTGTTTGTTTATTTTGAAGGAGAGAAGACAGCAAGTGACCAGGGAAGAGGGGCAGAGAGAGGGAGAGAGAGAATCACAACCAATCTCTGCGCTGTCAAAGCTAAACAAGGAGAAATGTATCTTTGGGGATGTATCACTGCATCCCTAATTTCCCAGGCCTGTATATTAATCATGTTCGGGGTGCCTGGGTGGCTCAGTCGGTTAAGTGTCCAACTTCAGCTTGGGTCATGATCTTGCAGTTGGTGAGCTCAAGCCCCGCGTTGGGCTCTGCACTGACAGCTTGGAGCCTGGAGCCTGCTTCAGATTCAGTGTCTCCCCCTCTCTCTGCCCCTCTCTTGCTCACACTCTGTCTTTCCCTCTCTCTCTCAAAAAATAAACAAACATTTAAAAATTAAAAAAAAATCACGTTGTTCTAATGTCCCTATAATAACCAGCCTCCTCCCTCCCCACAGGTCCAAAATTTTTTGCCTGCATCAATATTCCTATTCCCTATTAACCAACATTCCCCAAGTGGAAATTTATTAATACACACCTGCTACAAGATAGCTCTTCTGTATTATCTCTAATTGCCAAGATACCTATGTCCAACTTTATGCAGTTTTTATAATAAAATTAATATGTATACTGAATGTTCTTAAACTACACAGCTCCTAGAGCAGACTCTGATCCCCCATCTTAGCTCCTCTGAACCAGATGTCAATATCCCTACCTTACCTCACACTCCCACTTTTTAAATTTTTTTAATGTTTATTTATTTTTGAGAGAGACAGAGACAGCATGAGAAGGGGAGGGGCAGACAGAGAGGAAAACACAGAATCTGAAGCAGGCTCCAGGGTCCAGCTGTCAGCACAGAGGCACAGGGCCCCATACAGAGCTGGAACCCATGAACGGTGAGCTGAAGCTGGACACTCAACAAACTGAGCCACCGAGGCACCCCCATACTCCCACTCTTTTTAAGAATTATGGCTTTAAGGATTGAGAAGTCTGATTCACAAATGAAAAAATAGATTGTTCCCTATATTTTTCTAATATAGGTAATGCTATCTTACTTATATGTATTTATATTTTTTCTAAGAAAATTTAAAAAAAATTTTTTTAACATTTTATTTATTTTTGAGAGAGAGAGACACAGAGCATGAGCAGGGGAGGGTCAGAGAGAGAGGGAGAAACAAAATCAGAAGCAGGCTCCAGGCTCTGAGCGGTCAGCACAGAGCCTGACTCGGGGCTCAAACCCATGAACTGTGAGATCATGACCTGAGCTGAAGTTGGACGCTTAACCGACTGAGCCACCCAGGCGCCCCTAAGAGAACATTTTTTAAACTGACTTTATTTCTTTAAGATAAATTCCTAAAAAAGGGCCGTTTGCCACAAAAGATGAAAACACTTAAGACTTTTGTTACATTGGGGCACCTGGGTGGCTCAGTCTGTTAAGCATCCAGCTCTTGGTTTCCACTCAGGTCAGGATCTCATGGTTTGTGAATTTGAGCCCAGCATCAGGCTCTGCACTGGCAGCTGGCAACACAGTGCCTGCTTGGGATCTTCTCTCTCTGCCCCTCCCTTGCTCATGCGCTCTCTCTCTCAAAATAAATAAACTTAAAGGAAAAAAAGGACTTTTGTTACATCACCAGCTGTCCTCCAGCAATGGTGTGCCAATTTACATTCCTACTAAAAGCACAGGAGCACTTGTTTCCCCTCTCCACTTAACGCTTGCTGTTAACATTTTTTTATTCTATCCTAACTGTGGAGGTGAAAAATGTCACTTCACTGTTTAATGAAATATGAACTCCTGCTCTCAGGCAAATAGGCCACACTGAACAAAGTCCCTGTGATAGTTGGTAGAATTGAAATCACATGGAATTAATTTCAAGCAATTAAATGATTCCACCTTACAATGTATGCAGTACCACTAGCTGCCACCAGGTGGTGGTGTGTTCGTGGGAAGTCTATTAACCTGTGTAACCACTTGAGTCTCTAATAACTACAGTAACAGTAGCAGATAACCGTTATTGAGTCCTTACTGTGGGTTAGACATTATACTAAGTGCTTAAAATGCACTCTATAGTTTAATCCTCCCAAAAATAAGCCCCTGAGATCACCATTTGTTACACTACAGTATTTTCTGTTTAAAAAAAAAAAAAAGACGTTATTAAAGTACCAGAAGAAATTATACAACTGCTCTCAAAAGCAAATACTCAGAATTACCAACACCTGGGGACCATTAATAGCCTATTAACTAAACTGTTATTTAATCACTTGCTAAGTAAATCCAGAGTTCCCAATTTACTTTGCTTAATTTTGTAGAACAGCAGGCCTCCCTGGGCCATGTGGTTGCATTCTACAGGGCTGTAAAGGATTCTGGTATGAGATGGTGTACCCTAAAGGTCCCCTATGGACTCCCAACAGCCTCATGAAGTAGGCTGTTTATCCCCACTAACCACTCCCATTTCTCAGATCAGAAAAGTGAGGCTCAGTAACTTGCCTGTGGCCACACAAAGAGTAAATGGCAAAACCAAGATTCTGCTCTCCATCCTGCTTAGCTCTCCTCTTCAGACCTAGGGACTGCTTGTGTCCCTGCTCAAATTACATGTCAATTAGCAATCTGTTATCAGGGAAAGGTCCTAGGGTAAAGCTGCTCAGGAGGAGCTGTTCCTGCTTCTACCCATCTCCTTCTGGGGGCTCTTTCCCTCCCCTCCCCCCATCACCTGTATGTCTCAGACCTAGGGCCCACAGCTACCCCACCCCGGTGTAAACTCTCACTCTAACCAGAGCTCTGTAATAATTTCTGCTGTTGCTCTGTAATAATTTCTGCTGTTGATCTGATAGGAACATATATTTGAAAACTGTAGAGATAATACGGAGCTTTTTTAAATTTTTAAAAAATTTTTTAAAATATTTACTTATTTTTGAGAGACAGAGACAGAGTGTGAGCAGGGGAAAGGCAGAGAGAGAAGGAGACAGAGAATCTGAAGCAGGCTCCAGGCTCTGAGCTGTCAGCCCAGAGCCCGAGGCGGGGCTCAAACTCACGAACCGTGAGATCATGACCTGAGCCAAAGTCGGCAGCTTAACCGACTGAGCCACGCAGGTGCCCCTTTTTAAAATTTCTTAATGTTTATTTATTTTTGAGAAAGAGCCAGGGTGTGGGCAGGGGAGGGGCAGAGAGAGAGAGAGAGAGAAAGAGAGAGAGAATCCAAAGCAGGCTCCAAGCTCTGAGCTGTCAGCACAGAGCCCTGGGGCTTGAACTCAAGAGATGATATGGAGCTTTAAAATTGTCCAAGCCCCAGGGGAACATTAATATTCAGCTTGAGCACCTAACAGTCCCAAGTAAAAAAACAATCCCCAAAAGTAAGTAATCTCCAGGCAAAGCTTGTTAATAGAAACTTTGAGGCTAGAAAATACATCCTAGCTTAAAACTACTCAGCAATGTCCATAATTAGTTATAGATGACAACATAACAAGCCTTCTCTGCTGCATCAGCTTTTATTAGAGAAAGACAGGCCTTCCCTGCCCCCCAACTCTGCTCAACATAGATCATCTTTTCTGTCTGCTGTTCTGCTAGACACCAGTGCTACCGGTCATGATGCATGGTTGTAGTTCAACTAGCAGCCCAGTGACCTCACAGAGTGGGCTTTCATTAAACATGTAATGAATGAGGGGCACCCGGGTGGCTCAGTTGGTTAAGCGTCCAACTCTTGATTTGGCTCAGGTCACGATCCCATGGTTCGTGGGTTTGAGCCCCACATTGGGCTCTGCGCTGGCAACGCGGAGCCTGCTTGGGATCTTTCTCTCCCTCTCTCTCTGCCCCTCCCCCACTCAAGCTTGTGCTCTCTCTCTCTCTCTCTCTCTCTCTCAAAATAAATAAATAAACTTAAAAAACATTTAATGGATGAATACATGTGATGTAGGCATAAAACTGCCTATTGTGCACAGAATGAGTATCATACATAATAGTCTGTACATCAAAAGCTGTTTTAAAGTAAAAATGGTCAAAAAAAATAACAAAATCCAAATGCAGTGAAAGCTGTCCTTGGGCCAGGCAAAGACTCATAGACAGGACTAAATAAAAGAGCATGAATCCAAAACCAAAAAAAAAAAAAAAAAAAAAACCAAAAAACCAGAGGAAACAGCACAATTCTTCAAACACTACCATTGACTAAGCCACCAGAAGATTGTAATAAGTACATTTAATATCGCTTTGAAACAAAAATCCATCTGTTATGGATTGAATGTCTGTATAGTCCCAAAACTCATACGGTGAAGCTCTAACCCCAGGGTGACCGAATTTAGAGATTGGGTCTTTAAGGAGGTAATTAAGGTTAAATAAGGTGATAAAGGTGGGGC
Source organism: Cryptoprocta ferox (assembly GCA_028646485.1). Taxonomy (NCBI): domain Eukaryota; kingdom Metazoa; phylum Chordata; class Mammalia; order Carnivora; family Eupleridae; genus Cryptoprocta; species Cryptoprocta ferox. Next base: position 29,954,711 of record CM053568.1, read on the forward strand.
CCTGGTTCAAGGGGATTCAGTGTCTTTACAAAAGACATCAAAGAACATGCTCTTTCCCTTTGTCTTTGTCTCTCCCTCCTTCTTCCCTGTCCCCTGCTCCCCTCTCCCTTTCTCCCTTCTTCCCAGGGGCTCACAAAGAGGTCACGTGAGCACACAGAGTGATGGCAGCAGCCTACAAGCCTAAAGAAAAAGCTTCACTCACAATGAAACTTATTTTGCTGGCACTTTGATCTTGGACTTCCCAGCCTCAAGAACTATGAGCAATACCTTTCTGATGTTTAAGCCACCTAGTCTGTGATATTTTTATTATGACAGTCCAAGCTAACACACCATCTAACATATTTTAAGTCCACCAAGGGTCAATCTAAGTCCTAAAATTTGAGCAAAGATGAGAGAAACTTGGCCAGATTTTACTTCTATTGCCTTTAATGGAAAAGGGAGTTCTCTGAAGTCAGTACTCAGAATAGGAACCATGACTGAAGATCTGTATAGTGCTGAAACTTGGGACAGATGTCAGGAACTTTTAAATTTTTTTTAATGTTTTATTTATTTTTGAGAGAGAGAGAGAGAGCGCGCAAGCGTGAGCAGGGGAGCATCAGAGAGAGAGGGAGACACAGAATCCGAAGACAGGCTCCAAGCTAGCTATCAGCAAAGAGCCCGACGCAGGGCTCGAACCCACAAACCGTGAGATCATGACCTGAGCCGAAGTCGGACGCTTAACCGACTGAGCTACCCAGGTGCCCTTGTCAGGACCTTTTAAACCTTAATGAATTACTGCTCGTGAAGTGACCTGAACCAAGACACTGAATGAAGAAAACCTGGGCTCAAATCCTGGCTTCAGCACTCACTCAGCTGTGTGCCTCTGGCCAAGTCAATTAATCTCCAGTGCTTCACCTGTAAAATGAGGCTAAACCCCCTACGCTGCCTCATTCCCTCAGCACAGCTACCCTGCAATGGGCATAAGAGAAACACAGGCTAAAGCTGCAATAAATTTTAGTTTCTTCCACCCCTCCCACTCATATTAAACTGTTTCCAAAAATAGAATAGTGGTCTATATACAAGATATAATCGAATACTTACTGGCTCGTTTATTGCACAGACACACAATTCAACAAATGTGTAATGAATTCCTGCCAAAGGCTCTGTACTGTCCTAGAGTACGTGGGAGACACAAAAGCAAGCCGAAGCCAATAGCCTGGAAAAGGGCTGGCATGTCTAACCTGACAACTAACAGACAAGCACACTGACACAGACACCACAGAAGAGGACAAAGCACCTTGGGCAGCCAGAGGAGAAGAGGTTGATTTCACATTCCTCATGAACAAGAGGACATTTGAGCTAGATCTTTAAGCATGTAGAGGATATTTGTCAGAACACAGAGAGTTGAAGATCATTCAGATAAATAATTGAAAAGGGCCTAGACTCTGAGTGGTGACGATGTTAATGGGAAGGAGAAGGTGCACACCAGAGACTGTTTCGAAACGAGAAATTTCCAGGGCATGTGTGTGTGCGCGCGCACGCGCGCACAAGGGTGGGGGATCAAGAGGAAGCAGAGGCAATGAGGATACAGGAACCCCCACTCTGTGCAGGCACCAGGAAGAGGGGTATTTCTTAGGATCGAGGAGATCATAGTCCAATGAAGACCTAACACAGTACAGCATATTGTGGGGCAGGCTGGTGACAGTGATAAGCACAGTGACAGTGATGTGCCCAGCGACACTACTCCAGGACTGCGGGGATCCAGATTAAGAACCTTAATTCCTATTATTAGAATAGACTGGAATTAGAGTTAGCATTGGAGCAAAGGAGGGCCACGACTTGGGAAAGACTGAAAGAACGCATCCAGATGTGTGGGTGAGCAGAGGGAAATGTTGAGAGGGTATTCCCTTGAGAGGGCAACAGGTTATGCGTGATCATTTTGCTCTGAAGAGATGACAGGCTATTTCCTATCCGGGTCTGTTGACCTTGTCTCCTGACTCAGCATCCCCACGACATTGATCCTGACATGTTAAAACTAAGTCCGATCCTCTCGTTTTACAGATGAGGAAACTGGGGCTCAGAGCAAAATAGGGGGCTTCTTGGGATTCTAGCAACAGAGAAGACTAGAGGGAAAGCTTCCTCATTTGTTTTCAGCCCCTCCCCTGACATCTCCTCTTTGGGACCCTCTCATAGTCAAGATGTCCTTTTGTGAGATGCCTTCAATCCTTCCCCTCTATCCTATCTGGGAACTAGAAGAAAACTGGTCTCAACTCTGACATTAAATTTGTGACAATCAGGACAAGTCCCCTCTCCTCCCTGTCAATTCCTCATCTCTAAATTATAAAGCTGAAGTGGGTGTTCTCTAAAGCCCCATCCAGTCCTGGGATTCCATAGGAGCTCTGCAGCTCTGATGGGTTTTCTGCAACCTAATTTCCACAGTTTTCTGCCAAATACGCGTCGACGGTACCTTCTGATTATTTATGAAGTTGGCGCTGCTACTGGCCAATGAAAGAGAACACTGCAACAGAGTAAAGCGATTTCAGGCCCATACACAGGTTTAACCTAGATGTTAAGTAATTCCAGGTGAAAAGAGGGATAGCACCTCGTCACTACAGTAGCCCCAAGCATCTTGAACAGTGCCTGGCACACAGAAGGCACCTGATAAATATTTCTGGGATATATGTTGAAACTAACCTCCTTGCCATTTGCATTTATATCTCATTCTACTACCTAAAATTTCTCCTTTTATAGAGGATTAATAACAGAAATTACTTCCTGGTTTCTAGTAAATGCTATTGTACTGTATGCCAAATTTCTAAGAGCTGCATTATGACTGTGATGGCTTCGTGATTTCATTTCATCCAGAGGTAGGAGTGATCAGACATTACACTGCCTGTGCCCACCTCCCTGTATACTTGCTCTCACAAGTACAGACCTGACCACCCAGGATGGCCACTCACCTGCGCCCTCTCTGCCTTCTCCCCTTCCTTCAGAGGGCTTTGTGGTCTTACACCTTGCTGTGAACTTGCCTCCTCTAGTGCTCCCCCTCGTCTTCCCCTTCACCACCCACCCCAGGAGACCATGTAACTTGGAACTGTTTATTTTTACCATCTGTGTCTGAGTGTAACCATGAGCAGAACCAGCCTTGTGTTTAAGGCATGAACTTCCACCTCCTGTCTTTCCACCCCCACACTTTTCTCTATAGACCAGATGAAGGTTCCTAAAAGTCTCTACCCTTACTTTCCCTCCCTCACGGCTCCAACCTAAAACATCTCCCCAACTCCAACCCAAGCTCCCTGAAATTCCCTGGGGATCATTTCTAGAGTATCCTCTACAGAAAGCGCTTTTATAATAGAGTAAGTTCCCACTCCAGCCCACTCCTTGCTCCTCGGCCCCCACTACCTACTTCAAAACAACCAGGGGCTCTTAGATCTCTGGGCCAGGGGTCTCAGGTATTTACCCCTTATGCAGCACTCAGAATTACTATGTACTATAATCTATCCACATTCTCAAGGGTCCCCAGTCTCTGAGGGTGAACTCCTGAGGCTTGGAACTACGTTTTTATTTGTATTTGTAGCATACTGTAGATTCTCAGTGTTTGTTCAAAAGAAAGGGTGTCAGGGAGAGCCTCTCTCCGCAGCCCCATTCTCTCCCCTCAGCATCACACACATCTCCTCTTGTCCACTGGCTACCTCTGTCTAGCTGTTCATTGTGGGCACCTCAGAAATCTCCAATTCTCTGTGGACAAAAACAAATGAATTATTCCCCTGCTCCTAAACCTCCTGATTGCTGATGACGTCAGCCACATTAATATAGCTCAAAGCAGAAAACTCGGCGTGCTCTTTCATCATAGGTAACCAATCACTAAAACCTAGTATATACGTTTTACCTCAATGTTTACAATCTCCTCTCTCGTCCTTATTGCCTTATATTCCTGAGGTCAGGTCCTTGTCTCCCAAAATGATCTCCCAATTTCTAGCCCCTCTTCCACATAGCTGCCAGAAGGCTCTGTCTAAAACACAGAGATCATGCCATGGTCCTATGTGGAAACCTCTTACATCTCCCTCACTTCTCAGTGATCAAGTCCAAACTCCGCATATACATTCGAGGCCTTTCCAGATCTGACCCCGATTACAGTGCCCCTTCCAGCCCACCCCAGCCCACTCTTTCCATATATTTTTCAACCCAGCAGACCAAACTCACCTTCATGCCCTTGAACCTGCTGTATTCTCATGACTCTGTACATGGGGCTTCCTCTGGCTGGAATCCTTTACTCCAAGGTCCCCCAAGGGTTCATGTTATTTCTTTCCTTTTCTTTTTTAAAGATTTTATTTTTAAGTAATCTCTACACCCAACATGGAGCTCAAACCCACAACCCTAGATCAACAGTCACATGCTCTACCAACTAAGCCAGCAGGGGCTCAGTTTCATCCCTCAAGGTCCAACTCTCATGATATTTTTTATGACATGTTCCTCAACTAATGCCCAGGCTGTTATGTTTATTTACAAGTTTCCTTCTAAAATGAGTTGGGGTGGCTTACAAACCATGCACACACAGCAACTGTGTGTGTGTGTGTGTGTGTGTGTGTGTGTATTTTAAGAGAAAGAGAATATCAGGGCAAAGATAAGGCAATGGTTAACAAAACAAAGAAGCTAGGAGGTGGTGTAACATTCAAAACCTCTATCATAATGTCTCATACTCCTGTTGTTAGAGGTAATTTAGCCCTGAGTTTTCTGTCCAGAATGAATTAGTTATTCCTCTGTGAGCTCACTGCCAGTTGTATATGACTGTACTGTAGCGCTTACCATATTCTTTGTAATCTGCTCTTTGTGTCCATCTCCCTCACTGGGCTGAGAAATTCATAAGGGAATACATAATTTCTGACTCATCTCTGTATCCCCAGCAGGAAGCATATGACTCAGCAGACAACTGGTACTCAGCAGATATTTGTTGAATGAATGTCACCATGGACAGGGAAGAGGGGTACTAGTGCTGGGTGAGCTCCCTACCAGGCATTTTAAAAAGCACTGTTTTATCCTCATAAAAAAATTACATGGCTGAGAAATGGCAGAGCCAGGATTTGAACCCCAAACTATCTGTCCAAAGCAACTGCTCTTTTCACTATGCACACTGCTCCTTACCTTCACCATCACTATCCACCCAAATACCCACTCCTTCAAGGCCTGGTTTTAAAAGACCCTTCTCCAAGAAGTCTTTCCTACTTATTCAGGTCCAGCCCAAACCTTCCACAACACTCAAGTAAGAAACAGCCACAAATCAGGAGAGGAATGGGTGCCTTCTCAGTGGGGGTAGGCGAGAACTGAGCAGTCTGCATAGGTATTCTACAGATGGTGTTGTGAGGTCCTCAGCTGCCCCTTCCAGTCCCTTTCCCCAGGGTACAGTCCCTAGGCCTTCCTGCCTTTCTCTCCCATCTTCAGCGTCCAAACCCTTCAAGTTCTCTCCATTTCAAACTGAACCCCAAAATAATCTCATGCCCTCTGCTTCCCTAACCAAGTGAACTGTGTTCAAAACACATTCCTTCATTACATCAGTCAGGCCTTTGTATTTTAAGTGTCTTATCAACCTTTAGGGTCTGTGAGTACCCAATCTCTTGAAACACATGAAGGAATTTCAGGAATCACAAGAAGGGACAATGACATTTTAGGAAGCCCAATCATCTGGCTCTCAACCCCTCTCAATATTTTTGGGGTGGCCTGGGTGTTAAGAAAAGACAACCTGTGATCTCATCCCAGCATCCCTTTCCCTTCCCTGGGGGCAGGATGCCTGGTCTCTAAGAGCAGGATGGAATCCTGGTCCAGAATGCTTCTGGGGTGGTGAACCCTGGTCCCTTCCTCAACATCTTCTTCCGGAGCTTCAGAATTCTTCCCTCTCCCCCTCCCCAGTCCACCCCTTTCTCTCCCTAGTCCCAAACTCCCATAACAGCCCTCAATCTTAACTCAGGAACTATGATTTTGAATTCATATTCAACAATTTCCTTGGCAACACAAACTCTTCATCTGACATGCTGAAACCCACATCCCTGGCCCTGATATTTTTCTACCTCGTTTGGAATGTGTGACAAATAGATCCCTGCATCCTATAACCAACCCCTCTCCTGTACTGCAGGAACGTTTGTAATCTTAAGCGTTACCACATCTAAGAAACAACCAATCTCTCGGATCAGAAGAAGCTGGCTAAATTCCTCATGGTTTCCTACTCCTAAATAAAGATTATTCGTGCAGTTTACAGTAGCTACCTCATAGCGCCTGTGTGATGATTTAGGTAACTCATACCAACTGTTTAGTACCTACGGCCTGGTACACAAAAAGTGCTCAAAATTTGGCCATGATCATTTATGTATATTATCTCTTACAAGAGTACGAGGGGGTGGGTATTGTATCACGCATTCCCCACCCTCCAGCATCCCCTCCTCCTTACCCTATTTACAGTAGCAGCAGCCCAGGCTCAGAGTAAAGCTTTCCCAAGGTCAGGCGGGCACCGCTGTGATGATGGTCGGCCCTCGGCCTCTGACTGAGGGACCCCTCCCATTACACCCTCGGACGGGGCACCGGGGGGTCTTAAAGGAGACAAGTACGGAAAAGCGCCGAGCACAGTGCCTGGCAAACAGCAGGGACCCTAGGACGGGAAGACCGCGGCACTGCGGTCGCCTGGACTCCTCCCCAGCTGCTCCCCCGGCCCCGGGGGGCGAGAGTCCCCCCACCACCACCCCGGGTGCGCCGCCGAATCTCCCCGAGGTCCGCGCCCTGGGGCTTTGTACGCCGCAGGCCGGCCCCACTCACCGAGTCCCAATCGCGGCGCGCGGAGGCGGCCGCCTGGCCTGCGGGGCTGGGGTCGCGGTGGCGCGGCCCGGAAGCCCGCCATGCCGACCCGCGGCCCCCGCACGCCCGGCCCGCGCCCCCACCCCAGCCCAGCTGCGGCCAGCCCGGCGGGGGAGCCTCCTACCTGCTGCGGCGGCGCGGCGGCCGCGGCGACCGGGGGAGGGGCCGGCGAGGCGCGAGCGCGGGCGGCCTCGGCTCCTCTCGCAGGCGGGGCGGCCGGGAGGGCCGCGGGCTCCGGAGCGCCGGGCGGCGGAGGCGGCGGCGGCGGCGGCGGTGGCGGCGCGCCCCCGGCCGGCCAGGCCCCGCCGCGCGCGCCGTGGCCACAAAGCCCGGGAGCCGCCGCCCCCTCGCGGGCCGCCCGCCGGCTGCGGGTCCGTCGGCGCCGAGTTGGGCGGGAGCGCGGCCCCGCGCAGTCCCCACCTCCCTGAGCTGCGGCCGCCGGGCTCCCCCGAGGCGCGGGGCGGGGCGCGGGGTATCCCCCCACCTACCCGACCGTCTGCCTCAGTGGTGACATCCCCGTGCTGATTGAGTTCCCTCTTCCCACCTCTGCGGAGGGGCTTCTGGAGGGCCCGAGAAACTGTTTCATCTCCTTGAACAACAAAAGAATCCATTTGCCACTCATGGACACGAGTTAGCTCCGGCCAAGTCCTCTCTGTCTGAAAAGGGCCCCCTTTCCCCCTTTTCTTTTGGGATTCCCTGCTACTCGGAAAAGCCAACCTTCGTGTGCTGGGTTCATCACGGAGTTTTGTTTTGTTTTGTTTTTAATTTACGGGACGGGTCTCCCCCTAGACTGCGCGCTCCCAGGGCTGGGACTGTGTGTGTACTCTGGAGCCCAGAACCTGGGTCAGACAGTTTGTGCTGAGTAAGTGGAAATTCATGCGCCCATCAATGAATGCACAACAGATCAAAGTGTAGAACAAGGCACGTTTTATTGCATCTCCCACAAGGATGGTGGCTAGGTATCTGTCCTGTATCCGCCGAGAAGATTCCAAGCTCAGAAAGGCGGAAAAGGTCGTTGAACTTTTTGTTTTAATTAAGGTGAAATTCACATAACCTAAAAGTAACTTCTTTAAAATAAATAATTCAGTGGCATTTATTACATTTACGATGTTAAGCAACCAACATCTCTGCCTAGTTCTGAAACATTTTTAATCACCCTGAAAGGAAAACCCACGGCATCAAAGCAGTCATTCCGCCGTTCCTTCCTCACACCCACCCCCAATCTATGGGCAACCACGAATCTATTTTCTGTCTCTCTGATTTGCCTATTCTGGATATTTCATATACATGGAATCACAGTATGTGGTCTTTTACGTCTGGCTTCTTTCATTCACCTTGATATTTTTAGGAGCATCTATCTTGTAGCATATATCAGTGCTTCATTTCTTTTTAAGGATAAATAATATCCCACTTGTATGTATATCACAATTAATTTATTCATTCATCATTTGCGTTATTTACATCCGTTGTGAATAGTGCTGCCCCGAATATGCCTGAAATTGTATTTGGGTGCCTCTTTTCAACTCTTTGAGAGATATATACCTAGGAGTGAGATTGCTGGGTCTCATGATAATTCTATGTTTACTTTTTTGAGGAACTGCCAAAAAGTTTTTCCATAGTGGCTAACTGAATAATTTTACATTCCCACCAGCAGTGCATGAGGTTCCCTATTCTCCACACCACCATCACCATTCATTTTTTTTATTACTAATTTGAGGCTATTGCTGCCCTCCCAACTCCAATCACCCACAGCCCTAGAACGGAGGCTGAGCCAGGACTTTTGACTACAAAGAAATACCCATACATTTCCCAGGATCAAAAGCACCAATAAAAATGAAGATACTAGGGGCACCCGGGTGGCTCAGTCGGTTAAGCATCTGACCTCTGCTCAGGTCATGATCTCAGGTCATGATCTCACAGTTCGTGAGTTCGAGCCCCCACCGGGCTCTGTGCTGACAGCTCAGAGCCTGGAGCCTACTTCAGATTCTGTGTCTCCCTCTTTCTCTCTGCCCCTCCCCTCCTTGTGCTCTGTCTCTCTCTCTCTCTCAAAAATCAATGAACATTTTTAAAAAATGAAGATAACTATAACAGCTTTACTGCTTCTTATCATAACAATAATTTGTCTTGTGTCCAAGTGGCTTTGAAACTGTCCAGAGAATCTGAAAACTAAGACCATCCTGAGGGAGTTGCTATTGACAAACAAACTTCATGACAATCACCTCACTGAAACCCAAGAAAAGAAACACCATTTCTACTAGAGTTTCCCACCCTAGTGCCAAATTAGACATCCATGAATATTTCCTTCTTAAATAGGGATATAGTCCAGAGGAAACTATTGGGGTGTGAAAATAGAAAGTCACTTGGGATTAGAAATGTGATTGATAGATGGTACAGAAGGGGAAAAGCAGTGGATTTAACAGATACATCTGGGTTTGAATCCTGACTTTACTGCCTGTGTCTTCCTGAACAAAGTTAAGCTCCTTGAATCTCAGTTTTCTCATTTCTAAGGAAAGAATAATAATACCTACTTGGCAGGGTAGATTAACCTGCCTGTCTTGACTTCAGTAAATGACCAGTATCATTATTGTTACTTTTGTTTATTTAAAGTAATGTTGATTGACGTGAGTCACATGCTGAAATGCTGCTAAGGAAACACAGAAAAATCATTTAAATTTAAAAATATTTTTTAATGTTTATTTATTTTTGAGAGAGAGAGAGCATGTGAGCAGGGTAGGGAAAAGAGAGACAGAGACACAGAATCTGAAGCAGGCCCCAGGCTCTGAGCTGTCAGCACAGAGCCTGAAGCGAGGCTAGAACCCCTAACCATGAGATCATGACCTGAGCCGAAGTTGGACACTTAACCAACTGAGCCACCCAGGTTCCCCAGAAAATTCATATTTAATCATGTGTCTCCTCCTCGAATCAAGAGAGAGCAAATGATCTCTAAAACTAACATGACCAGGGAATCTACTCAGACCTGTAATGTGCTCACTGCCCCCCCAGTTCTCTCTGTGTCCCTAACTTAGTTCTTTCCATGTTCCTTGCCCTTGAACAAGCTTCTTTAATCTGTCTGAAACTTCTCTGGAAAGTAGAGTAGCAATACCTACTTAACAGGGTTGTTTGTAACTCAGTACCACATCGTGTCTCTAAAGGGCTTAGCACAATGCAAATTTCATAGAAAATAATCAATGTTAGCTATTATTTCATTATTAATAATAAACCTGTTATTGGGCACCTGGGTGGCTCAGTCGGTTAAGCGTCTGACTTCAGCTCAGGTCATGATCTTGCAGTTTGTGAATTCGAGCCCCATGTCAGGCTCTGTGCTGACAGTGCACAGCCTGGAGCCTGTTTTGCATTCTGTGACTCCCTCTCTCTCTCTGTTCCTCCCCTGCTCACTCTTTCTCTCTCTCTCTCTCTCTCAAAAATAAATAAACATTTAAAAATTTAATAATAATAATAAAGCTGTTATAACTTCTCTGTAGAAAATGTTAACAGAAGGGTATAGTCCACACAGAGTCATACAGAAAAGAAGTCATACAGAAAGAACACATCCATCCACACGCTTCTCTTCTCCAGGAGCATGAGTGCTGCCTCAGGCAGTCCATCCATATGCTGGAGATGCATGGTGCACTGCACTCTGCTTGCTTGTTGAGAACAACTCTGAAAATGGTCTCCTCTATGCTCGGATCCAGTCTCACCAAGCAGTCTTGACATAGGAGTTGGTTTCTACAAAAGTTTTCTTACAGGAGGAAAAATAGATCATCTAGCCTGAACAGTCTAGAGTTCTGAGAAAGTATAGCTCTCTTTGCAAATTAATACACTGGTATTTAGTTTATCCACGTGCCTGTTATGATTTTGACTGGCCAGATCCAGTCTCCCTAAAACCTAGTTAAGTATAGACAGTAGACTACTTTCATCTGGCTCTTTGGGTGGTAAGGAATAGATTCATTCAAATTTGCTAAAGAAGAAGATGTTTATTGAATTGCAGGTGAATTGAAAGACAAGAACTCAAGTTGAGCAGGGCCTCGCAGGAACCTAAAAGCCAATAGGAACAAATTTTTCTCTCTCTTATTTGAGGTGTGTCTTTCTATGTCTCTGCCTCTCTGACTTTTCTTCTTGTCTCTCAGTCTCCTCTCTTTGTCTTGGTCCGCCTTTGTCTCCCTCTGTCCATGTACTCCCCTATCTCCCAGCCTGCTCCTTCTACTTACTCACCTGCACTTGACCATCATGGACACCCCAGCCTAGGGTATAAACCTCCTCCTGTCTCTTGGTTCATATTTGCCCACACAAAAAATGTGATTGGTCCAACTCATCATTTCATGCCAGGACACAAGCTGGCAGCTTCTGAAATGACTGCTTTGGGACTAGAAGGCCACTTCCGACTCAGTTGGCAGTTGTGGGATGTAAGGGAGAATAACCAGCACCCAGGAACTGGGAGTGGGGAGTGGGGATATTCACCAGAAGCTGGCATGGGTGGGTAGATGCACCAAAATCATACTTTCTGAGCCAAATATCAGGATAAGTTGTACTAAAAGTATTTGTAATCCACTTTCTGATGGTAGAGGTAGTCTAGAAGGTATAGTTCTGATGCTAAAATATCAAAACTTCTGAAGCCTTTTGATAGCTAATGACAATAATGAACAAAGATTTTTGAAAATCTAAGTCACTGTAAGGTGGCGAGTGATTTTATAACATGGAATACATACATCACAGAATTATTGAGAGGATTAAGTGAGGTTTGTATATAAAAATCACTTTAGTAGTTCCCATATATACAAGCTATTATTATCATACAGTGGAAGACTGATCTGTAGTGACCCCACTAAGGTGTAACTATACTATCCGGTCCATCTGTCTCTTGGCACATTTCTCTTTAAATACAATATCAAGCACAGATAAGTAGGAAGATAGTTTTAGGAAGCTTCAGGGATTCCTCCTAGGATCTTACCACGGAGGGCATTGAGTTAATTTTCTATCTGAACATCTCCTTCCGTAAGTTGGAGAAAGATAGGCTATTCTTCAATGGCCTGATATATCCAAATATCTTTCATAAGATGTGGGCACTGAGACCAACAAAAATGCCTCAGTCTACAGGATCTAGCTGTCCAGGGAAGGAATGAAGGGCACGGAGCATGGAGTGTTGAACAAGAAGTCACAGGTGGAGATATTGAGAAAAAAAAGCCAGTGTTGATGGAACAATCTAGAGGAGTGTCAGATCAGAAAGTGATGGGGGGAGAGGCCACGAAATTCAGGCTGCCTGAAGATTCCAGGACTCAGGGAGTTCAACCTGAGTTGAACACTACCCTCTACTTTCCCCTGAGACCCACCGTGTCTATTTTACTTTATTTATTAAAAGTTTTTTAATGTTTATTTTTAAGAGAGAAAGAGAGCACAAGCAGGGGAGTGGCGGGGGGGGGGGGCAGAAACACAGAATTCGAAGCAGGCTCCAGGCTCTGAGCTGTCAGCACAGAGCCTGATGTGGGGCTCAAACTCACAAACTACAGGACTGTGACCTGAGCTGAAGAAGCTTAACTGACTGAGCCACCCAGGCAACCCCAACCTTGTCTATTTTATTTTATTTTTTTAATGTTTATTTATTTTTGAGAGACAGAGAGAGCATGAGTGGATGAGTGGGGTAGGGCAGAGAGAAAGAGAGAGAGAGACAACAGAATCTGAAGCACTCCAGGCTCTGAACTGTCTGCACAGAGCCTGACACAGGGCTTGAACCCATGAACTGTGAGATCATGGCCTGAGCCGAGGTAGGACACTTAACTGACTGAACCACCCAGGTGCCCCCACCTTGTCTATTTTAAAAGTGGCTGGATTCACAAGCTGCTGGCCACTGAAATTGCTGGTGCCATAGCAATTTGACATTAACGTTGAAGTGGTTTTGGGGAACATGTTGTTGGTATCTAGATGGGTTAGTTATTTATTGCTGTGTAACAAATTTCTCCACAATTTAGAGGCAGAAGCCAACAAACATTTATTATCTCACAGTTTCAGTGGGTCAGGAAGCAGCTTAGCTGAACAGTTCTTCCACAAGGTCTGTCATATAGTTTTGGTCAAGATGTCAGCTGGGGCAAGAGACAGATTCCAGTGTTCTTTGTAGACCCAAAATTGTCCTCACAGGTGCTCATCTGTCCTTCATCTTGTCTTCATCAAGGCTCAACACTAGACTCGAGGCAACAGCATCCTGCACACATTGTTCCACCAGCTGCCACCATTGCAGCAGGTCCTTGATAATGACCGAAGACAATGGGGCAAGCCTGCACTACTTTTCATAAAACTTCTGGACACTGTTCTGTATTTCTAGACCTCCTCTGCCACTAATAGGCTGTGAAACCTTGGGAGAGAGGTTTAGTGCCTGAAAAATGAAGAGTTTGGTTTAGATCCTCAATGGCTATTTTGGCATTATTTGCCACTCCTGTCTTCCTTTCACTATCCAATTTCTAACACAACAATTCCACTGCTAGGTGTCTCTTCTGGAAAAATATTTACCTGTGGTTACAAAGAGGTATGTTCATTGCAGCTTTGATGATGGAAAGTAAAGTAAGGCATGAGGGAGAGAGGCAGAGAGAGAGAGGCAGAAAGGAAGAAGAACAAGGAGGAGGAGAGTAGGAGAAGGATGAGGAAAGAAAAGGATACAGGGAGATGGAAATTTTGGAAAATACCTAAGCGTCCATCAATAGGAGAATTCTTCAATAAACTATGATTTTTTTATAGGACTGACAAAGCAATCTATTGATGTGGGGTTTTTTTTTTTGTTTGCTTGCTTATTTTTGATTTTGTTTTGTTTTGCCCAGTCATATTGACTCCACAATTTTAAACTGGTGAACATTTTAGTCTTGGGCATATTCTAACCCAGACATTGTGATCTAAGGACGTTTTGATCCATTTTGATGCAACTAAAAAGTTAGCTTGCTCTTAACTCTCAGAAAATATGAATAGCTGGTACTCTGAGCAAAGCTAGAAAAGCAAAAGGATCTACAGAAGATGACAAGGAAATTTTACTCCTCTGGAGCATCTGAAAGGGTTTGCTTACAATATTCTCATAAATTAACTATGAATTAGTATAAACTGTCAGTATTTTATCCAATTCATAATAAATATTTCTGGTGGACCCAACACAAAATTAAGTTGACAGTGGCTAAAAGTGCACATGACAGGTGTCAGATCTGCTAACTTTGACTTGGAAAAACAGGACTTACTAGAAATACTACTCACAAACTAGAACTCAAATGGCAGAAAAGCTAACCAATTAAATAGAAAATAGAAAAATTTCATAAAGGAATTGATTTTATAATTCCCATTAGTTACAATTTCAGTAAAACAAAAATGTAAAAATTTGGACGAGGTCAAAAATTTGATGACAGAGTCATTAAAACAAGGAATATATGAGAAACTTTCATAGCCAAGAGGAGTAGAAGGGGACGTGACAATTAAATATAATGTGCTGTGTGGATGAAACCAGGAACCAAAGGGAGACATTAGGCAAAGGAAATCTGAATAGAGTATGAGCTTTTGTTAATAATAATGTATCAGTGTTCCTTTTCCCAACTGCAAACTGGACATAGTGGGGAGAATGCTGACTGCAAGATAGAGAACAAATTGGGTTAAAAAAAAATAATGGTGATGATGATGGTGATGATGATGATGGTAATGAGGATGATGTATCAGTACAGGTTCATTCATTGTGACAAAGGCCCCATACTAATATGAGGTTAATAATAGGAGAAATTGGGTGTGGGGGGACCTGCAAACACTGTACTATCTTTAGTTCAGATGACTTTGACAGTTTCAGGAAGTATTAGGTATTTTATAGGATGTCCCTCAGTTTTTCTCAATATTAGATCGGTATTATGGATTTGGAGGAGGGAAGTAACTATTAGAATTTTTAATTGTGAAATCCTAGGTATCTAGAGAAATACTATTTGCACATATGAAAAAGGGTACAGACAAGGGTTTTTGGAGCATTATTTGAAAAAAAAGTAAAAATATCTATTGATAGGGAAATGATTAAATAAACTATGGAATAGCCATAGTGTAGAAGACCATATTTCATTGACTACAGGAAGTCATCAATTATAGACATCATTATTTTGTGTATCACTAAGAAAAATGCTCCTAATTAAACTATGACACACTTATCACTCATAATTTTTATTTCATACTTATTCAGAAAGCCAACTAAGACTTAAGGCATGGATTTTTTAAAAATTTCATATCATCCTTGTGCATACACTAAAAGGAAAGTATTCACGAAATAAATTAAGACATATCTAAATCTTCTCAGAGCCTGAGCCTTCTGAATCATGTTTAGACTCAGAATCATCAATATTCCAGGCTGCTAACATCCATCTGCAAGTTTTGAAGCATATCCAGCAGGCAATGACAGCTACATCACTAATGCTGCCTAGGCGACAGCAATTGTAAGGTGCATACCAATTTTAAAGATCATAAAATGTGAATGAAAAAGTGTGCCTTAGAATAATGAAACAAGGGTATCAGGCAGCAGCTAAAGGAATCAAGGAAGTTTCATATATGCTGCTGTGCAAAGTTCTAATTCGTATTGCAAGAAATATATACACTATGAGCTCATTTATGGAAAAAGCAAAATCAACCTATTTCTGCAGCAGACACTGAAAAGTTGGTTTCCCAAAAGATATTCACAACTTGCTTTTACTGTGCCATTCTATACTTTAGATACTTGCAAGGTAAATTACTTGCCTAGACTCCCTTGCCGGTAGAGGGGTCATGTGATACAGCTCTGGCCAATGAATTGTAGGCAGATGTTCTGGTAGGCTTCCTTTGGTGAATAAAAATATAAAACTTTACAAGAAGATGACTTTTGTCCTTTCCTGTCTAGTGTGTGGACACACTCTTAGAGGAGCAGCAATCACCTTGTGGCTTGTGAGGACAAAAGCCAAATGCTGTGGATGGTGGACATGAAAGAAAGAGCCTGGGCTCCTGATGCTATCATAGGGCTGTCCTGCATTGCTGGCTCTGCCCTGCCTGCCCCTGAGCTTCTTTCTGAATGACACCAGTGAACTGCCTTCTTTTGGTGGGTATTCAGTTGGCTGAATAAAGTCCTAACTGCTACAAGTCATACATGTGTGGAGATAGAGAGATTTAAAAATATCTGAACAAAGTGTAGACTAAACTGATAAAAGACAACTGGAGGTGGGAGTGGAATGGGGAGGGGATGTTGGGAGGCTTTAGCTTTCTTTTTACTTTTTGAATTTCTTACAACATAAAGGTATACACATATTACCTATGTAAGTTAAAAAAAGTTTTTTTTATAAGATTGATGTCACATGGAAAGAGACTTGCTGACAGGAAAGGAGGTCCTTTCAGGCTGATATTTTTTTCAGATGACTTAAGCCCAGGAAGACAAAAGATTTTCCACTGAGCTATCAGTTTACTATCCATTCAAAAAGGTTAGTCTGGATTGATTTATTCTTTTTTTTTAATGTTTATTTATTTTTGAGAGAGAGACAGAGAGCATGCTCGCACATGGGAGAGAGGGAGAGGGAGAGGGAGAGGGAGAAGGAGAGGGAGAGGGAGAAGGAATAGGAGAATCCCAAGCAGGCTCTACTTCTCAGCATAGAGGCACCCAGGGGGGCTCCATGTGATATCATGACCTGAGCTGAAAGCTTAACTGACTGAGCCGCCCATGCACACCTGTATTGATTTATTCTTACTGCAGACTGCTTCATAATGAACACCAGTTCTTTTTCTAAAAGCTCATAAATTACTGATATGATCCATTCTGGGTTTGTATTGGTGCTCAGTAAAAGTCAAGATTACTAGATCACATCTTTCAAGATCCACTTTTTTCTCCTTTTTAAAATCAGAACATGTTCTAGTCTTGAATTTCCTGTTACTTCACACATACTCTGATATTTTCCAAGGATTACTAGCACAGCAGTTGCATACAAAAGATCCTGGCACAAAAAACACAATATGACAACTGTTATGCTATTAATAATGATAATGATAATAATAGCACTTATCACTTATTGGGCGTTTTCTGTGTGCCAGGCATAGTGCTAAGCAATTTACACACAGTCTCATATAATCTTCACAAAAGTCTGGTGCAGTCCATGACTATTATCAGCTCCATATTATTTTATTATTTAAGAAACATATTTATTTACTTATTTTTGAGAGAGAGGCAGAGAGAGAGGGAGACAGAGAATTCCAAGCAGGCTCTGCACCCTCAGCGCAAAGCCCAGCCCAGGGCTCAAACCCACCAACTGCGAGATCACAACCTGAGCCAAAATCAAGAGTCCTATGCTCAATTAATTGAGCCACCCAGGCACCTCTTTCATATAGGTAGAATCAGGCAGGTAATTTGCCTAAGGCCAGAGTCACACCAACTCATAAATGGATCAGAACCTGCAAAGCACTAGCTCTTGACCATTAAATTTAATTGAAAGAAAGGCAAAATCAACAGACTTCTACAGTTCGCGGTAAAAGGCGCATCGTGTGGAAACTGAGGTCTCCAACAGGTTCTCTTTGAATATCCGCCCGACACCTCCTACACAGACCCACTTTCACTAACTCCATGGAGCCAGAGCCGACTACTTTCGGATCCTTTCCGTATTTTATCACCGCAGACTAAGCTCCGCCGGCCCCACCCCTGCCTCCCCCCGTCCCCCCAACCAGCCGGCGGCGCCTCCAGCGCAAGCGCACTATAGCCTGGAATTTGACCACGGTTCCGCGCATCCCCGAGTGCGGGGGACAGGTGCTGAGGGGCGCGCGGTGCGGGGCCGCGCCTGGAGGTGGGCGGGGCCCCCGTGTAAACTGGCTTTGGGCTTGCGGAAATAAATGGCGGGGAGCAGGCTTCTCGCCGGGAAGGAACCTCAAGAAGTTTCCATGCGCAAGAGTTTCATCACCCATCCGTTTATTCCAGAAATATGTGTTAGTGACTACTGTGTGCAGGAACCCACCTGGCATGAATAGCCTCCTCCCTGGGCTCCCGCACTGGATAGAACGTGCGAGAGGGACAGACTAGGAAATGTGAAAGATGTCCCATGAAATCCCCCTACCCGACCCCCCCACCAACATCCATGCGTGAGAATATATAGGAGGAAATATGGGCCTAAGTCAGGGTTCATGTCCACACCTACCAGGGAAACAGCAATCAGAT
Source organism: Cryptoprocta ferox (assembly GCA_028646485.1). Classification (NCBI taxonomy): domain Eukaryota; kingdom Metazoa; phylum Chordata; class Mammalia; order Carnivora; family Eupleridae; genus Cryptoprocta; species Cryptoprocta ferox. Next base: position 29,972,682 of record CM053568.1, read on the forward strand.
TGCTTCTAAACCTGCCATTCCATTCTCTTCTGTTCTCCATGGCACTTGTACTTGCCCCATCAGTCTTGCTTTCTAGAAACTTACACTCTAGTGGGCTTAGAACACTCCACCACAATGTAAGATGAGGAAAGGTTGCACTCAACAGAGAGGCAAATAGCAGGAGAGGGTTTGTAGAAGACAGGCAGTCCTCACCCTGGTCCCCAGAATGGTTCAAAGTCCCCTACGGTGATTCAAAGTAAGTGGGTAAAGATAGGCCTGACATACTCAAAATACTTGAGAAAGTGAGGGGCCTTCTTTAAAAAAAAAAGAAAAAGAATGGAAACAGCATGTTGTGCTGTTAACTAGGAGAAAGCAAAATAAATAAATAATGGATAGAAAAATATGTTTCCCTTGCTTCTTTGTATTTTTGTGAAAAACTATTTTTATTGCAGTTCTATTTCATCCAAAGTTTTAAAGTGTCTCAAATCTGCAGCAAACTGAGCCATTTTTGCATGAGTTCCTATTTTTTCATTGTCTACTTCATGTCACCCCTCTGTCCTCCCTTCCAGTTCTTCCTCCGTTTTCCTATCACATTCCCCTAATAACTAACAAATCCTACATTGTAGAAATAGTTTCTGCTCCCATTGGTCAGCTCCTAAACTATCTTCCTTTCCAGAATATATAGGCTTTCACTCATTAAAAAAAGCAGCCAAATCTTTTTTTTTTACATATATTGACTTAAAAAAATTTTTTTTCAGTGAGCTCTGCACTCAATGTGGGGCTGAAACTCACTATCTGAGATCAAGAGTTGCATACTCTACCTAGCCAGCCAGGGGCCCATATTGACTCTTTTATAATTTCCAAAAAGCTTTCCATCCATCCAGTCTTACAATCAAGAAATCTCAGATTTTTTGACACTGTCCCCACTCTGACACCACCATGTCAAATATATTACCAAGTCTTCGCAATTTTATGTCCCTTTATTTCCCAAACTTTTCTTTGTCTCTCCGTCGCCATCTACCACCTTAGTCCAACTTCCCACCTGGATTACTGCTATCCCCACCTCCATTTCATTTTTGCCTCCCTGTCAATCCATTCTCCCCTGAAGAATTTTCTTTTTTTTAAATAATGTTTATTTATTTTGAGAGAAAGAGAGAGAGAGAAGGAGAGAGAGAGAGTGTGTGTGAGAGTGTGTGTATGTGAAGGGGGGTGGGCAGAGAGAGAGAGGAAGAGAAAGAATCCCAAACAGGCTCCACACCCAGCTCAGAGCTGATTTGGGGCTCAATCCCACAATCTTGAGATCATGACCTGAGTGGAAACCAAGAGTCGCATTCTCAGTTGACTGAGCCACCATGGTGCCCCTCCCCTGAGGAATTTTCTTAATTCACAAATCCAATTTTTATTGAATACCTAATACCTATCGATGGTTTACTTTATTTTTAAGGATAAAAACAAAAATCCTTAATGGAGCCTTCAATGTGGTCCTGCCAAAATTTTCACTCTCTTCAACTCTGCTCTCCCCTTTTGTCTTTCTGTTTCATCCACTGCCCTTTCAATACCTTAAACATGCTCTCCTACCTCAGGAACTTTGCACAAGCTATTCCTTCTGTTTAGCATGTTCTTTTTCTTATTCATTATGTTCTTAATTTTTTTTAAATTTAACTTCGTTGAGGAACAATTGACAAATATATATACTTTTAAAGTGTACAACATGATGGTTTGATATATATTGTGGAATGATTACCAAGATAAGATAACACATCCATCACCTCACAAAGTTAACTCTTTTGTACACACTGTGTGTGTGTGTGTGTGTGTGTGTGTGTGTGAATACTTAAGATCTACTCTTAGCAACTTTCAAGTATACAGTACCATGATAACTATACTCGCCGTGCTTGCTGTACCTTAGATCCTCAGAACTTATTCTTCTTTTACCTGAAAGTTGTACCCTTTGAGCTACATTTCCCCATTTCCTCCTCTCCCACAGCCTCAAGCACAACCACCATTTTATTCTCTGATTCTATGAAACTGGCTTTTTTTTCTAGATTCCACACATGAGTGATACCATACAGTATTTATCTTTCTCTCTCTCTGGCCTATTTTACTTAGCATAGCACTTTCACCCATGTTGTTGCACATGAAAAGATTTTCTTCTTTTTATGGCTGAAAAGTATTTCACTTTATATTTATTATGAGAAATATATATATCTCATATATATATAGATCTCTCACATTTATCTTATATTACATATTACACATCATTACATATTATCATATATTTCATTTACTTGTATATGAGATATATATGTATATGCACATTTTCTTTGTCCATTCATCCATCAACATGTAGGTTGTTTCCATATCTTGGCAATAGTCAATAATGTTGCAATGAACATGGGAATGCATATATCTCTTTGAGATACTGATTTTATTTCCTTTGTATATATATCCAGAAGTGGCATCATTGGATCATATAGTAGTTCTATTGTTAATTTTTTTAGGAAGCTCCACATAGTTTTCCATGATGGCTATACCAATTGACATTCCCATCAGCATAGTATAAGAATTCCTTTTTCTCCACATCCTTGCCAACATTTGTTGTCTTTTGTCTTTGATAACAGCTATCCTAACAGGTGTTGCATTTCCCTGATGATTAGTGATGCTGAGCACCTTTCCATATACCTATTTGCCATTTGAATATCTTCTTTGGACTCATCACATTCTTAACACCTACACATCCTTTAGATCTCAGATTCAACATAACTTCTTATGAGAAAACTTCTCTTGGTGCGCCTGGGTGGTTCGTCCATTAAGCGTCAGACTTCAGCTCAGGTCATGATCTCACAGCTCATGAGTTAGAGCCCAGTGTCTTCGGGCTCTGTGCTGACAGCTCAGGCCTAGAGCCTGCTTTGGATTCTGTGTCTCCCTCTCTCTCCGTCCCCTCCTGCCCCCCACGCTCTGTCTCTGTCTCTCTCTCAGAAATAAACCAGCATTTTTAAAAATTAAAAAAATTTTTTTAAATGTTTTATTTATTTTTGAGAGAGAGAGAGAGAGACAGTGTGAGCAGGGGAGAGTCAGAGAGAGAGGGAGACACAGAATCTGAAGACTGGCTCCAGGCTCTGAGCTAGCTGTCAGCACAGAGCCCAATGTGGGGCTCAAACCCATGAACGGGGCTCGAACCCATGAACGGTGAGATCATGACCTGAGCCAACGTCGGACGCTTAACCGACTGAGCCACCCAGTCGCCCCCAAAAAAATTTTTTTAAAGAGAAAACTTCTCTGACTCACAGACCAGGCCATTACAGAGAGATTTCCATATTCCTCTCCAGATAACATTCTCCACCTTTTCTACCATTCTTTGTATCCAAGGAGGCCAACATGTATGGACCACACCAAAGACTCCCTAGCCCTCTGGCTTCTTACAGGGGAGAACAATCTGAGTGGGGAGCACAGGGAGGAGTTCAGAGCCAGGTGGGGTATTTTGGCATTTATTCCTCTGATCTCTCCTTCGGGATTGCTGCAGGCAGTCTGTTCCCTTAACCAAGTGCCTACTACAGATTAGATCAGTCAGGGGTCTCTTACCAAGTGTTCTTTGTTTCCAGATTCCAGTAACTGCCACTCCTCCCTCCTCTTGCCCAGTGTGTCACATATGGCATTATTACTTGTGATTTCCCTAATCCCTACCCATTCCTTTCTGAATAGATCTTGTGTTAAAACGCTCCTCAAATTACTCTCTTGAAGTGTGCCATCTGTTTCCTTCAGGGACCTGATTGAGACATTGCCCCAAGGAATTTTTCATGTAACTAAAATTTACATCACTGGTGTCAAGACTTTTTCTTATAGCCAAAAACAATGGATTTTCTAGTCAGTTATATTTACAGAAATTGAATGCTATCTGTTTATTGGAAAATTGCATTTTTTTAAAAAAGAAGTAGGATACAAAATATATGTTGAATTTAATCTTAATTTTATAAAACAAAACAAATTAAAAACAGGTGTGTATATATACAAAAGATTCAACATATTAATGCTCCAAAATGGTGATAGTCAATTTTGAAGTGACCGGATTATTTTTTCATTAGAATTTTCTATGTTTTCCTTGCTTTTGGCAACAATGCTACATTATTATTATAATGGAAAAATATATATAAATATTATTTTAAAACATTTTACTTGATCCAATTATACAAATTATAAAAATTGCTAATTAATTAAAATGGAAGTTAATTAAGACAATGAAAGTGTGTTACCCAGGACATTACTTGGCACAAAGTAGACATTCAATATGTCAATAATAATTTTTTGTTACAAATCAATGTGTTACATACTTTACCTAATGAAACAAAATACAGAGAATAGAAATTAACCTTTCTGGATGACTCAGGAACGTTAATTATTATATTGTACTTTAATAACATGATGCTCTGAGCTCAGTTCAATCCTATCGTTTAAAATACAAGAAAATCTGTAAAATGGAATCATCCCTAGAGAGATTAAGTGACTTCCCTGAAGTCATATACAGCTAATTAGTGCTCTCAGCTCACCTTTTCTCTCTAAAGACTTCCTCCAAGATATCCTTCATTCTCTCTGGAGAAATACTTCTTTCCCTGTATTTGTCACTACCTACAACTTAGTTAATTCTATTACAGCCTTTTTTCATTAAGTAATTAAATCTATTTCTATCTTTATCATAGTACATCATGTACAACTTTTTCTTCTCTCTCCTTGTCTCAGTTCAATTTTTTTTCTGGAAATGGAACTAACCAGGTGAAATGAGTACTAGTGATAGACACAGGGAAAGGACATAAGAGAGTTCCTGAGTAAAATTAAATAAAGAGTAAATACTATCAACTTTTAGAGCCCATCGACATGTCTTTATTCCTCTTCAGAAAACATACAAATGTCTATTCTCCAACTCTTTATCCTAACAGTACTTTAGTGGGGTATTACTTCGGTATTAAAAGATGAACAAGTTTAGGGGTGCCTGGGTGGCTCAGTTGGTTAAGTGTCCAACTCTTGATTTTGGTTCAGGTCATGATCTCATGGTTCATATGATCGAGCCCCAAGTCCGGCCCTGCACTGGCAGTGCAGAGTCTGCTTGGGATTCTCTCTCTCTGTCTCTTCTGTGCCCCTCCCCTGCTTGTGCTTGAGCTCTCTCTCTCAAAAATAAACAAACATTAAAAAAAAAAAAAAGATGGACAAGTTTAGTGTAAAGCTTAATGAATTTTGATAAACATGTACACTTGTGCAACCATTGGTTAGGTCAAGATAAAGAGATTTCCTTCTCCTCAGAAAATTCCTTCATGTCTCCTTCCCATCCCATGCCCTATGGCCCCTGTTTCCTGTCACTGGCACATTATAACCACCATTTTCTTTTTTAAGTAGGCTTTACACCCAGCACAGAGCCCAATGCAAGGCTTGAACTCACAACCCTGAGATCAATGCCTGAGCTGAAATAAAGAGTGGGTTGCTTAACCGACTGAGTCACACAGGTGCCCCTGTTCTTGAACTTCTTATAAATGGAATCATATGGTGTTTACTATTGTCATTCTTTTATACTGCTCTGTGGCATACTACTGTATACCATTCTTTATTATTCTTCTTTTAATGGACAACTGTGTTGTTTCCACTTTGGGTTTCTATGAATAAAGCTGCAATGAATATTCTTGTACAATTTTTTTGGGCATGTGTATTCATTTCTTCTGGGTATGAATTTCTCTATCATGAAAATTGCTCTATCATGGTGGACATTTCACTGTATAAGAAACTAATGAAAGGAAGAAAAATTTCTTCCTCCACCCCTCAAGTCTTGTAGTTAGACTAAGAATTAAATTTGCATGACACGAATTAATAGGAGAAAAAAGACACAGTTTTATTAGGTGAGCACGGAGACCCAATAATGAAATGGAGACCTAAAGAAATGAACGAGTCAGGCAGTTTCTATACTCTTTAGACAGAGAGACAATAAATCTATGAAGAATTGACAGGACAAAGCAAACCTAGCTTTGGAAGCTACAATTACTTAAAAAGAAACAATCATTGTTGAGAGCCTTCTTGGCTCTAAATTTCCGGTCTCCAGTGATAAGGATGTCGTTTTACCTCCTGGTCCAGGGAGGGTAGCTTTCACAGGGGAGATTGATTTCCTGATTTCAGGCGGACAGAGGAGGGTCTGAGTGTCCTTGCACAAGCTGTCTTTTAAGTAACTTTTATTTAACATAATCAATATGTCAAAGTGGCACATTTTGAGGCAGCCTGCCTTAAATAAATAAGTACACTTTAAAAGAAAAGTACAAATGAAAAATGTACTCCTGAGGAAACAGATGACAAAGAAAAAAAAGTTTATGATTCTCAAAGAAGCAAATGAAGGCTCTTACACTAGGAAACAGTTTTCTCGAGTGGTTATTCTCTTTTACATTCTCTCCCATTACTCCACATACGTACCAATACTTTGATTTACAGTCTTTTAAATTGTAGCCATTTTGGTGAGTATATTTTTTGTTTGTTTGTTTATTGCCTTTTAACACATTTTTGTTTTTTAAATTTTATCCAGATCCAAGTTAGAGTATGCAAGTATCTTACAGTATGATTTTAATTTGTTGATCATCTTTTCATAAGTTTAGTAGGTCATTCAGAAATCTTCTGTGAGGCTCTACCTCAAGAAGTCCATCACCTAAGTATAAAAAAATCAACAAAGATTGCACTACAGAAAGCTGTACTATGTTGTTGAAGCCTAATTAACTAAAGATGATATTCAGATTATCGATCTTTCCAGCCAGGCAGGGTGGAGGAGTAGGGAGACACACCCCAGAGGAACCAAGAATGTCACTCTATTAGAGGAAGGAAAGCACCATTTTTGTAAGGTTGTAGTTCCCACTGAAGGTTTTGAGGACTGTCAAAGGGAAATGGGGACCAATTCTAGATGGGCTGTTGTTTCTGAGGCTGGGTCAAAAGTGCCATGAACCAGGGATTGGATGCTATCTGTTGACAGAATATTCTGGTCAGTCATGTGAGGACACTGCAAAATTACCAGACACGGTGGGGGTGGGGGTGGGACCAAACAATGGAAAACAACAACAAGAAACATCCCACAAGGAGTGCCTGGCTGGCTCAGTTTGTTAAACTCCAGACTCTTGGTTTCGGCTCAGGTCATGATCTCTTGGTTTGTGGGTTTAAGCCCCACTTCACTGGGCTCTGTGCTGGCAGCAGGGAGCTTGTTTGGGATTCTCTTTCTCTCTCTTTGTCTCTATCTACCTCTCTCTCCCCCCCTCTCTGCCCCTCTCTGTCAAAAAAAAAATAATAATAATCCCACAATATGAGCTTGCAAATTAAATTCCAGAGTACAAATGGCAGGGTGGCTGGCTCAGTTGATAGAGCATGTGACTCTTGATCTCAGGGTGGTGAGTTCAAGCCCCACACTGAGGGCAGAGATTACTTAAATAAATAAGTACACTTTAAAAGAAAAGTACAAATGAAAAATGTACTCCTGAGGAAACAGATGACAAAGAAAAAAAAGTTTATGATTCTCAAAGAAGCAAATGAAGGACATCCATAAAAGAGAACAAAATCATGAAACACTACTACTGAAAAGGAAAGCCACAGTGAAACAAAAATCTCAGCAAACAAGATAAAGCCTAGAATGAATACTATTAAAAAAAAACAGTTTGAGAAATAGTGCTGATGAATTCATCTAGGAGCATCACGGAGATGAAAAGATTGTTCTGAAAATATGAAAAAGCAGTTAAGAAACATGGAGGATAGTTGGAGACATTCCAAAATGTATTTCACAGTGGGTGAATGATTATATGTGTTATGGGAGTTATATGTCAATAAAGCTGTTCTAAAAACCTATCTGGATATGGATATATCAGAGTTCCAGAAGAAAATAGAGGGAAGCGTGGTAAAGAGAGAGCCGCTGATAGTTTTCTAGAAGTGAATAAAGTCTGAAGTTCTCAGAGAGAAAGCTGGTACAATAATAAATCTGTGAAACTGTAATAAATAAGAAAAGCTTAAAAAGTACAATATAGAAGTATAAAGTGTATATATTTGAAGTCCTTCATTTATCACCACAGTGTCACTTCTCTCTCCATGAATCATCCCTATTTTTTCCTTTTTAAAAAATTATTTATTGGGCGCCTGGGTGGTTCAGTCGGTTAAGCGTCCAACTTAGGCTCAGGTCATGATCTCATGGTTCGTGAGTTCGAGCCCCGCGTCGGGCTCTGTGCTGACAGCTCAGAGCCTGGTGCCTGTTTCGGATTCTGTGTCTCCCTCTCTCTCTGTCCTTCCCCTGCTTTTGCTCATGCTCTCTCTCTCTCTCAAAAATAAATAAACATTAAAAAAATTTTTTTAAATATTTATTTATTTTTAAGCACTCTCCATGCCGAACATGGGGCTCCAACTTACAACCACAAGATCAACAGTCACACACTTCACCAACTGAGCCAGCCAAGCATCCCTAACAATCCCTGTTAACAGCTTGGTGCTCCAGGGTACATCTACATCTGTATTTATATCTTTCTCTATATCTATACTATACAAGTATTTAGTTCAGAATGTGTGTTTGTTTTTAGTTAATAAAGGGGATCTTATAATACATTTTCTGTACAGCTTTCTCTTCTCGAGTAATAATAAATCACATGGATCTTTACATACGACTATCAGATTCAGTTTTATTTTTATTATGAAGTTTTTCTTCCTTTAAATGTTATTTTATTTTTTTAATTTTATGAAAAAATTTTTTAATGTTTATTCATTTTTGAGACACACAGAGAGACAGAGTGGGAGTGGGAGAGGGGCAGAGAGAGAGGCAGACACAGAATTCGAAGGAGGCTCCAGGTCTGAGTTGTCAGTCAGCACAGAGCCTGACATCAGGTTCAAACCCACGAATGGTGGGATCATGACCTGAGCTGAAGTCGGACACCCAATCGACTGAGCCACTCAGGCACCCCATAAATGTTATTTTAAAATAACTTTTGTTGGGGCACCTGGAAAGCTTAGTTAGTAAAGTGTCCAGCTCTTGATTTCGGCTCAGGTCATGATCTCATGGTTTGAGGGAACCAGTTCCACCTTGGGCTTTGTGCTGACAGCATAGAGCCTACTTGAGATTCTCTCTCTCCCTCCCTCTCTCTCTGCCCCTTCCTCTCTCTTTCTCTCTCTCTCTTTCAAAATAAATAAATAAACTTAATAAAAAATAAAAATAAAAAATAAAATAACATTTGTTATTTTCTTTCCAAATTCAGAGAAAAATAAAGAGGAGCTCATAATCTCACTTCCCATCTACTGATATTTTTAAAATAATAAAAGTAATAAACATTCATGGCTAGAAAATGGACAGTCCATAAAAGAACAAACGACATGATAGTATGTGACTCTTTCCCAAAACATAATTTATATAGATTTTTTAAGAAGTTAACTCAAAGGAATCATAACGTTATTCCACACATTGATTTTTCACCTAGTGATTGTAATGTAGAGAATGTGATGCAAAAACCGAGGCCAGATATGGAAGTAAAAAAGCCTTTACTAGGAGAGCTCTTGGGCGAGGTTCCCTGGTCCGTACAGAAAGGGGCCAGGGAAGTCGTGCCCGGGAGTGGGGTAGCCCGTTTTTTATGGCGTTGGCTGGGCGGGGTGTATGAAGTGTTCCGGGTGAGGAGGTGTCTGTTATTTAGGGCGGAAAAGTTAGGTGAATGGTTACCTTGAACGTCCCCGGGTGGGGGAATGTTGAGATAGTGAGTAGTTCTTGTTGTCTGGGCGCCTGAAGGTCACATCCGCCTCCGCGGCCAGACAGTAATATACGTTGATCTACCCATTAATGTATATAAAACTATAATATTCTTTCCTTTTTAATGGATTTGTAATATTCCATAAAAGATAACGTATTGTACATAAGTACAACCATTTACTATATATGGAATATATTGCATGTACATTCTCTAATGTGCCTTTAATATTCCTATAATGACAATCATTTAGGTTTTTTCACAATGTTTTGCTGCTGCAAATTCCAGGTGCCAGAGGAGGCAGAACTCAGGCAGTTGGACATAGCAGTACTCAGCACTGAGCAATCGATCACGTTAAATGTGGGTGTTGTTGGATGGAGGCTTTTATAAGAGAAGAACCTTTGTGTAGGCAGTTATGAAAACCTTGCAGGTAAGGAAGACTGTGATTAAATTAAGCAATCTCAGTCTGAGAAACGCAGGGAGTGTTGATGCATAGCTCTTGTGTAGAGAGAGCTCATGGATCAAGGATTTCACGCAGAACATGTTTTACTACTCATGTGAGGTAAGTCCACTTCATGTGTATTCTTGCTTCACTTTACACAAGGAGCACTAAGAACGGAGTGGTTAAGAATCTCACATTATGTGATTGTTTTAGAGTAGAAACTAAAACTGGATCTGTTTCTCATCCTAGCCATTGTCCCCAAGGCATGACCTGTCTTTCTTTGCCAATACCTGGTCCCTCTCAGTGCACCACAAATGACTTCCATCCACAGTGGGTTAGAGGGACGAGTAGCTCCTAAATGTCAGTCATTCCTTTCCCACCTTCACAGGGCAGATCCAAAGATTTTGTAAGATCCCAGTATAAAAGAAGGATGTAAATAAAGTAACTCTGCAGCACCTGTACTGGGTTATCTATTGGCAAGAGGAGACCAGATCTTCAACAGGACTGTGCAGGAAATCACTATGTTCCTGAATGCAGTGACTGGGTAGAACTGAACGTTAGGATGTCCTCTTTGGTTAAGGGTTGAGTGTGTTCTGTGTTGTCAAGGAGACATGACAACATGTCAGCAGAGGCTGAGGCTAACTAGTTATTTATCAAACTGAAGGGATTAACAGCATACCAACGTGGTATGAAAATTACTCTAAACTGGAAACATCTCAACAGTCGGCAGCCACAGAAAGAAACATCTAAACTTAAGCAGAGCCCCTTCCCCCCCAAAAAATACAGCTGCCATTGACCCTTCTTGAAGAGAGTTTCCCACTTGGAAGAAGATGGACTCTTAGCATGAGGAAGTGTGAATTCAGCTGCCATAAGTATTAAAAAAAAAAAAGGCAGTAGAACCTTCCATACTTTCCCATTGCAGCCCTAAACTGCTCTCTTTTATATTTATATTTTTATTTTTTTACTTTTTAATTTTTGAGAGAGACAGAGAGCGTGGGTGAGTGAGGGGCAGAGAGAGAGAGAGAGAGGGAGAGAAAGAGAGTCCCATGAGGTACAAAAAAAGAGGGAGAGAGAATGCAGTGCCTAGAGCAGGGCTTGAGCTCACCTGCTGTGGTGCTCAAACTCATGAACTGCGAGATCATGACCTGAGCCAAAGTCGGATGCTTAACGGACTGAGCCACCCAGCCGCCCCTCTCCTTTCTTTTTTTTAAGATTTTATTTTTTAAGTAATCTCTACACCCATTGTGGGGCTCCAACCCATAACCCCAAGATCAAGAATCAAATTCTCCACCAATTGAACTAGCTAGGTGCCTCCAACCGCCTTTTTTAAGTTGGCATATAAACCTTTACGTTTGACTATTCAGGAAATTACTCACCATAGGAGTATTCCTGCATGTACAACAAACTTTTCTCCTGTCTGTCTGTTGTTACTTAATTTGCAGCCCCACCTGCACCCCTACCAGTTGACCAGTCAGACATAAGTTGGTAGAGATTTCCTCCCAATAAAACCCAGTTCCTGGGACACCTGGGTGGCTCAGTCGGTTAGTCAGTTAAGCACCTGACTCTTGGTTTAGGCTCAGGTCATGATCTCACAGTTCATGAATTTGAGCCCCACATCAGGCTCTGCACTGACAGTGTGGAGCCTGCTTGGGATTTGCTTTCTCTCCTCTCTCTCTGCCCCCCTCACTCTTGCTCTCTTTCTCAAAATAAAATAAAATTAATAAATAAAAAGGAAAAAATCCCCAGTACCTTACTTAGCTGGACACACAGATTATGTTTCCTGTATTACCCCTGTAGCTGTGGCCACGTGACTGAGTACAGCCATGGAACATGAGTTTTGAGGAAATACTTAAAAATAAATTTCTGCCAACCCAGAAAACACCGCCACAAAGGTAGACAAGAAAGAAGAAAAAAGTTTTATTATTGAATACACATTAAACAATAGTGTGATGCCCATCACACGTAATGGCTGAAGCAAAAAGAAATCTCGCCCTTTTATATGTGCATGTTAATTGTCCATATCCGAAGAGAAAATAAAACTTCTCATATCTTTTCAACAACCAGGAAGTCATAGCTCAGAGCCAAGCATTTAGCCTAGAACAGGTAGACAGGATGTCGTGCTCCTTGAGGTTCATATTTCAGAAAGGTGGTGTGAAGAGTTTCCTGAAATGCAAAACTGGCAAGAGGCTCATTTAACTTTTAAAGAGATTTACATATATTTCTGAGGAGGGAAAGCATTCACAGTTTCAGGTTTTCTAAACGAAATGCTAAAGAAGAGGGAAATGGGGAACATTCTGTTTTCCTTTTAAAATTAACATTTTTTAAAAATTTTATTTTCCATCTATTGATCCTTACATGAGCAGAGGTGATGCGCATCTCCTCTGGGTCTGGCTGATAAAAATGCCCCACAAGTGATTCTCCATACCCTCTCTTTCTAACATCTTGATATAGAGAAGCTCAGACACCACATTTACATGGCTTTTCCAGTTGTTTGATGCTAATATATGTAATATTTGCTGCTTAGAATAGGTTGTATATGCACATGAACAAAATTTCAAATGTTAAAGGACACTATAGGCAACACCGTTGGTGCCCACCCAGGTCCTCCTCCAGGCCAGCACACCCATTCACAGCTGCTGAGTCTTGGCTGCTAAGGCTCACAGCTGCAACCTTCTCCAGAGAATTGCTCTTGGCCAAATGGGAGCTGATTCCCTGGAGAGATTACCTCCTACCCCCTGGTGCAACCCATAGCCAATAATTGACCCAATACATGGGTACAAAAAGCTGGCTCTTCTGCCTCAACGTGGGATCAATAATTTGTGCTCCTGCTTCCACGGTGTGAACAGGTAGAGACAACGTCCTTGCTTAGCTACTTCTCCAGCTTTATCCTGCTTTCCTTATGCCCTGGCTCCTGGAAGCACTCCCTCAGTCAACCACATGCGTGCTATTTCCTGTTTCAGTCTCTGCTTCCAGAGAATTTGACCTCTAGCAGTAATATGGCTGACCCTTGTCGAACACAGGTTTGAACTGTGAGGGTCCACTTATACATGAACTTTTTTTGAAAAATACAGTACAGTACTGCAAATGGATTTTCTCTTCCTTATGATTTTCTTTCTTTAAAAAAATTTTGTTTTAGAGAGAGAGAGAGATGGTGAGCAGGGAGGGGGGCAGAGGGACAGAGACAGAATCTTAAGCAAGCTTCATGCTCAGCACGGAGCCTGAAGTGGGGCTCGTTCCCATGACCCTAAGATCATGACCTGAGCTGCAATCAAGAGTTGAGCACTTCAGCAACTGAGCCACCCAGGTGCCCCCTTAGGATTTTCTTAATAACATTTTCTTTTCTCCAGTTTACTTTATTTTAAGAATACAGTATTTAATACATGTAACATACAGGGGTGCCTGAGTGGCTCAGTAGGTTAAGCGTCTGACTTCGGCTCAGGTCATAATCTCACAATTTGTGGATTTGAGCCCCACATTGAATTCTGCACTGACTGGAGCCTGCTGTTGAGATGCTCCCGCTCCTGCTCTCGCTGCCCCTGTCCTGCTTGCTCTTTCTCTCAAAGTAAATAAATAAACTTAAAAAAAATGCAAGTAACATACAAAATGTGTTAGTTGACTGTTTATGTTATCCGTAAGGCTTCTGGTCCACAGGAGGCTGTTTTTGAGAATCAAATTTATATGCAGAGTTTTGGCCGGAGAACGGGGTGGGGGGGGGATCGGGGCTCCTAACCTCCCCATTGTTCAGCTGTACAATTAAATGGGGGTGTGAGTTATGGAAGCAGTGACCTCTCAACTTGTTTTGGAGTGGTAAGTTTTCTTTCAGATACATTATGGAAAAAAAGGAAAAAGACTGGAAGGTAACATGTTATATGAAACTGCATGTTTTAGTGTATCGCTATAGTGTACAGGTTTCCTTTGGTGTATCAGCTACCAGGTATGTTGTGTTGAGAGGATTCTGAAGCCTAACCTGGGTTTAGTTTAAATCGCTGATTGATATTTTTGCTTTAGGCAAGAAATAGGGGTGTTCAGAAAAAGATGATGAGAGATCATTTTGGTGTTTTGCTGTTAAAACAAATTCTTCTCTTTTTTAACATGATACATTTTCAGTCCTATTTTTGGTGCCAAACTAAATGCGGTAAATTCCTCAGTAATTCAGTTTCAAAACAAGTGTGTAAATGCTATTCGAAAGGCACGTTACTCTACTGGTTAAGAACACAGGCTCAAAGACAAATGGCCAGGGATGAAGTTCTGACTCTTCCACTTACAAATCATGTAATTGAAAGAGGACTTCAACTACCTACCTCTATCTTGACCTCAGCCTTTGATGCGGAGTCATGGAGCCCAACAGTCAAGAAAGAATTCCTAAGACGTTTTTACGGTGCAAAAAGGTGTTTTTACAGAACCCGTGGCAGACAGAGCCACGGTGTGATTGTGAGGAGTGACTGATTTTATGGGGTTTTCTATCCTATGGAGGTGAAAGTGACATTAGGTCTCCAGGAAATTGAGTCTGGAGGTCTATTATTAAGATTGTGTTTTTCTTGTAAATCATTAAGACAGTTACAAACTATTGTGGAGTGTCATGTCCTTCATGACTTCGATCTTTATCAGTTCACCATTTGTTTCCCCCCTGCCTTTGTTCTTAGGCAGTCACTAGTATCTGTGGAATGTTACACGTGTCTCACCTTAAGTGGGGCGGGGGTGAGGGGGCAGTGGTTTCCAGGGGTATCAGCTTGTATTTTTGCCCTCAGCTTGCCTTTTGTCCTCTCATCAGCCTGTACTTTCTGATTAAGTTCTTTCCAGCTTATCCTCTAATTCAGGCAAAAGACCTTGCAGGCAAAGGATCCTGTGCTGAGAAGCAAAACTACCCCTCAAGCAATAGGGACTGCCTTGAGCCAGCAAGACCCTACTGTGACTGACCCTAAGAAATGGATTGACCAGACCTTTTCTGCCCACCTGACCCTTGTCCCACATTTTCCTTATATAAACCTGGATGTATTTTCAGCACTTTGGAGGCAGTCTTTGAGCCTAGTTCCGCTGTCTTCCCAGGTGTTGGCCTCACAGAAAGAGTCCTTACCACTGCTGGTCTCTCTGCCTTTGGATTTTGTTAGCAGTGAGTGGCCAAACCTGGGACTTGTTTGGGACCCTGGAGCCAGCTGCTCTTGCAGCCCTGAGTCCCAGTGATATAATTTTGACCAAGTTACTTGACCTCAGTTTGAGTCTGTGAAAGTACAATAATAGCTTCCTCAAATAATTTTTATCAGGATTAAATAAGTTGATTCATGTAGAAGTCTTATAACAGTGCCTGATACATACTATTCTTTACATAAAATATGTGGGTGTGTTTCAATTACATAACTAGTTATTTATGCTAATTTAAAAATATCCTATATCCTAGAATTATAATTTCTAGGTAGCGGAATACAACTACTTAAGCTTTTAAAAGAATAAACTGTTGGGCGCCTGGGTGGCTCAGTTGGTTGCGTATCCGACTTCGGCTCAGGTCATGATCTCACAGTTCGTGGCTTCGAGCCCCACGTTGGGCTCTGTGCTGGCAACTCAGAGCCTGGAGCCTGCTTCTGATGCTATGTGTCCCTCTTTCTCTGCCCCTCCCCGGCTCATGATCTGTCTCTCTCTGTCTCTCAAATAAATAAATGTTAAAAAATTTTTTTTTTAAAATAAAAGAATAAACTGTTTAAGGCTGGTTATCGACCTTAATTATCTATGACTGGTCAGGTTAAGGTTGGGGAACATGATTACTTCTGTCAGTTACAGATGCTAATCCCCTTAAGAGAAGACAGTGAGAGAGAAGGTCAGAATGAATGAAATCTAAAATTAAAGATGGAGGCGCTTAGAAATATTGATTAGAAGAAAGAACTTTCTAACAAGTTTCTTTTTCCCTTTGGAAGTTAGTTTGAATGTTGATTTATTTAATTCACTATTTTTGGGTGCCATTTGAACAATATGTGTTCATTAGAAAATATTTCCTAAATGCCTTGAGGTCAAGTACTGATAAATATACCACATATAAATGTTTTGTGAAGATCAAAAACATATGATTTAAGATAGATGTACTCTGTTCATTTCATGAACATGTTTGTGCAATATGCAAGAAACGAAATAATGATGACAATGTGAAAATACTGTAATGTAAGTGGGTTAATGGCTTCCTAAGTGAAACATGAAACTGTAATTCCCCAGAGAAACCAGAAAAAACTCAGGATGCTTCTGTCTCAGACATGTGCTAATGTGGCTATTATTAATCTGAGGAGGAAGGCACTGGAAAATTATTGGAGGAATAGTTTATGTTTAGCAGTCGTTGTTTTTCAAACTACAATTTAAATTTAAATACGGCGAATATTTTAATTATACCTTGGCCTTTGCAAAAAAAAAAAGCTACATTTGCATTAGCATAGCCCACTGTAACACTTAATTGGCGCAGAAATTTCATTGAAAGGCAGCATTCTTAATTTATTAACATACTTGCCACAAGGATTCTGTGATGAAATAATTAAACACATTTCAAAGAAGAGTTAGGGGCACCTGGGTGACTCAGTCAAGCGACTGACTCTTCATTTTGACTCATGTCATGATCTCATAGTTTGTGAATTGGAAACGCTCTTTAGGCTCTGCACTGATAGTGCAGAGCCTGCTTGGGATTCTCTCCTCTTTCTCTGCCCTCCCCGCCCCCAGCTCGCTCACATTCTCCCTCTCTCTCTCTCTCTCTCTCTCTTTCTCTCTCTCAAAAATAAACATTAAAAAATTTCAAATAAGCGTTAATAAGTTTATTGTGTTAGGAGAGTTGTGGGTTCAGGAAACAGTCACAAAAAACGTCTAGTTCTATAAATGTGCCATTTATTAAGATGTTTTAATGTTTATTTATTTTTGAGAGAGAGAGAAGAGGGGGCATGAGCAGGGGAGGGGTAGAGAAACAGGGAGACACAGAATCCGAGGCAGGATCCAGGCTCTGAGCTGTCAGCACAGAGCCAGACTTGGGGCTTGGACAACGAACCATGAGATCGTGACCTGAGCCAAAGTCAGGTGCTTAACTGACTGAGCCACCCAGGCACCCCATGTGCCATTTATTTTTATGTGCACCATAATTGGTTTAAAAAGGAATATGTGCCTTTTTCCTTAACTGAAGATAGTCTAAATAGTCCTTTATATTGATTGAGTTAATTATAACAAGATCTATAAAGTCATAGTAGCTAAACATTGCAAGATTAATGAGTAAATTTAAGTTTAATTTCCCTTAATAGGCATACAGGGAACAGATAAAAATTCCTACACCAAACAAGGAAATATGCATTATAATCTTAAGGTTAAGAGTTACTTAACAAATAACTCGATATTAAAATAGACTCCCATATGGGGTTTGGCACATAATCACTCTTAGCAAATGTCAATTTCTTTCTTTTTGTCTTCTTTTATATTGAATTTTTCTTATTAAATATCCTATGTTTGGGGCTTATCTTTAGATAAGAAGTAAAACTTCAGCAAGCACTGGGCACACCTATGAATATCAGCCAGTCTTCCAACCCTCCTGGATGACCCAGGCTGAAGAGAACACAATTTAATGCCTGGGAAAAGAGAGAAATAAACTATAGAGGTGCAGGCAATTGTCTCAGGCAAATTGCAGGCAAAAGTCAAGGGATCTAAACCTTCTCTCCTGCTGCATTTTAATGTAATTTTATAATTCACACTATTTGATAGTGTGAGGAGGGAAGAAAAAGTGTAGATTAAATTTTACGTTGTTGGGTATAGTATTGTTATTGATGGTACATGATAAGGTAGAGCTCCCCAAGCCCCTCCCCTTCTTCAGGGGGTCTGGGATGGAAACTGGAGGTCAGGAGCTTCTCCGTGTGTTGGGTGAGGAGCTGGAGCCAGAATTCCCTGGCAGCTGAGGGCCTCTCTTTTCCTCTTGCTGAGGCTGGTAGTTCAGGCGGCTGTTACTCCTTGGAGGCCATGTGGACCATATGGTCCACTACCCAGTTGCTGTAGCCAAATTCATTGTCCTACCAGGAAATGAGCTTGACAAAATGGTCATTGAGAGCAATGCCAGACCCAGCATCAAAGGTGGAAATTGCAGAAGATGACCCAGTCCTCACTGTAGCCCAGGATGCCCTTGAGGGGGCCCTCCAATGCCTGCTTCACCACCTTCTCAATGTCCTTATATTTGGCAGCTTTCTCTAGGCAGCAGGTCAGATACATGACTGATATGTCAAGGGTGGAGAGATAGAAGGCCATACCAGTGAGCTTCCCATTCAGTTCAAGGATGCCTTGCCTACAGCCTTGGCAGTGCCAGTGGCAGGGATGATGTTCTGGGAAGCCAGTTGGCCATCACACCACAGCTTCCCAGAGGGGTTGTCCATGGTAGAAGACCATGGCAGTGATGGCATAGACTGTGCTCATGAGTCCCCCTCCACAATGCCAAAGTTGTCATGGATGACCTTGGCCAGAGAGGCCAGGCAGTTGGTGGTGCAGGAGGCATTGCTGACCATCTTGAGAGAGTTGTCATACTTCTCATAGTTCATGCCCATCACAAACATGAGGGAATCAGCAGAAGGGGCAGAGATGATGACCCTCTTGGCCTCACCCTTAAGGTGAGCCCCAGTTTTCTCTATGGTGGTAAAGACCCCCCAGTGGACTCCACAACATACACAGAACCAGCATCACCCCATTTGATGTTGGTGGAATCTTGCTCCTGGCAGACAATGGTGGGCTTTCCATTGATGACAAGTTTCCTGTTCTCAGTCTTGACTATGCTGTGGAATTTGACATGGGTGGACTCCTACTGGAACATGTAGACCATGTAGTTGAGGTCAATGAAGGGGTCATCAATGGTGACAATATCCACTTTGCTAGAGTTAAAAACAGGCCTGGTGACCAGGTGCCCAATACAGCCAAATCCATTGACTCTGACCTTCACAATTGTGTCTCAGGGATTCAACTAGCACCACACCAGAAGATATGGCTGTCTGTCCAACTGGGAGCGGGGGAAGAAGAGTAAAATTTTACTTTCGAATTACATCTTTTGTGTTTACTGTGACCTTTCTAAAAATTTTTTAAAAGTTTATTTTTGAGAGAGAGAAAGAGAGAGAGAGAGAGAGAGAGAGCGCATGAGCACAGGGGAGGGGCAGATGGAGAGAGAGAATCTCAAGCAGGCTCTGCGCTGTTGACCTGGGGCTCAATCCCACGAACTGTGACATGAGATCGTGATTTGACCCAAAATTAAGAGTCACACACTTAAGTGACTGAGCCACTCAGGTGCCCCTACTGTGATCTTGAATAACAACTGAGCAGATCTTAGAAGAATGCCTTAGACTAAAGAATGTAAGAATCCAGAACTTGCAGTTGGAACATCCATTAGTTTTTCTTTTTAATAATTTTTATTAGTAATTCATAATGAAAGCTTTCAGTTTCCAAAATTTGCTTGGTTCTAAAATAAAATTAAACATTTACTATTTATAGAAAACATTTACTATTATTCATACAAAAAACATGAAAAAAATCATTTATCCAAAAGATCAAAGTGATTAAATACAAAGTAAATAGATGATGCACGTAAAATAGCGATCACAGGAGCACCTGGGAGGCTCAGTTGGTTCAACTTTGGCTCAGGTCATGGCCTCACGGTTTGTGAGTTCAAGCTCTGCATCAGGCTATCTGCTTTCAGCACAGAGTCTGCTTGGGATCTTCCTCTGTCCCCCTCTTTCTTGCCTTCCCTCACTCATGCTCGCTCTCTCTCTCTCTCTCTCTCTCTCATACACACACAAAAATAAACACTTAAAAAAGATAGTGATCACAGCAGAGCTGGCTTGGTCAGTGAAGGTTTTATAAAACGGTAATTGCGAGCCATTTTCTCTGATACGCTCCTTGAAAGAACTTCATTTGTACTTATTTTCAGTTAAATATTTTCTTTAATTTAGAATATACAAAACATAAAATTTACCATCTTAACAATTTTTAAGAGTACAATTCAGTATTGTTAAGTATATTCAAGTTGTTGTGCAACTAATCTCCAGAACAATTTTCATCTTGCAAAATTGAAACTCTGGCCCATTAAACGACTCCTCATTCCTCCTTCCCTGACCCCTGGTAACCATCATCTTACTTTCTGGTTCAATGAATTTAACTACTCTAGGTACTTCATCTAAGTGGAATCCTACAATATTTATCTTTTTGTGACTGTCTTATTTCAATTAACATTAATGTGTTCAAGGTTCATCCATGCTGTAGCATGTCTCAGAATTTCCTTCCTTTCTAAGGCTGAATATTCCATTCTATGCATATACCTCATTCTGTCTCTTCGTCTATCCACTGATGGACACTTGAGGTGCTTCCATCTTTTGGCTGTTGCGAATAATGCTTTGTGAACAAGAGTGTCCAAATATCTCTTCAATAAACTGTTTTCAATTCTTTTGGGTATATACCCAGAAGTAGAATTGCTAGATCTTATGGTAATTCTATTTTTAACTTTTGAGGAATTGTTACACTGTTCTTCATAATGGCTGTGCTGTTTTATATTCCTACCTACAGTGTATAAGCGTTCCAATTTCTCCACATCCTCACCAAGACTTGTTCTCTGGGTTTGTTTTTGTTTTTTTAGAGAGACAGAGAGAGTATGTGAGGTGAGGGGGGGGGGAGAGAGAGAGAGAGGGAAACAGAATCCCAAGTAGGCTCCTTGCTGTCAACGCAGAGCCCATTGTGGGGCTCGAACTTATAAACTGTGAGATCATGACCTGTGCCAAAATGAACAGTCAGAGACACCCAACTAACTGAGCCACCCAAATGCCCCTTCTGTTTTTTGATTGTAGCCATCATAATGAATATGAGGAGGTATCTTACTGTGGTTTTGATTTGCATTTTCCTAATTATCAGTGATATTGAGCATCTTTTTATTTTCAATTTTAGTTATACCATGAATACCTGCTAATTTAGAAAAAACACAGAATATTTTTATCTAGGGGCATCTGGGTGGCTCACTCAGTTAAGCGTCTGACTTCAGCTCAGGTCATGATCTCGCAGTCCGTGAGTTCGAGCCCCACATTGGGCTCTGTGCTGACAGCTCAGAGCCTGGAGCCTGCTTTGGATTCTGTGTCTCCCTCTCTCTCTGCCCCTCCCCTTCTCACACTCTGTCTCTGTCTCTCAAAAATAAATAAACATTAAGAAAATTTAAAAAAAAAGAAAAAAAGAATATTTTTATCTAAATAAAAATAAGGAAAAGAGAACTACTTTTAATCACATAAGCATGAGAAAACTACCTCTAACATTTTGGTGAGCTTTCATCCAAATTAATTTCTACATACTCATAAAAATTCAAATAATAGGAATCTACTATATTTATTGTGTTTTAACCTTAAAAAAACACAACTTAATATCACTCTTAACATTCTATGTACATTACAATTTGAAATGACTGCAGAATATTTCCTTATATGAATTCACTATAATCAACTTAACCAAACCCCTATTACTTGAGTACTTAAGTTTTTAAAAAAATTTGTGGCATTATAAATAGACTATAATTCTTTTCTACTTAGGGAGGGGGGAAATAATCTTCAAAAATATCAACATACGTCTACTGTCCCCACCTCAAAGCAATACTAAAAGCCTTCTACATCTTTCCCCATTTTATTTTTTTATTTTAATTTTTTAATTATTTATTTTTGAGACAGAGAGAGACAGAGCATGAGTGTGGGAGGGGCAGAGAGAGAGGGAGAAACAGAATCTGAAACAGGCTCCAGGCTCTGAGCTGTCAGCACAGAACCCGATGCAGGCCTTGAACCCATGAACTGTGAGATCATGACCTGAGCCGAAGTTGGACGCTCAACCGACTGAGCCACCCAGGCGCCCCATCTTTCCCTATTTTAAATCATTACACAGGATTTGCATCGTTCTGTCCTTTATTATTATTATTTCAACAGTTGGATCTATCTATTCCTTTTCACTACTGTCCCTCACTTATTTTAGTCTCCTATTTCCCAAATTCCTCTAGATTTGGATTTCTACTCCCCCCCCACCCAAGCTAGAAACTAAATGTGTGTGGTTAGGTCTCTAATAATTTTTGTAAGAAAAATTTTATTAAATACATCTTTCTTTTTTAACGTTTATTAATTTATTGAGAGAGAGGGAGAGAGAGAATCCCAAGCAGGCTCTGCACTGTCAGCATGGAGTCTGACGTGGGGTTCAATCTCACAAACCATGAGATTGTCACCTCAGCCAAAATCAAGATTTGGTTGCTTAACTGACTGAGCCACCCAGGCACCCTTGAAAGAAAAGTCTTTGTTAACAGGTGAAAATAAGTCTTCATTAAGGAAGCCCAGTAGTAGGCTTAAAAAGTGTCAGCATTCTGGGATACCTGGGTGGCTCAGTCGGTTCGACATCCCATTTTTGATTTTGGCTTAGGTCATGATCTCATGGTTTGTGGGATCAAGCCCCATGTCAGGCTCTGTGCTGATGGCACGGAGCCTGCTTGGGATTCTCTCTTTCTGTCCCCCCACTCTCGAAATAAACAAATAAATTTTTTAAAAAGTGTCAGTATTTTAAGAAATGTGAAGGTAAAGGGATCTTGTTGAGTGTGTTTTAGAAATATCCCCATATTTTTTTTCATCTGCCACTCAATCCCATCACAGATATTCATCTCTTACCTGAGTTCTTAAAATAGCCCTGTTTCTAGTGTCCCTCTCCCACCCTGCATTAATAAGGATAGCTATGTTGATAGAAAAAAAGTAGACCTCCAAAAGAACAATAAGTTCATTTCTCATCTCATTTCCAAGTAGGTTTCTAAGTCAGCAGTTGACTCTCTTCTACGTAGTGACTCAGGGATCCAAATTCCTCCCATCTTTGTTTTTGTCAACTGCTAGGACCTTTTCCTTATTTGTGCAGTCGAGACAGGGTTACCATGTTCATATTGCAACCGTTGGAAAGAGAAAGTAGAAAAAGGTTCAGCCCAATCTGAAGGTACTGGTGTGGGTTTGGTGCTTCTCACATTTCTTTGGCTAGAGCATACTTGCATAACTTAACAGATGCTGGGAACTGTAGTATAGCTGTATGCTCAGGAAGAAAAGGATTTTCTTAGATAAAGGATTTTGATAGATACCTCTCAGCCTACTTCATCCTCTACCCCATCAATGCTAGCTATCTGAATCCCAAATATGATCATATTATTCCCTCAGTTAAAAAAAAATAGGGGTGCCTGGGTGGCTCAGTCAGTTGAGCATCAGACTCTTGATTTTGGTTCAGGTCATGGTCTTGGGGTCATAGGATCGAGCCCCGCATTGGGCTACATACTAAGCATGGAGCCTGCTGAAGATTCTTTCTCTCTCTCCCTCTACCCTTCTCCCTTGCTTGTGAGTGTGTGCTCTCTCTCTCTCTCTCTCAAATTAAAAAAAAAACTAGTAAAAACATATATAGTGGTTTTCTATCAGTGAACAACAAATAGCACACACTAAACTGTGTGCTGAATACTGTAGATACAAGGGTAAGGAAAATAAAGATTTGGTATTTATCTTCCTGGAGCTTAGAGAGAGGCTAATATCCTAGGATCCTATGTAGTTTTTTTTTTTTTCTCTCTCACCCCTACACCCAATCCGTCATGAAGACCTGTGAATTCTGCTTCCATCCAAGGTTCTACGCATCCCTCCTCCTCTGGTTCCCACCAGCATCACCACTCTAGATATTTTTTAAAAGCTTTAATTACATAGCTCCTATAATACCAAATTTATAGAGGGCTCTATATCAGATGAGCCATGAATGTGCAGAAAGTAGAGGGAAAGGAAGCATTTAATATTAACTAATTTGTTGACATTATTTTATGCTTATTCTCACTCTGCTCTTGCTTGAAAGTATGAGGGAAACCTTTTCCAGAAATGCTATTCGATCCCATGACTAGGTTCATTATCTGTGCTGGTGGTCCGTGAGGTTTCCTCTGATATTCTTGTAGCAAACTCCCTTCAATTTGGATTGCTGGAAAGGTGCCTGGGTGACTCAACTGATTGAGGATCTGACTCTTGGTTTCGGCTCGGCTCAGGTCATGATCTCACAGTTCATGGGTTTGAATCCTGTGTCAGGCTCTGCACTGACAGTGCGGAGCCTGCTTGGGATTCTCTCTCTCTCCATCTCTCTATGCCCCTCCCCTGCTTTCTCTCTATATTTATTTTTGAGAGAGAGAGAATCCCAAACAGGCTTTGCCCATGTGGGGCTCGAACCCATGAACCATGAGATCATGACCTGAGCCAAAGTGAGATGCTCAACTGATCCATGCAGGTGTCCCAATATATAAACTTTAAAAGCATTTGGATTGCTTGAATGGCTTTGTGCCCCCAGGTACCAAAAGATCCTTTAATAAAATCATTTTTTATTTTTCAAAAGGCATATTTAACATCTAATGGGGATATTGCATGGCACTAGCTGTTTGAAGGTTACTGTATCCTCATGAATGGAAAGTGCTTTGGCAGTGGCTGATGCCCAGACTGAAGAAGAGCCAGACATCTATCTTATTTTTCTATTGATGCTGTACCAACCAACCACAAACATGGTGGTTTAATACAACACCCATTTATCATCTCATAGTTCTTTAGGTCAGAAGTCTGAAATATGTCAAAATTAAAAAAAAATTCTTAAAAGTACATGTAATCATGAACTACAATTAATACGATTTGTTTTAGTTATGAGATTGAATCATAAGCTCATTCTGAAGTAAGGAAGAGAGGAGAGCACTGTAAATGATAAGACCTCTGACCCTAGCAGCATCTCTTACTAGCTGTGGGAATTAGGTTAAGTTACATAAGCTTTCCCAGCAATATGTGACATATTGTTATATACTAATAACACCTAAATCCTAGACCTAGTATAAAGTTATATGAGAATACTTGCAACAAAACATATGTAAAACTGGCATAAAGTAAATGATCAATAAATGTCAAATTAAAAAAAATTTTTTAAATAAAGGAGATGATGGAAAGATAGAACTCTTTTCAGCTTTTACAACTGTGAAATGCTGAGATGTTACAAATATGGATTAATGAGGGGTGCCTGGGTGGCTCAGTCAGTTAAATGTCCAACTCTTGGTTTCAGCTCAGGTTGTGATCTCGAGGTTTGTGGGATCAAGCCCTGAGTCAGGCTCTGTGCTGACAGTTGCAGAGCCTTCTTGGGATTCTCCCTCTCTGCCCCTTTTCTGCTCCTGTTCTCTCAAAATGAATAAACTAAAAAAAAAATATGATTTGACGAGATTTGATAGATAATTTATGTCCTGTGTAACCCATATGCCAATCAAGCTATAGACATTTGCTGTCACCCCTGAAGCTTCCCTTTGTCCCTTTTTCCTACTCTACAAGAGGTAACCTCTGTTTTATCTCTAAAAAGCAGTTTGGCCTATTCTTGAAATTTATATAAATAGAACCATACAGTATGTACTTTTCTAGTCTCTGGCTTTTTTTTTTTTATCAGAATAATGTCCATAGGATTATCTATGCTATTGTGTGCTCTAGATATTCATTCCTTTTTTTTTTAACTTTATAGTTTATTGTCAAGTTGATTTCCATATAACACCCAGTGCTCTTCCCTACAAGTGTCCTCCACCATGACCATCACCCCCCTTCCCCTTTCCCCTTCCCCCTTCCGCCCTCAGTTTGTTTTCAGTATTCAAGAGTCTCTCGTGCTTTGTCTCCCTCCCTCTCCCTAACTCTTTTTCCTCCTTCCCCTCCCCATGGTCTTCTGTTGGGTTTCTCCTGTTAGACCTATGAGTGCAAACATATGGTATCTGTCCTTCTCCGCCTGACTTATTTCGCTTAGCATGACACCCTCGAGGTCCATCCACTTTGCTATGAATGGCCAGATTTCATTCTTTCTCATTGCCAT
>CM053568.1:29999176-30144290 GCA_028646485.1 Cryptoprocta ferox
CTAGGGTTTTGATGGTTTCCTGTCTTACATGCAGGTCCTTCATCCATTTTGAGTTTATTTTTGTGTATGGTGTAAGAGAGTGGTCTAGTTTCATTCTTCTGCATGTTGCTGTCCAGTTCTCCCAGCACCACCTGTTAAAGAGGCTATCTTTTTTCCATTGGATACTCTTTCCTCCTTTGTCAAAGATTAATTGGCTGTACATTTGTGGGTCCAGTTCTGGGCTCTCTATTCTATTCCATTGGTCTATGTGCCTATTTTTGTGCCAGTACCATACTGTCTTGGTGATGACAGCTTTATAGTAGGGTCTAAAGTCTGGGATTGTGATGCCTCCCATTTTGGTTTTCTTCTTCAGTATTACTTTGGCTATTCTGGGTTTTTGTGGTTCTGTATGAATTTTAGGATAGTTTGTTCTAGCTTTGAGAAGAATGCTGGTGCAATTTTAATTGGTATTGCATTGAACGTGTAGATTGCTTTGGGTAGTAATGACATTTTAACGATGTTTATTCTTCCGATCCACGAGCATGGAATGCTTTTCCATTTCTTTGTGTCTTCTTCAATTTCTTTCATAAGTTTTCTATATTCGTCTTGCTGAGTAGTATGAACATATCACAATTTATTTATTCCACTCTTGATGGATATTTGGGTTGTTTCCAGTTAAGAATAAAGCTTCTTGGGGCACCTGGGTTGCTCAGTCAGTTAAGCATCCGACTTCACCTCAGGTAATGATCTCGTAGTCTGAATTTGAGCCCCGTGGTGGGCTCTGTGCTGACATTTCAGAGCCTGGAGCCTGCTTCTGATTCTGTGTCTCACTCTCTCTCTGCTCTCTCCCACTCACGCTCTCTCAAATATAAATAAACATTAAAATTTTTAAAAAAGAATAAAGCTGCTTTAAACATTAATGAAAAAATTTCTGGTGAATATAAATTTCCTTTATCTTGTGTAAATACCTGGGAGTGAAATTTCTGGATCATGTGGTAAATATATGTTAAATTCAGTAAGAACAGTTTTCTTTAAAAATTTTTTTTGGAATGTTTTGTTTATTTTTGAGAGAGAGAGAGAGGGAGACAGCATAAGCAGGGGAGGGTCAGAGAGAGAGAGACACACACAGAATCTGAAGACAGGCTCCAGGCTCTGAGCTGCCAGCACTGAGCCCAATGTAGGGCTCAAATTCGGGAACAGCAAGTTATTGCCTTTTGTTGAAGGTGCTATCTAAGCTGAAAGTCTAAGCTGCCATTTTTAGTTACTTTCCAGTGGAGTTTCTCTTGCATGATAGGCGCCAATCTTGTTCATAAACTGTTTTTCTCTTGTTAATCTGTCTTTTTACTAGAGTCCCAGCTAAAAACCTAAGATGGGTAAAGTTTTGCCTCTTTTACAATGGGACTGTGCCCAATTTTCTCTCTCTCTCCCCATGTCAGCCTCACAATGACCCAATAAAACAGGTGCTAATATCACCAAATTATATAAGATAAGGAAATTCAAGTACACAAATAGGAAATAATTTGCCCCAAATCACACAACTTTCAAATGGTGGTGCAGGAAATTTCACAAGGTAGCCTGTCTCCAGCGCGGCTCTCATTCAGATACTGCCTCTCCAGATACAGCTTAAAGTCAGAGAGCTAAATGTATATTGTCATATTTTATATATGATAATAGCATATATTTCATTCTTCTGTACAAAGGAAAAGAGTTGGCCGAAATAGATGATCTTGTGAATTTACCACTTGTACATCCTACTCTTATTAAATTTCCAGGTTATTTTTCAAAGCTTTGGATGTTTAGGTGTATTTTTTAATCCTGGGTCATGAAAATGATTCCCAGGGAGGAAGTCGGGACTGAAGAATAGCTGTTGTATGAAGTTGACAATATGGTTAGGAAGCAATACTCTTAGGTCTTCTCTCAACATCAAACATCTATTTTACAAAGAAAGGAGCTGCTGTATATGGGAAATATCCATAAATCATTTGCTAAAAAGTTTTCTTATTTTATAATTATTAGTCCCTGTGATCATATTTCATGCAAAAAGAATAAGTGGTAGAGAAAAGGAAAAACATTAATTTGAAATATTTTTTCCAGTTTTAGGATGCAACTGATATAAATGTGTGTGTGTATTTGTGAGTGTATGAATATGTGTGTATTTATGTACTTAAACATATTTTACTCAAAGATTTTCTTAGTCCTTTCTTATACTACGTGAAGACAAATGAGAGCATTTCTATTTTCTATAGAAATAGATCACACTGAAAACGATCAAAATTTAGAATTTAGATATAGTGGTAATAAAGTTAAAAAATTATTAAAATTCATAAATTATAAAGATGGTATTCTTACAAGTCCTCAGCAGTTCTGAGAATATCTTTTCTTACAATAAAATCAATATCTGTTGCCTGAGTATTCAAAAAGAAGCTTTTATACTCCCAATCCTAATTTTACATATTTGTAAAATTAATGGTGATGATCATATTATAGGGACAAATTTATATGTGTGTGGGAGGTGGTAGGAATGGGGAGGCCCAAATAGAAATTATAAGGAAAGGAAATAAAATTCCATTTTTTGGAGTTAATTACAAAACGATATATCCTGATTTCAAATAGGAATATGTCACTTAAAAAAAGCCGTCTAGGATTATAAGACAGAAGCTAAACTGAATTTATTTTTATAGCTAAAGAACAAATGTCATTCAGAAGAAGAATTGATTATCCTTTAAAACAAAGGAAAAGGAAATTTCTAAAAAAAAAATTTGGCTGTGCTCATTCAACACTGCTCAGGGAAGAAACTTACTTGCAACACATGAGAAATCCCTTCCCTAGGAGCAAATCTAACCTATTTTTGAAAATGGGTTCATCAAGATCTCTTACTAGTAATTATTCAACATATTTAACTTATTCCTTTTGTTCCATTTCCCTGTCCACTATTTAACCTTGTGATCATAATTTTTCTTTCTTCCCATGGAGGTGTGCCCATTGGGAGAGAATATTCCGGCATGTTAACTTGAGTAGCTAGTCTCTGTACAGGTGTATTTTTTATTATAAATCCAAACGTTGACACTCAGTCTTTATTCACCAGCCCCCTTAAGCTGGTTAATCTAAACCTGCCTAAGCTAACCTCGAAGTCTTCAGGCTGTAAGAGTCAGATTCTACAGGCACTTGAGTGAAATTATCAAGGCAATGGCACAAGTTACCAGCATTTTCCCCCCAAAGAACATAGTTTTCTTTCCAAAAGTTGCAGCTCCTCAAGAATCCACTGAGGTATTGTGAAATAATAATTGGGAGCTTTTCTCTCCTAGAAAAAAGAAAAGATTGATGTTTGTTAATTTACAGAATCAAATTAATAGGAACGCAAATACTTTTGTTCTGCTGTTATAAAATACCTTTCTATCTTGCAGATGGAATGATCTCTAGCAGTGAAAAGGAAAACTTTATCTCCAAAATGGTCTTCAAATTAGATGAAGACAGGGGCACCTGAGTGATTCAGTCGGTTGAGTGTCCAACTTTGGCTCAGGACCTGATCTCGCTGTTGGTGAGTTCAAGCCTGGCATCAGGCTCTGTGCTGACAGCTCAGAGCCTGGAGTCTGCTTCGGATTCTGTGTCTCCTTCTCTCTCTGCCCCTCCCCTGCTCCTGCTCTCCCTTCTCTCTCTCTCTCTCTCTCTCTCAAAAATAAATAAAAGCATTAAAATTTAAAAAAATTAGATGAAGACAAAACTGAAATATTCAAAGTCTTAACTAAATTGATTTCTTTGTGGGCTACTTAAAAAAACAAAGAAATCACTTATTTGGGAGGTAAGGTTTTGAAAACCATTTAAGTATTTTGAAAGGAACAGATGAGAAATACCAAAATAAAACTATTTTCCAGTTGCTATGTAGAATTTTTAAAAAATAGGGACGCCTGGGTGGCTCAGTCAGTTGAGCATCTGACTTCGGCCCAGGTCATGATCTCACAGTTTGTGGGTTTGAGCCCCGCGTCAGGTTCTGTGCTGACAGCTTAGAGCCTGGAGCCTGCTTTGGATTCTGTGTCTCCCTCTCTCACTGACCCTCCCCCACTCACACTCTGTGTCTCTCTCTCTCTCAAAAATAAATAAACATTAAAAATTTTTTTAAATATATTATAAATATACCTAAGGTTAATATAAGAACCTGAGTCTTAAAAAATTCTGTGTGAAACCTACAATAGGTTTGTTCTTGGGAGAACAAGTAAATTTGTCGGCAGTTACTTGGAAGTGCAATGTTAATTTCAGGTAAAATGAAAGAGGTAATGATAATGTTAACTAACATTTAAAATTAATGCTCTGTCTGTGTCTCAGAAATGTGATCTTTCTAATAGTCCTTAGTTGTAGATGAGACACCCACCTGAAAGTGGTGGAGCCACCCAGACAGCTTAACTTCAGAGCTTCTTTGATCACTACAGTATGTCCCAGAACAACTGATATGTACCTTAAAATGCAATCATTTCGGGACACCTGGGTGGCTCATTCAGTTGAGCGTCTGACTCTTGATTTCGGCTCAGGTCATGATGTCATAGTTGTTAGATAGAGCCCAGAGTTGCACTGCAGTTGGGCTCCGGCTGAGTGAGGAAGCTGCTTAAGATTCTCTCCCTCTCCCTCTCCTTCTGCCCTTCCCCCTGCTCACACTCACATGTGCTCTCTCTCTCAAAAAAAAATGCAGTCATTTGAACCTATGTTTCATTAGTATCACATAAGAGAATTCTAGGTAAAGAATTGTTGATGGAGCTGTTAAATACAACTGAAATTTCAAGTAGGAACTTGAATACTCTCTGACAATCCTTAATGACTGTTGGTGAATCAATTCAATTTTTTACATTTAATAATACAAATAAATATTTTTAAAAATAAGTTTGAAGTCAGGGGCACTTGGGCGGCTAAGTTGGTTGAGAATCTGATTCTTGATTTTGGTTCAGGTCATCATCCCAGGGTCATGGGATGGGGTCCTGAGTGAGGCTGCATGCTGAGTCTGGAGCATGCTTAAGGTTCTGTCTTTGTCGGATGGTGTCTGGGTGGCTCATCTGGTTGAGCATATGACTCTTGATTTCAGCTCAGGTCATAATCCCATGATTTGCTGTCAATGCAGAGCCTGCTTGCGATTCTCTATCCCTCTCTCTCTGTCCCTCCCCGCATGCATGCCCCCTCTCTCTCTCTCTCAAAATAAATAAAAAATTTTAAAAATTCTTTCTCTCTCTCTGCCCCACTTATGCTCTCTTAAAAAGAAAAAAGTTTGTCCATGCACATTGATTAGAAGAACAAATATTGTTAAAATGTTAATACTACCCAAAGCAATCTACATATTTAATGCAATCCCTATCGAAATAACACAAGCATTCTTCACAGAGCTAGGAAGAAACACCCCTAAATTTGTATGGAACCAGAGAAGATCCTGAATAACCAAAGCAATCCTGAAGAAGAAAGCCAAAGCTGGAAGCATCACAATTTCAGACTTCAAGCTGTATTACAAAGCTGTAGTCATCAATACACTATGGTACAGGCACAAAAACAGGCACATAGATCAATGGAACAGAATAGAGAACCCAGAAATGGACCCACAAATGTATAGCCAACTAAATCTTTAACAAGGCAGGAAAGAATATCCAATGGAAAAAAGACAGTCTTTTTAGCAAATGGTGTTGGGAAAACTAGACTGCGACATGCAGAATGAACCTGGACCACTTTCTTACACCATACACAAGTAAACTCAAAATGGATGAAAGACCTAAACATCAAAATCTTATAGGAGAAAACAGGCAACAATGTCTTTGACCTCGTCTGCAGCAACTTCTTACTAGACATGTCTCTGGAGACAAGGGAAACAAAAGCAAAAATGAAATATTGGGACCTCATCAAGATAAAAAGCTTCTGCTCAGTGAAGGAAACAATCAGCAACCAACGGAATGGGACAAGATATTTGCAAATGACATATTAGAGAAAGGGTTAATATCCAAAATCTATAAAGAATTTACCAAACTCAACACCCAAAAAACAAATAATCCACTGAAGAAATGGCCAAAAGACATGAATAGACACTCCTTCAAAGAAGACATCTAGATGACTAACAGACACGTGAAAAAAATGCTCAACATCGCTCATCATCAGGGAAATACAAGTCAAAACCACAATGATATACCATCTCACACCTGTCAGAATAGCTAAAATGAACAACTCAGACAATAACAGACGTTGCTGGGGATGCGGAGAAAGAGGAACCCTTTTGCACTGTTGGTGAGAATGCAAACTGGTGCAGCCACTCTGGAAAACCGTACAGAGATTCCTCGAAAAAATTAAAAATAGAACTACCTTACAACCCAGCAATTGCACTTCTAGGTATTTATCCAAAGGATACAAGTGTGCTGTTTGAAGGGGCACATGCACCTCAATGTTTATAGCAGCGTTATTGACAATAGCCAAAGTATGGAAAGAGCCCAAATGTCCATCAACAGACAGATAAAGAAAACGTGGGGTGTATGTGTGTGTGTATATATATACACACACACATGTACACCAATGGGATATTACTTGGTGATCAAAAATAATGAAATCTTGTCATTTGCAACAATGTGGATGGAACTATGAGTATATTATGCTAAGTGAAATAAGTCAGTCAGAGAAAGACAAATACATGATTTTATTCTTACATGGAATTTAAGATACAAAACAAATGAACATAAGGGAAGGGAAGCAAAAATAGTATAAAAATGGAGAGAGAGACAAACCATAAGAGACTCTTAAATACAGAGAACAAACTGAGGGATACTGGAGGGGTGTCGGGTGGGGGGATGGGCTCAATGGGCAAGGCCATTAAGGAGGACACTTGTTGGGATGAGCATGGGTGTTATAAGTAAGTGATGAATCACTAGATTCTGTTCCTGAAATCATTATTATACCATATGTTAAATAACTTGGATTCAAATAAAATAAAAAAAAGTTTGAAGTTAGAAATCCCAAATGCATTTGCCTACCTGTCGTTATTCTCCCCTTCACAGCTAGATTTTTGCCAGGGCATTGAGAAAAAATTTTTAATACAATATTGTTGTTGTTTTTTAAATTTTTATTTTCGAACATGAGACAGCAGAACAGGGGAGAGGCAGAGAGAGAGGGAGAGAGAGAACTGGGCCTGACCCTAGGCTAAGTCCCACGACTGTGAGTCATGACCTGAGCCAAAATCAAGAGTCGGATGCCCAACTGACTGAGCCACCCAGGTACCCCTAAAGGCATAAAGTTTTTAGGGAAAAAAATCTCCTTTCACCCATTTCCTAGCTTTCTAACCCTCCTCCATGAAAACAATGCTTGTAGCTCTATGTGTATTCCTCCAGGGATATTTCATGCACATAGAGGCAAAAATGTAAAAATATTATCTTCTAATCCCCCCCTCTCCCCCAGTAAAAATGGTTAAACTTCCTTATGGTAAGTAGTAAGAACCTCATAATAAGAGTCTCCTAGTGCTTTTGATTTCTGGGTGTTTCCTGAATCTATTGGGACCCAAGATAATAGTAAAAAAAAAAAAAAAAAAAAAAAGGAGGGAGGGAGAGAAAATCTAATCTCCATTATTTGGGTTGATGTTATATCTCAAAATCTTCCTTCCAACTCTAGTTGATTTCAGAGTTGACTATTTTCAGGCTAACTACTCCTCACTGCCAGCTCCCATTCTATTTACTCTAGGGATTTTTCTACTGGAAAGAAAAAACAACATAGTGACTCCCAAAGTAGGAATTTATAACCATTTCCCTAATTGGCTATGTACGTATATCATTTTTTTTCTTTCCCACAATCTGCTAGCTATTGTTTGCCCAACACTTAAGGAGTAGGAGGTAGTTGTGTTTTAAAGCAATTAGGTAATCTGGCAATGACTAGAAAAGAATTATTGTAAATCAGTTTCCTCCTTCAAATTAAATTGACTTTATCCAGATTAAATAATTATTTGCTGGGTACCTGGGTGGCTCCAACTTTGGCTGAGGTCATGATCTTGTGATTCGTGAGTTCAAACCCCATGTCGGGCTATGTTCTGACAGCCCAGAGCATGGAGCCTGGTTCAGATTCTGTGTCTTTGTCTCCTTCTCTGCCCCTTCCCTGCTCACGTTCTGTCTCTTTCTCTCAAAAATAAACATTAAAAAATTATTTGTGCTACTTGCCTCTTTACTTTTCTGTCTCCCCAGTAGAAAATTAATGGACAGGACTGTGTCCCCAAGACCTATCACAGAAGCCTGTCACATTTTAGGGCTTTGTAAGTGTACTTGAAATGAAAGAATAAACTTCTTTATTTACCCAGGTGATAAAGTTACTTGGGAGAAGGATTCTAGAGTGAACTAAATGAGAATCATACTTAATTTCATACTTAGAGGAAGGCCTTTTTTAAAGCTCTGGACTAGGAGTGTTTGGGGTGAATGCCAATGATTTGGGAAAGATTGGCCTTCTATCCTGAGAATGGTGAAGTTTCACAGTCTTTAGTCTTTTCACTTGATCAGATTAGTCTTTTTACTTGAACATGGGCATGATTGCTATATTGATACATTTTCCAAATCAAAATTCATGATGTTTAACCTGAAAAAGCAATCTCCCCAATATGTGAATTTGTTTATATCAAAATTTAGCATAAGAGTTAAATATAGCTATTATAGGTTGTTTATTTATTACAAATTATATATGGTCCAGGAAATCTTCTTATTTTCTTGCGAGTCTACTGGCCTTTTTTTTTTTCCACTATGAGTCAGTCTACAGTACAAGTTTTTTTTTATGACTACATTATAGAAAATTACATGTACAGAAAGAGATAATAGTTGTCAGTTTCAGTTGTCAGCTTCAATAGTTATCAGTTTGTGGATAAACTTGTTTTATCTCTGCCCCACTCATTCCCCCTTCCTACAGGGTTATTGGAAGCAAATCCCAAACCATCACTTCATATCATGATTTTAGCCATAAATATTTCAGTACGTTTCTCTAAACAATAGGAATTAAAAAAAGTAGTTGACAATGTTACATTAGTTTGAGGTATACAACATAGTGATTCAACTTCTCTATATGTTATGCTATGCTCACCACAAATGTTATCTACCATTTGTCACCATACGGTGCTATTACAATATCATTGATCACATTCCCTATGCTGTGACTTTTATTCCCGTGACTTACTCCTTTCATAACTCCTCATCACCGATTTTGCCCATCCCTCCAGCCCTCTTTCCTCTGGCAACCATTAGTTTGTTCTCTGTATTTATAGGTCTGATTCTGTTTTTTATTGGTTTATTCATTTGTTTTATAGATTCTACATATGAGTAAAATTATACGATATGTATTTGTCTTTCTCAGTGTGACTTATTTCACTCAGCATAATGCCTTCTAGGTCCATCCATATTGTTGGAAATGGAAAGATCTCAACCTGTTTTATGGCTGTGTGCAAGATTATATCATATGTATATATCATATATATATGTGTGTGTGTGATATATATATATCACATTTTCCTTATCCATTCATCTATCAGTGGACACTTGAATTGCTTCTATACCTTGGCTATTGTAAATAATAATGCAATAAATATAGAGGTGCATGTAACTTTTTATATTAGTTTGTCTTTGGGTAAATACCCAGTAGTGAAACCATTGGATTATATGGTATTTGTATTTTTATAAAAAATGTTTATTTATTTTTGAGAGAGAGTGTGTGTGCATGCATGCACATGTGAGCAGGGCAGGGGCAGAGAGAGAGGGAGAGAGAGAATCTCAAGTGGCCTCCATGTTCACCGTGGAGCCCAAGGTGGGGTTCTATCCCATGACAGTGAGATCACAACCTAACCCAAAATCCAGCATTGGACGCTTAACCAACTGAGCCACCCAGGTGTGCCAATATTTCTATTTTTAATTGTTTGAGAAATCTCTGTACTGTTTTCCACAGTGGCTGTATCAATTTACATTCCCACCATCAGTGCATGAGGTTTCCTTTTTCTCTATATCCTTGCCAATACTTCTTACTTCTTGTCTTTTTTTATTTGTTTGTTACTATTATTTTAGCCATTCTAACAGGTGTGAGGTGATAACTTGTGGTTTTTATTTGCATTTCTCTGATAATTAGTGATATTGAGCATCTTTTCATGTGTCTATTGGCTATTTGTGTATCTTCTTTGGAAAATTGTCTATTCAGGTCCTCTGCCCAATTTTTAATTGGATTGTTTGGGGGGGGGTTTGGTGTTGTATAAGCTCTTCATATATTTTGAATATTAATCCCTTATCAGGTATATCATTTTCAAATATCTTCTCTCATTCAGTTGGTTACCTTTTTGTTTTGTTGATGGCTTCTTCACTGTGCAAAAGCTTTTATTTTTATGCAGTCTCAGTAGTTTATTTTTGCTTTTGTTTCCCTTATCTTAGGAGACATATCTAGAAAAGTGTTGCTGTGTATGGCCGATGTCAGAGAAGTTACTGCCTGTGTTCTCTTCTAAGACTTTTATGGTTTCAGGTCTCATATTTTAGTCTTTAAAACCCAGTTTTTTATTTTTGTGTATGGTATAACAAAGTGGTCCAGTTTCATTCTTTTGCATGTAGCTGTCCAGTTTCTTCAAATGGTGTTGGGAAGAATGTCTTTTCCCTGTTGTATCTTCTTGCCTCCTTTGACACAGATTAATTGACCATATAAGCATGGGTTTATTTATGGGCTCTCTATTCTCTTCCATTGATCTATGTGTCTATTTTTTGTGCCAGTACCATACTGTTTTGATTACTACAGGTTTGTAGTATATCTTGAAATCTGGAATTTTGGTACTTTCAACTTTGTTTTTCTTTATCAAGATGGCTTTGGCTAGGGGGGCCTGGGTGGCTCAGTTAAGCGTCCAACTCTTGATTTTGGCTCAGGTCATGATCTCATGTTTTCTGAGTTTGAGCCTTGTGTCGGGCTCCGTGCTGACAGTGTGGAGCCTGCTTGGGATTCTTCTCTTCTTCTCTCTGCCTCTCCCTTGTTTGTGCTTGCTCGTGTGCTCTCTCTCTCGTTCTCTCTCTCTCTCAAAATAAATAAATCAACTTAAAATTTTTTTAAAGACGGCTTTGGCTATTTGGGGTGTTTTGTGGTTTCACACAAATTTTAATATTACTTGTTATATTTTTGTGAAAAAATGCTGTTGGTATTTTGGTGGGGATTGCATTGAATCTGTAGATTGCTTTGGGTGGTATGGACATTTTAACAGTATTAATTCCTCCAATCAATAAACGTGGAATTTCTTTCCATTTTTTGGTGTCATCTTCAATTTCTTTCATCAGTGTTTTATAGTTTTATAGTGTTACAGCCACTTGGAGCCTCCTGAGTCACCAGAGAGAAGCTGCCTTGTCGGGCTGAGTGCTGAGGAGAGGGCGCTGGGTGGCTTCCGTGGGTGTGCTGGTCGTGAGCAGCGCAGTCCCTTGCATTTTCTGGGCTGTTGCTGTGTTTCATTCCTCACTTTCCCTGACAGTATTTGAATAAGATGTAGTTTACTAAAGGATCCGTGGATTCAGGGGTCCCACGACATCACATCATAGATGCAGTGGATGATTTGTTCCAGATTCAGGCTTGTTTCTGGGGAGAAATCCTGACAAATTCAGAAGAACGGGAGCTGCATTCAGTTAGGATGTGAATACATGAAATGCTCACTCTCAGGACCTTCTAGAAGAATGAGCTGGGTCTAGAGTCCTGCTGGAACCAGAGACCGAGGTAGTGAAGTCATTTATTGTCCTGACCCCGGAATTATTCTCCCATGACTAGGACCAGCTCACCCAGAAGCTGCAGCAGCATGTGAAGTCAGTAACAGCCCCATGTAAGTACCTGAGGAAGTGCCCTGTGGAACCTATGGAAATGTCCAGCAATAGAGAAGGGATTGAATTATTCATGGTATTTAATGCTGTCCATTAATTTAAAAAGATGATGCAGATCTTTTTACTAAAAAAAAAGTACAAGTCTTTCATCTCCTTGGTTTAGTTTATTCCTAAGTATTTTATTCTTTTTGGTGCAGTTGTAAATGGAATTACTTTCTTAATTTCTCTTTCTGCTACTTTGTTATTAGTGTATAGAAATGCTATCAATTTCTCTTTTCTGGGTATTAATTTTGCATCCTACAACTTTACTAAATTCATTTATTGCTTCTAGTAGTTTTTTTTTTTTTTTGGTGCAGTCTTTAGGGTTTTCTATGTATAGTGTCACGTCATCTGCAAATAATGAGAGTTTTACTTCTTTTTTTTTTTTTTACCAGTATAAATGTTTCTTATTTCTTTTTCTCTCTGACTACTGTCCCTAGGACTACCAATACTATGTTGAATAAAAGTGGCAAAAGTGAAAATTCTTGTCTTGTTCCTAATAAAGGAAAAGCTCTCAGTTTTTCACCATTGAGTGTGATGTTAGCTGTGGGTTTTTTTTTCATATATGGCCTTTATTATGTTGAGGTATATTCCCTCTAAACCCACTTTGTTGAGAGTTTTTATCATGAATGGATGTTGATTTTGTCAAGTGCTTTTTCTGCAACTATTGATTGATCATATGATTTTTATCTTTTATTTTGTTGAATTGGTATATCACATTGGTTGATTTACAAATTGAGCCATTCTTGCATTCCTGGAATAAATCCCACTTAACTGTGGTGAATAATCCTTTTAATGTATTGTTGAAGGTGGTTTGCTGATATTTTGTTGAGGATTTTGCATCTATGTTCAGCAGGGATATTGTCCTGTAGTTTTCTCTTTTTGTGGTGTCTTTGTCTGGTTTTGGTATAAGGATAATGTTGGCCTTGTAGAATGTATTTGGAAGTTCTCCTTCCTCTTCTATTTTTTGGAATAGTTTGAAGAGAATTGCTATTAAATCTTCTTTAAATGTTTGGTAGCATTCACCTGTGAATCTGTCTGTTCTTAGACTTTTATTTTCTTGGTAGTCTTTTTATGACTAATTCAATTTCTTTACTAATTGGTCTCTTCAGATTTTCTATTTCTTCCTGATTCAGTTTTGGAAGATTGTATGTTTTTAGGAATTCATTCATGTCTTCTGTGTTCAATTTGCATACAGTTGTTCATACTATTCTTTTATAATCTTTTATATGTCTGTGATGTCAGTTCCTTCTCTTTTATTTGTGATTTTATTTATTTGGGTTCTTTCTCTTTTTTTCTCGATGAGTCTGGCTAACAGTTTATCATTTTGTTTATCTTTCCAAAGAACCAGCTCTTGGTTTCATTAATTTTTTTTTCTATTTTTCTTTTTAGCCTCCAGATCATTTATTTCTGCTGTGATCTTTATTATTTCCTTCCTTCTACTCACCTTGGGCTTTGTTTGTTCTTTTTCTAGTTCCTCTAGATCTAAGGCTAGATTGTTTGAGCCTTTTTTTCTATTTGTTTCTTGAGATAGTCCTGTATTGCTATATACTTCCCTCTTAGAACTGCTTTCTCAGGGTGCCTGGGTGGCTCAGTTGGTTAAGTGACCGACTTCGGCTAGGGTCATGATCTCACAGGTCGTGGGTTTGAGCCCTGCATTGGGCTCTGTGCTGACAGCTCAGAGCCTGGAGCCTGCTTCTGATTTTGTGTCTCCCTCTCTCTTTGCCCCTCCCCCACTCCTGCTTTGTTTCTCTCTCTCAAGATTAAATATTAAAAAAAAATTTTTTTTTTTAAAGAATTCCTTTCTCTGATTTTGGACCATTTTCATTGGTCAAGATAGAGCTTTTTTTTTTCCAAAAATAATTAAAATTCCTTTATTATTACCCATGATTTCTTAATATTATCAAATATCTACTCTTCATATTTCCCTGGTTGCCATATATATATTTACAGTTTCTTTATTTGAATCAAGATCCTTGGAAACCAGGTTGTTTGTCTCACTATTTTTCACATCTAGATTGTGCTGATTGCAATGCCATGGCATAGTTAATGTGTCCCTCTGCTTTTTCTTTATTTTAATTTTTTTGTAATGCTTATTATTTTTTAGAGAGAGCAACAAAACACCAGTGGGAGGAGGGGCAGAGAGAGAGAGGGAGACACAGAATCTGAAGAAGGCTCCAGGTTCTGAGTTCCAAGCTGTCAGCACAGAGCCCCACACAGAGCTCGAACCCACAAAGCACAGGATCATGACCTGGGCCAAAGCTGGACACTTAACTGACTGAGCCACCAAGGTGCCCCTTTATTTTTTAATTTTAGAGAGAGACTGTGAGAGCAGGGGAAAGGGATAGAGGGAGAGAGGAAAAAAGAGGGAGGGAGAGAATCCCAAGCAGGCTGCACCCTTAGTGGAGAGCCCAACATGGGGCTCAATCCCACAACCTTGGGATTGACCTGGAATCATGACCCTGAGCTAAAATCAAGAGTCAGATCAACCAACTGAGCCATCAAGACACCCCTCCTCTACGTTTAGTTTCCCTAAATTGTTAAATCTAGGTTTTTTTTTTAAAGTTTGCTTCTTTGTTTGTTTAGAGTGCAAGAATGTGAGCAGGAGAGGGGCAGAGAAAGAGAGATAGAGAACCCCAAGCAGGCTCTGTGTTGTCAGTGCATTGCCCAACACAGGGCTCTATTCCATGAACCCAAGATCATGACCTGAGCTGAAATCAAGAGTTGGACACTTAACCAGCTGAGCCACTCAGGTGGCTTGGTAACAGATTCACTTTTGAATTTTTTTTGCAAGACTTTCTTTCTTTCGAGCGCACACGAACTTGTGGAGAGGTAGAGGGAGAGACAGACAGAGGATCCAAAGCAGGCTGTGTGTTGATAGCAATGAGTCCAATGTGGGGTTGAACTCACAAACCAAGAAATCATGACCTGATCCAAAGTCCGACGCTCAACCAACTGAGCCACCTAGGTGCCCCAGGAGAGAAAAGAGAGGCTGAAGCGGGGCTCAACTCAGGACCCTGACATCATGACGTGAGTTGAAATAAAGAGTCGGAAGTTTAACCAACTGAACCACCCAGTCACCCGTGGCAAGACTTTTTAAAAGGTAGTATTGTGGACTTTCATATGAGGGTACTAATGTCTGTTTCACTCTCTGTAATTTAAGCAGCTATTGATGATCATTGCCTAGATCCATTTGTTTACTGAGGGTTGCAAAATGGTGATTTTTCCACTGAAGATTTCCCCTAATCCTTAAAATTTTTTTAATGTTTCTTTCTCTCTCTCAAAAATAGAGAGAGGGACGCCTGGGTGGCTCAGTTGGTTGAGCATCTGACTTTGGCTCAGGTCATGATCTCAGGTTCGTGGGTTTGAGCCCCGAGTCGGGCTCTGTGCTGACAGCTAGCTCAGAGCCTGGAGCCTGTCTTCGAATTCTGTGTCTCCCTCTCTCTCTGACCCTCCTCTGCTCACGCTGTCTCTTTCTCTCTCAAAAAGAAGTAAAACATTAAAAAATTTTAAAAAGAGACAGAGAGAGAGAGAGAGAGAGAGAGAGAGAGGGAGGGTGTGTGTGTGTGTGTGTGTGTGTGTGTGAGTGGGCAAGGGGCAGAGAGAGAGCGAGACACAGAATCTGAAGTAGGCTCCAGGCTCTGAGCTGTCAGCACAGATCCTCGGGGCTTGAACTCACCAAACTACCAACTAAGAGATCATGACCTGAGCCACCCAGGTGCCCCTCCCCTGATCCTTAAATATTCTTTAAATATACTGTTGTTGTTGTTTTTTAAAGGTTTTAGTGTATTCTTTTTTAAAGATTTACCATACACTGTAAACACATTCCCTGACTGCTGGACATGTAGAGTTTCTGATTTTTCACTCTGTAAACACTGATGGGATCAACATTCTTGTACATTTCTTATGCATAAATCTTTATTTACGTATCTGGTTATTTCTTCAGAATGGAGTCTTAGTAGGGGAAGTCGAAGGCATAAATGTCTTTATAGCTTCTTTCTACATACTTAATTGTCTTCCTCAAAAGCAGCAGTTCTTTCCCTCCACTCATGAGAATGTCTAGTTCCTACATATCTTTACCATTCTCACATATTTAATGTTTGTATTCCATATTTTTTATTAAATGTAAATTGTAATGTGTGCATTAGGAATGTATCTACTATAAATACAATAAGAAAATTCAAGGTTTGTTATTTTATAAAGTGCAGAGAATTTAGAAAAAGCAGTTGTTCACATATGAGAAAATGAAAAATTAATCTGTAGAAATTTCAAAACTGTGAAAAATTATTGAACTCCTTGGTGGGCCTCATGTTTATTCATCTATTTTTTTTTTCAGGAATTAATTGTAACTACAGACTAGCTTTG
Organism: Cryptoprocta ferox; assembly: GCA_028646485.1. Classification (NCBI taxonomy): domain Eukaryota; kingdom Metazoa; phylum Chordata; class Mammalia; order Carnivora; family Eupleridae; genus Cryptoprocta; species Cryptoprocta ferox. The sequence continues at coordinate 30,015,355 of CM053568.1, forward strand.
TGCATGTGTGCAATTGAGTGTTCTAAAATTTTTGAAGTAATGTTTTTTTAATAAAAGTAAATTTCCGACTATAAATATAATATGCTAATTGCAACATGCTGTTCTACGGAATACTATCTTAGAAATAATGTCCCAGGCTTTGTGACTACCATTTTATAATTAAAATTTTTTAATGTTTATTTATTTTTGAGACAGAAAGAAACAGAGTGTGAGCAGGGGAGGGGCAGAGAGAGAAGGAGACACAGAATCCGAAGCAGGCTCCTGGCTCTGAGCTGTCAGCACAGAGCCTGATGCGGAGCTCGAACTCGCCAACTGTGAGATTGTGACCTGAGCTGAAATCGGTTGTTCAACTGACTGAGCCACCAGGCACCCCAAACCATTTTATAATCTTAACATTTCCTTTAAATGGCTATTATAAGGAAAATTGTCTGATTTCCTTCCCTAAACACAAACTTAGGGGTTTTAAGATGTGGATTCAGAGTTTACCTTTATGATTTACCATATATGTATGTCCTTGTCCCTTAGTTTCTTCAGGGCTGATACTCAATTGGGAGGCATTAGAACAGCTGTTTCAGTAGGTGAAAGCTGTACCAGTTGTGAAATGTTCTGAGCATCATCCTCAGGGATACCTGAGTAGTTACACCTTCTGACTTTCATTGTAGATTCAAAGATGCTCATCTGAAATCACAACAGAACCCTTTTTTCACTAGCTGTGGAAATTGTCAAACTCTTCCTGCTTAGCAGAATTGCTGAGAGGTGCAAAGTGATACCCTGCATGGGAAAGTATTTCCAGTGACTATGGATATGTGCCAGATCGGCAAGGTGGCAGTTTAACCTATGTGATGGTCATGTGACTTTTACCAAACAATTTCTTCAAGGATGTACTTCCTTGCTTACATGGCCTGTTTTTTTTTAGTCTTTTAGGAAACAAAATTAGGAAGTTTACTGCTTAAGGTGAGTCTTCCTCAGGGGGCGTCTGGGTGGCTATATTGGTTAAGTGTCTGGCTTCGGCTTAGGTCATGACCTCACAGTTTGTGAATTCGAACCCTGCATTGGGCTGTCTGCTTTCAGCTCAGAGTCTGCTTTGGATCTTCTGTCTCCCTCTCTCTCTGTTCCTCCCCCATTCACAGATGCTCTCTCTCAAAAATAAATAAACATTAAAAGGATTAAAAAAAAAAAGATGAGTCTTCCTCAGAACTTTGTAGTGGACTTATAGGTATGTTATTATAGGGTTTATTAATGTCTTAAGTTTGGGGAAATGGTGAAGCATGCATTTAAAAATCAATGCTTGGACAAATAATGTATGATTCTACTTATATGAGGTCTCTGAAATCATCAAACTTAGAGAAGCAGAAAATAGGATGGTGATTGCCAGGGGGCAGGGAGATGGAAGTTGATGTTCAGTGGGCATAAAGTTATAGTTATACAACATCTGTGAGTTCTAGAGACCTTCTGTAGGACATAGGGTGTGTAATTAGCAATACGGTTTTGTGCACTTAAGAACTTAAGAGGGTAAGGATGTCTCAGTCAGTTGAGTGTGTGACCTTGGCTCATGTCATGATCTCATTGTTGGTGGGTTCAAGCCCTGCATTGGGTTCTACACTGCTTGCTCAGAGCCTGGAGCCTGCTTCAGATTCTGTCTCCCTCTCTCTCTCTGCCTCTCCCCTACTTGTGCTTGCTCTCTCTCTCTCTCATTAATAAATAAATAAAACTAAAAAAATTATTTAAAAAAACTTAAGAGGGTAGATTTAATGTTAAATGTTCTATCACAGAAATTTTATTTCTTTTCTTTCTTTTTAAATTTTTTTTAACATTTATTCATTTTTTTGAGAGACAGAGAGAGACAGCATGAGCAGAGGAGGGGAAGAAAGAGGAGACACAGAATCCAAAGCAGCCTCCAGGCTCTGAGCTTTCAGTAGAGAGCCCAGTATGGGGCTTAAACTCATGAACTACGAGATCATGTCCTGAGCTGAAGTCAGACGCTTAACTGACTGAGCCACCCAGGTGCTCCATCTTTTTTCTTTTTTGTAATTAAAAAAAGTTTTTTTAAGAGAGCAAGAGTTGAGAGAGCACAAGGGCAGGGGCAGAGAGAGAGAATCTTAGGTAGGCTCCACTCTCAGCACAGAGCCTCACACCCTGGGTTCATGACCTGAGCTAAAATTAAGAGTCAGACAATCAACCGACTGAGCCACCCAGGTGCCCCTATTTTTTCCTTTTTAAAGCAAAGGGGCACAGGGAAAGTTTTAGAGGTGATGAATGTTTTTATTACCTTGATTTATGGTGATACAGGTGCAAACATATGTCCAAACATCACATTGTATACATCAAATATGTGCAGTTTTCAGTGTATCAATTATACTTTAGTAAAACTATGAAAAAAATCAGTGCTTGTTACAAAAACTGATCAAACCCAAATGTGATCAGTACCTGAGTAAATTTCCAACTTCAATTTCCTGGTTTGAAAATACATATTAAGGGGTGCCTGGGTGGCTCAGTCAGTTGAACCTCTGACCCTTGATTTCTGCTCAGGTCATGATCTCATGGTTTGTGGGTTCAAGCTCCATGTTGGGCTCTGCACTGTTAGCAGGCAGGGCCTGCTTGGGATTTCCTCTCTCCCTCTCTCTCTCAAAATAAATAAGTAAAATTTAAAAAGAAAATGTACTGTGTTAATAAAAAAATGTTTAACATTAAAGTGTTAAATATTTTAAGTTTTGATAACCATCCTTTCAATTATCCCTTTACCCTATTTACACATCCCTCTTTGCTTCTGTTCCTCTCAGGTAGTTAATAACTTTCTGACCTATTAGTTTTTACATATTTCTCCATGTTTATATGGTCACATACAATACATGGATTTTTGGTTTATTTCGTAAATATGATTAGATTATGTATACTTTCATGTAAGTTATTTTTATTTAAAAATACATTGGGAAAAAACGTCTTCAAACTAACTGATATAGAGGGAACTCGGTCCTTTTTTCTTGTTTCTTTTTCTTTCTTTCTTTCTTTTTTTTTTTTGAGAGAGAGAAAGAGCCCTTGCGTGTGAGTTGGAAAGGGGCAGAGGGAGAGAAAGAGAAGGAGAGAGAGAGAGATTGAGTCTTAAGCAAGTTTCAACTTAGTGGGGACTCTGCCGAGAGGCTCAATCTCACAACCCTGGGATTATGACCTGAGCTGAAATCAAGAGTTGGATGCTCAACCAACCGAGCCACCCAGGGGCCCCAGAACTCAGTCCTTTTAGTGGCTTCACAATAGTCAATGTATCCCAGTTTATTAAAGTGTTCTCCTACTGATTGATACCCATTTTCTTCCCAATGTTTTGCTACTCAAATATTGTCAAAATAAATATCTTATAAATATAGTATATACTTTGGACTGATGCTTTTATATCTATGGGGTAAATTCTCAGAGGATTAGATTGCTAGCTTGAAAGAATATGGATTTAAAGAAAACTTGGGGGTGCCTGTCTCCACACCCAATGTGGAACCTACTTGAGATTCTCTCTCTCCCTCTCTCTCTCTCTGCCCCTCTCTCCTGTTTTCATACACACTCTCTCTCTCTCTAAAAAATAAAAAAATAAATAAAACTTTGTTTAGATATTCCCAGACTTGTTTCCAAAATGGCACCATTATTTTACATTTCCAGCAGCAAAGGATGAAAATACACTTTTCCTTATATCCCTACCAGCAATAGGGGTTTGATTGGTTTACAACTGTTGTTAATTTGATAAATGAGGAGTTATATCCCATTGTTATATTAATTTACATTTCCCTGACAGTCATCTGGTTGAGCAGGCTTGCAAAGTTTATTGATCATTTGAATTTTTGTGTGCATGAATTGCTATTCGTAGCTTTAGGCCTTTTCCTCCTTTGGATTGTTTTTGTCATTTTCTCAATTTGTAAAAGCTCCTTGTATATTGCAGATATTAATCACTTATCATTCATATGTGTTGCAATTCTTTTCCCTAAGCTTTTTTTTTTTTTAACCTTTTGTCTATGTTTATGGTATTTGGCATATCACATTACATTTTTTAATGTTGTGAACTCTGTATTTTTCTTCAATGGCTTCTAAGTTTCCTAACTTTTCAAAGAAAGTCTCCTCAACCCCTAAATTACACACGCATTGTACTATATTTCTGATACTTTTGTTACTTCATTTAGTTGTTTATAATTTTTAAAAGTTGTGCTGATTATTAAGCAATCCTCTCTTTCTTCAAACTCACCCTTCTACATTCTGCTCTGTCCCTCTACAACTGGGACTCCGTAAATCATGTTTGAGCTCTGCCAGCTGGCTCCCTGCTAGGCTCTGCCAATGGGAGGCAGGACAGGGAGACTGGAAGGATAGATGAGGAAGAAGAGACTCCCTTATTCTTGTTTGTTCTTTGTTCTTGTCAACAATGCTGCAGCAATGGGTCTTCACCCAGGAGCAACTTGCTTCCAGAGCAATATTCCAGTTTGCAGTTTTTCCAACACGTACACCAGCAGACTTACTGTACCACCTTAAAGACATCAGCCAGTTGTTACCCCCCAGTTCTCTGGAGGTCTCACCTACAGCTCTGAGGGCCCCATCTACAACCTTCTCAATTGTACTATTCCCCACTCTTTCCTTTGTTCTCCCAGCCTTTGGCATAGTGGCTGCTTCCTTCAGTTTTCCCTCTGTGATATATCACATCCTCTTTGTGTCCTTTTATTTCTTGAGTATGTGGTTAATAATTCTTTCTATTAAATTCTCTCTATAAAAATAGCTGACATGGTTTCTGTTTCCTGACTGGACCCCAAATGTTGCTGTGGAATATTTCAATCTTTTCCTTTAGGTTTTTTTCATATGTCATGCTTTTGACATTAGGAATTTTATGGAGGCCAGTTTCTCATCCCTTCAAACGGCTTACCAATTATCCTAACAGCATTTATTACCTAATCTATCTTTTCCCTACTGGTTTTGTTTACAATAATTAAAAGAAATTTTTTTAGGGGTGCTTGGGTGGCTCAGTCAGTTAAGCATCCGACTTCGGCTTAGGTCATAATCTCATGGTTGGTGGGTTCGAGCCCCGCGTCGGACTCTGGGCTGACAGCTCAGAGCCTGGAGCTTGTCTTCGGATTCTGTGTCTCCCTCTCTCTCTGACCCTCCCCTGCTCATGCTGTCTCTCTCTCTCTCTCTCTCTCTCAAAAATAAATTTTAAAAAAACATTAAATTTTTTTTAACGTTTATTTATTCTTAGAGAAAGAGAGCGTGAGTGGAAGAGGTACAGAGAGAGAGGGAGTCACAGAATCCAAAGACCGGGTCAAGGCTCTGAGCTGTCAGCACAGAGCTCAATGCAGGGCTGAAACTCCAGAACCGTGAGATCATGACCTGAGCCGAAGTTGGACGCTCAACCAACTGAGTCACCCAGGCACTCCTAAAATATTTTTTGATATAAAATTTAAAAATTTTCCTATAGTTCAAACTTACCAATTCTTCCCATGTGATTTTTCTTCTTTATGCTTTGAAAAGTCCTTTCCATATAGGTCCGAAGAATAATCATGTCTATTTCCTTTGTGTTGTTGTAATATATTACATCACCTCATTTAGTTTTCAAAGTTTAAAAAATTGAGATGCACTATAAGAGTATATATGGCTTTGTCAGTGCGTATACATGTACATGTTTATATAAAATTAAAACAAAAATTTCACAAAATCATATTTGTGGCAGAGATTTTTACTACTTACAAAAAATCTCTTCTGTTTCTCAGTTCTTACACAGTTCTTTGGATACAGTCTGTGTTCTGCCAGAAGGATGTAAGCAGAAGTGCTGTATGTCACTTCCAAGAAGTCTCCCCAAACAGAGAGACCATGTCCTCCTCCTTCATTTCCTTTTGCTTGCTGACTGAAATGTGGGCATGATGGCTGGAGCTAGAACAGCTGTCTTGAACCATGAGGTGACCTTGGGAATGGAGCAACAACAGAGAAGCAGCCTAGATGTTTGAGAATATCCTGGAACAGACACCTCATGCCTAGCCTGCCTACATCTTGATTTTAATGTGAGCAATTAACTTTTCGACTTTAATGTAAGAAATTTTTTGTGTGTGTTTTACTGTTATTCTCAGCCAAACTTAATTCTTGCAAATACATTTTCCATAGAGTTTATACTTCTACCAACAGTTATGTGAGAGTGCTGCTTCTCCAGTGTCACCAACAGGTGTGTTGTCAAACTTCTGAATTTTGGTAATCTTAAAAATAAGAAAAATGATCTGACTTTTAATTTGCATTTCTCTTATTGTGAATCAGGTTTAATATCTTTTATGTAGGGCGACTTATTTCTTTTTCTATAAACTGTTTGGAAATAAATATTTTCCTATCAAGTACATGATCTTTTTTTCTCTGTTTCTAGGAGTTCTTTGTATATTAAGAAAATTAATCCTTTACGTCCTTTACTTGTGATATGAGTTGCAAATATTTTTCCAAATTTGTTATTTGCCTTTTAACTTTCCTTTTTGTTTCCTTTTTTTTGAAGTATTTTTGAGAGTTTTGGGAAAAGCCTGTAATCAAATTTTTGAAACTTTCTTCCCTGGTATTTAGATTTTAAGTCCTAGGACAAGGTCAAAGTCATAAAATAAAATAATTTTGTTTTCTGAGACTTTTATAGATTTTTTAAAATTTATATCTCTGAAGATGTTATGTAAAGTATGAACCCAACTTTCTTTTTCCAAATGGAAAGTATGTAAAGTATGAACCCAACTTTATCTTTTTCCAAATCTATTTGTGCAAACCATTTATCTATATACTATTGATAGGAGATATTGACTTTGTAAGTACTAAATTTTTGTTTTTATTTGGGTTTATTTCAGGACTTTGTATTTTGTTCCATTGGTTTGTCTATTCATATGCCAAAATCCACATTTTAAATTATTGAGGTTTTAGAGTATGTTTCTCTATTTAATAGGGCTGGTCCCTTCTTGCTGCTTTTCTTTTTCAAAATTTTCTTGGCTATTCTTTAGTTTTTTTCATATTCAAATTTTAATCAGCCTGTGTAGGTCTAGGAAAAAACCCAACTCTGTTGACATACTTATTGGGATCTCATTCAATTTACCAATACATTTTGGGAGAATTGGCGTCTGTAGGATATTGTATATTTTAATCTGATTTCTTATTCAGTATTAGGAATTTTTTAAATAAAAATTTATTAAGTGTATTAATTCATTTTTTTTAAAGTTTATTTGAGAGAGAGAGAGTGTGTTGAGAGTGAGCGAGCAGGGGAGGGGCAGAGAGAGAGAGAGAGAGAGGGAGAGAGAGAATCCCAAGCAGGCTCCACGCTGTCAGCACACAGCCAGATTTAGGGCTCAAACCCGCCAACGGTGAGATCATGACTGGAGCCCAAACCAAAGTTCCGAGGCTTAACCAACTGAGCAACCCAGGCGCCCCAGTACTAGGATTTTTTTTTAAGTTTATTTATTTATTTTGAGAGACAAAGAGAGAGAGCGAGAGAGCATGCACGTGCAACCAGGGGGAGGGGCAGAGAGAGAGGGAGAATCTCAAGCAGGTTCCAGATTGTCAATGCAGAGCTGAAACCAAGAGTCAAAGGCTCAACTGACTGAGCCACCCAGGTGATCTTCAATACTAGGAATTTTATCTGTTTTGATTGCTACTGTAAATGAGACTTCCTTTTCCATTCTACTGTCTAACTATTTATTGTTTGTATATGTGAAAGTTATGGATTTCTGAATGTTAATTTTATATTGACTCACTCTTTCTGAATTCTTATTGTTTGTAGTAACTTTACAATTGATTTTTTTTTCCAGGTATACAATCGTATCGGCAAACGGAAACGATTTTACTTCCAATTCCAATTCTTATGTCTTGAACTTATTTTTGTGGTATCATGGTGGTTGTATTCCCCGGGCTCTTGGCTACTGTTCCTTCCTCCTGTCTTTTTCCAAGCCTAGGATCATCAGTGTTCCTGGCCATCTTGTGTGTTACCCAGTATCTCAACCAATTCCTTTAGAAGTCAGAACTGGTTTCTTGTTACTTTCCTATCCAGAAAACCTAACTAAAAGTTTCATTTTGCACAATGATACATTGTTGATAATAACATTTGTTGCCATTTATTGTGGGTTTAAAATATACCAGGCAGGGGCACCTGGGTGGCTCAGTCCACTAAACCGGGGACTTCAGCTCAGGTCATGATCTCACAGTTCGTGAGTTTGCTCCCTGTGTTGGGCTCTGTGCTAACAGCTCACAGCCTGGAGCTTGCTTCAAATTCTGTGTCTCCCTCTCTCTCTGCCCCTCCCTTGAGCTCTCTCTCTCTCTCTCTTTTTCTCCTTCAAAAATATATAAACATTAAAGAACATTTAAAAAAAAGAAAATATACTAGGCAGTTACCTAAGTAATTTGCATATATCCTATACATCAGTCCTAGAGAATGCATTTGAATTTTTGTCTCTGGTTATAGCACCAAATTTGAAGTCCTCCTTTTCTGCTTTCTTCAAAAAGTTTCTGCTTTTTGTGTATAAGCAGTAGCTTTGCAACATAAGGTAAAGTTTAGTATGTTTATGTTTTTATTATTTGCCTCAACATTATAAAATCCAGTTTATTAAGCTTTTTTTTTAAGGGATGGTACCCTATTTCCAAAGCAAATATTAACTGGAAGCCTGGTATAAAAAACAGAGAACCTGCAAAGGTTATATAAATTGTGTAGGAGTAAGGTATTTAATCTAGACTTTCATGACGTGTCTGAGCATAGATAAAAAGAGAGGTTGTTCAGATTAAATACAGATATTTCTGGACACAGATCTTGGTGTCTGATATGAGCTGAATTGTGTCCCTCCGAAAAGACATGCTGAAGTCCTAACCCCTAAGTGCCCCAGAAGGTGACCTTATTTGGAAACGGGGTCTTTATAGATAAAAATGAGGTGATCAGAGTGGGTCCTAATCCAATATGATTGGTGTCCTTATAAAAGAGGAAATTTGGACACAGACACACATAGAAGGAAAAAAATTCTCTACAACTCTCCTAGAATTCAACTAGAGCCACCGGAAGCTAGGAGAGAGGCATGGAGCAGTCTCCCTCAGAGCTCTTAGAAAGAACCAGCCCTGCCAAACCATCATCTCAGACTTCTAGCCTCCAAAATCAATACTTTTCTGTTGGTTAAGCCATGAAGTTTGTGGTACTTGGTTACAGAGGCTCCCAGAAACTAATGTAGTCGTTTCTGTGGCCAATTGGACAGAATTTTGAAAATGGAATATGCCACAGATTCTAGAATGCATGTGCACTGTACTTTCTGGCATGGGTCCAACACTTTGATTAGTTATATTATTGTTATTTATCAAAGGTCTGTTCTGGCTCAGCTAAGCAGATTATCTTTGCAGTTGTTGAGTTCATCACTTAGAGTTGGAATAAGCCTATCCTAATGTATGTATTTTTCATGTCTTTAACCAGGGGTTGGAAACTGCCAACTTGCTTGTAAGTATACTGTTTGGCCTACACAGTTGTTCGTTGTTGTTGTTTTAGATTTTATTTTTAAGTAATATCTACACGTAACATGGAGCTCAGATTCACAACCCCAAGATCAAGAGCTGCACGCTCTACTGACTGGACCAGCCAGGCACCCAGTGTTTTAAAAATAGGAAAAAATGTTCTTGTTCACTAGTATTTAAATTCTTATAGGGGCATTTGGGTGGCTCAGTAGGTTAAGTGACTGACTTCAGCTCAGGTCATGATCTCTGGGGTTTGTGGATTTGAGCCCTGCATTGTGCTCTGTGATGACATCTCAGAGCCTGGAGCCTGCTTTGGATTCTGTGTCTCCCTCTCTCATTGCCCCTCCCCTGCTTGTGGTCTCTCTCTCTCTCTCTCTCTCTCTCTTAAAATAAATAAAAACATTAAAAAATTTAGAAAAGATCATATTCTTATAAACATTTCTGGATTTCTGTTTTCCTTTATTCTTGAACATGAGATTTGCATTTCTTCATGGCAATAGTTGTCTGAAGACTGGCTACTTCCCTTAGCCAGGCCAAGCACTTCTGTCTGCTACATCACCACCAGCGCCACTTTGCTTCAGGCAAAGAAGCAAGGGTGGCTGGAGTAGAGTGAAAAAGGAGAGTCCTAGGAGTGCCCAGAGGTTCAGTAATACATCAGAATATGGGAGATCTTGAGGCCATGATAAGGACTCTGGCTTTATTACAAATGAAGTGGGGATTTAATGAGGGGTTTTGAGCAAAAGAGTGACCTGATCTGACTGAGATTTGAAATTAATCACACAGCTGCTCTGCTGATACTACAGTGTAAGAGGAAGACACTAGAATTCAATGGTGGAAATGGGAAACCTGTTCAGAGGTTTTCTACAATGATCATGAGATGGGTTAGACCATAATCACAGCAAGGGAGGTGATGTTAATTGGTGAAAGTCAGGAAACACTTGATGTAAACAGAATCTCCTGATGAATTAGTTATGAAATGTGGGAGAAAGAAGACTTTCTTTGGGTTTTTGGCCTGAGTAAAGGGACGAAGTTGTTATTTGAGATGAAGAAGATGTAATAGGATTAAATTTTAGGGGGAAAATAGGGAGATCCATTTTGGACATGTTCACCTGAGATGTATATAGGATGTCCAAAGGAAACGTTGAATAACCTGTTAGCCAGATATCTGAAGTTTAGGGGAATGTCTGGCAAGCAATAAATCTTTCCTTTTCTGATCCAGTCTCATAACTTTTAATGCCATGTAATACCATATAATGCTGCTGACTCCCAAATGTTTATGATGGATTCAAGGCAGATTGTGGTAGTATGGCTCTGTTGCCAGGGAAGGGAAAGGTGGGTATTTGGGTCAGCTTTACCTCTGATCATAGAACAGGAATGGTCTTAGTCCCAGCGTTTGGGTCTCTGCTCATAAACCGAGGCTCATGTGATTGTCAGTTTTACTGTCTTATATCTGTTAAGCCGTAAAAGCAAATTAGAATCAAGGTCTCATGTCCACACCTGGGGCTCTTTTCTCCACCAGCCAGTCTTTGGCTGAGATATTGAAATATCAGGGAAAATCCTCAACTAAGACTCTTAGCTCTAGCTACTAGGTGTACTTTGCCCTTGGTCAAGTAATTCTTAACTGTTGCATCCAGGTAAACGTCCTCAGGAATTCTCTGGTTCTAGCAGTCTGAAACTTTTCCGTTTCCCAATTCAGTTCAACTTCTGTTCTCTGAATGTGGCTGCAGGTCTGGGGAATCGTGGTCTAGCGAAGGGAGAAAAGGTATGCTCTCAAGCAGCGGTAACCAGGGTGACACCCCCCAACATGAACGCCCAGGAAGTTCAGGGCTGGACTTGGGGCCAAGCTTTGTCCTCAGATCCTGCGCTCTCCTCCCTGGGCTTCCCGGAGCGCAGGGGGCTTCCGGCGGGCCCCCTCCTCCCGGGGGCGGAGCCTACCTCTCCCACTCCCGCCTCCCCGGCTGCGCGCGGCTGCGGGCCGTGGTCACGTGAGCGCGGCGCGGCGGGGGAGGGGCCCTGATTTCCGGGCGGCGGAAGGAGACGCGGCCGCGTGAGGACTAGGCGATTTGAAAACACGCTCGGGGAGCTAGAGGCTGAGGCCGGTGGCGCACGCCGTCGCCTCGTGGGCTTCTCTTCGGACGCTCCTCTCTCCTGCCTCCGCGCCCGGGTCCCGGCGGGCCGTCAGGTGAGCGGCCGCCGCCCGTCGGGCCGGGCCCTCCCGGGGCGTGGGACGGCGCGCGGGGCCGTCGCCCCCCGGTCCGCGGCCCAGGCGGGCCGGGCTGGCTGTGGCCGATCCCCGCGTCCGGGGGCTGCCCCGCGGCGCCGCGGCGGAGCCGGGCCTGGGTGCGGAGCTGGGCAGTGCGGGGGCGGGGCGCCCCGCGGGCGTTTGAAGCGCCTCAAGTGACTGGGCGGGTTCGCGCGGTTTTGCGTCCCGGAGACTTTTAGGCCGGGGTGTGTAGATTGGGCCCCATTTCCCCTACTGTGGTCCTGGTCGCCGCCCGTGGGAGTAGAAGGCACGATAGTTTTTACAGCCCAACGCCTCTTCACTTGTGGGATGCTGGACCGAAGTCGGGCGGGGGGGATGAGCGGGCGTCTCGTCCTCGGCCCCATCGCCGTCCGGGTGTCGGGGGTTAAGCGGTCTGCGGAGCTGAGTGGGATCGGCGGATGTCTGGAGTCGCCCCTGTGTGGGGCATTTACTTTCTGGGAAGTCTGGTGTCTCCGGTTTTTCCCCTCAGGAGAGTTGGGAGGAATTCGTGAGAGTAAGGGGTTGGCGGGGGAATTATCAAAGGGCGACTGCAGTGTGTTATTTATTTTGTGGAAAAGAAGTTGGAAATTAGGGTGGTAGACAAAGTAGGTGAAATTCGATTGGGTGGGAATTCTGACACTCTGGACTCTTCCTTTGGTTGATATTAGAAGACCTGCAACTGGAATGTATGAAATTCACTTTTAAAACTTTAGGGGCTCACCCGCGTAGGAGTTCCAGTGAAGTGAGATTTCAGCCTCTGAAGCTGGAGTTTCTACCTTCTATTCAGTGTTGGCTACTGTAAAAGTGGCTTAGTCAGAATGTCTGCTGTGCTATGAAAATCTTTATTTTTGTTTTATTTACTTACTTTTAGAGATTTACTTTTAAGTAATTTGCACAACCATCATGGGGCTTGAACTTGCAACCCTGAGATCCAGAGTTATGCTCTACTGATGGAGTCAGCCCATGTGCCCTTGAAAATCTTTACATTATTTACTTAAAAAAATTTTTTTTAAAGTTTATTTACTTTGAGAAAGGGAGAGAGAATCTCAAGCGGACTCCCAGCTGATGGCGAAGCTTGAACTCAGGAACCTGAGATCAGGATCTAAGTGGAAATCAAGAGTAGGAGGCTTAACTGACTGGCCACCTACGCATCCCCGTTATTCTTTTAAGTTTATTTATTTATTTTGAGAGAGAGAGAGAGAGAGAATCCTAAGCATTCTCTGAGCTGTCAGTGTGGAGCCCATTGTGGGACTTGATCCCATGAACAGTTAGATCATGACCTGAGCCAAAATCCAGAGTCTGAGCTTAACTGAACCAGCCAGGTGCCCCTGAAAGTCTTTATTTTAAAGTGAAAATAACAAATTGTCAATAGGACTTTAAAAATTCCTAGTATAAAAATGGTCTCTATGTACCATAAAATAATATTATTAGCTTTAAAAGTCAAGGAAGGACAACCACCCCTCTTAGTTTCTAATAGGGAAATCAGTGTGACTAATACAAAGTGATGGATAATATGGTATAAGCTTGATTGTATGTTGGACACAGGTCAGGTGGTTAGTGGCTACAGATAGCACAGAGGATTGGTGAGTGGGGGGGGTTAATTCAGTTTTTTGTCTCATACCATTTATTTTCATCTCTGGTACTAGCTAGTAATAAAATTGTAGGGAAAGTTCACAAACTGCTTAATTAATAAAAACTTTTTGCATTGAAAGAATCTAGGTGAGGGGCACCTGGGTGGCTCAGTTGTTTGAGCATCATGGCCTCAGCTCAGGTCATGATCTAGTGGTCCATGAGTTCAAGCCCTGAGGTGGGCTCTGTGCTGACAGCTCAGAGCCTGGAGCCTGCTTCAGATTCTGTGTCTCCCTCTCTCTCTCTGCCTCTCCCAGCTTGTTCTCTGTCTCTCTCTGTCTCTCTCTCAGATAAATGTTAAAAAAAAATTTAAAAAAAGGCCAGGTGAATTTTTTTTAGGTTTTGCTTACCCATTCTTTTTAGGTTTTGCTTACCCATTTTTTAAGACTAGAATAACTAGAGGTATGGGTGGGGTGAAAACTTGGAATTGGTGTGAATGAAATGAGTTAAGCCATTTGCCACTCAGGTTTCCAGCCCTCACCTTAATTCCAGTATGTATAACATAAAGCTGATTTTGCAGAGCTCTGTTTTGTTAAGTCCCTTCTCAACTCCCTAACACAGGACTGACAAATCTTTCTGAGGCTCTTCTTTAAAATAGGTTTAGTGCCACTTTCCTCACAGGTTTTGTGAGAATTGGATGCCAGTGTACATAATGCATCTCCTATTGTGCTTGATACATTCTGGTCCTGAGACTTTGAAGAAAATGCATGTGTTTGTTGTTATACATCTTGAACAGTGCCAGGTGCAGTTCTCAGTGTTTTACATATAGGAACTCATTTACTCCTTATTAGTCCTACCTCATAAGAACTATATGAGGTAAATATTATTAGTATCATCCCTGTTTTGATAAAACCAATAAAAGCTGAGGCACAGTTTTAACTACAGCTAGAAAGTGGCAGTCTGAATGAGAACTGAATAGGTCTGGCTCTAGAATCTGCTTTTAACTTATGTTGCCAAATCCTACCTAGCTTAAGGGGCTCTAATGTAGTAAAACCTTGCAATCGTGTGAATTTGGATGTAATGTTATAGGGGATTGGCTTCTGGATTCCTGGAACTTGAGCTGCTTGGTCTTACACAAGCCATTTTATTTCACAATAATGTAAACCTTCATTTTATTCAAATTTTTTGGACTCCCCATTTGTAGTGTTGTGACTTAAAAAAAAAAAAAAGTATCTGGACATAGGATGGTTACGATAGACCAGAATTTTATTTCAGAGGTACTTACCTGTTCTACTGGGTGTACAGTGGCAAGCAGAATTCATTATTTTTGTAGCGTGTGGAAAAGTTTTCAAGAAGAGTTGAGCTGATTCCAGGTATAGGAGGCTATGTTTTAGAGAGATGTTAGCCTGTGGGAAGATAAAGCTCGAGAGGAAGTTAGAAGGACATGAAATGTCAGGCTATGGAGTTTTTACTCTAAGGGAGTGAAGGAACAGCTGAAAACTCCTGAGCCAGATCTGTGTTTAGAAACTAGAGCTCTCTTGTGATTCTAGCAAATGGACAGGGGAGGAGACACTAGAAACAAGGCAAGCATACTGATGGGGAAACTAATAAACAGTCTAGGGTAGCAGTAAAGGATTTAAGAAGTGGCTTGGGAATGGGTAGAAGGCATAGATCAAAGTTTTTGTGTGGGAAGTGAGAAGATTTGGATGTAAATTGAAAGATGTGGTGAAGAGGGGGAAGTGCAAAATGACATGTTTATGCCCAAGTTATGTATTACAACAGTGGCCTAGCTGGTCTTTTGTTCCTTAGTCCTCTGTTCTACTATATTTCCTTTTATACTGTTTTTTTGTCCTGATTTGGACTGTTTTTTGTTTAGTCTGAACCTGTCCTGGTGTTCATAATGCTGATATTTCATTTTTGCCCATACCCAGCTTATTTACCCCTGAACTATACGGTGTTCTCCTTATTCAATGAAATGCTCATTAACTCTCCCTGCTGTCTATCTCTGAATCCTACCCATTTTTGAAGCATCAGCTTAGGGTTCATGAAACCTTTTCTGACTGTTGAAGGCTGTGTTAGATAAAAATATTGGTTTTCAGACTTAGTTTTGTTTCCTTAGTAGAGGTTCCTCAGGGACTTTGAGGGGCCAGGAGCAGATACAAGGTATATTTAGCAATCTGTGTGTCACCCCCTCCCCCACCCACCCTCACCCCAAACCCTGGACCTGAGTATTTCAAAAGGTTTCCATTTAGCAGAATTGTTTGACACAGGTTCCACAGCTAAAAACCCTTGACAAACTTGTGCCAGGGTTGTTACCTTATTGTTGATGACTCTTTATAGTATCTAAGGTGTACCTGTTGGTAAAGGTATTCTCCGTTTAATACTTTGATCTTTGGCACAGTCACTGCTGGCCTTGATTCTTGATTCTTGATTATCTTTGAAATAAATTTTAGAGTAATGTAAATGTGGGAAAATACCTTCTTTATTCTTTCATAGCTTATTTTTTTATCCGTTGTTTTAAAATTCTTTTCATTCTAGCACTCAAGAATGACCAAAAAAAGAAAACGCCAAGATGATTTTCAAAAAGTAAAACTAAAAGTTGGTAAAAAGAAACCCAAATTAGAAAATGCTACTGTTACAAACTTTAAAACGAAGACTATACATCTGCCTGAGCAACTCAAAGAAGATGGAACTCTTCCAACAAACAATAGAAAACTTAACATAAAGGTAAATCATGAATACTGTTTTGATAAAGTAAGATTTTTCTTCAAAGTCATCTAGAATTTTTTGTGAAAAGTTGTATCGATTATCAGGGTTTTTTGATGGCTGAAGTTTGGAGTTTGTCCATCAGATCTGAGCTGCTACTGAAGCTTTCCCACCTCCTTCTGAAAGACTTGCTCAACCAGACCCAATGATTTCTCCCATGTATACTTATCTGCTGTGTTAATACATGATCTGGAAGTAACTTAACTTTTTGATGTAACAAGTTTTTGATGTGACAGTTTTCTAGCTGTTTTTATAGTTCATGAAAATCTTACTGATTTTTTTTGAGAGAGAGAGAATTTGAGCTGGGGAGAGGGAGGAGAGAGAATCTTAGGCTCCTCGCCCAGTGCAGAGCCCGAAGATCTTGTCTTACTCATTTTTGAACCCATATAACTTACAGGTTCGTAGTAAATGTATGAAGTTAATTCAGGTTTGAGCAATAGTTCTGTTTAAAAATTTAACAGCTTTATTGAAGTAATTTACGCATAATAAAAACCCATTTAAAGTGTGCAACCCATTTGAAGTGTGTAATTTTTAATATATTTATAGTTATGCCACTATCCCCATAATCTAATTTTAGAACAGTTTATCATGCCAGAAAGAAACCCTATATCTATTAGAAGTCACTCCCCATTTTTCTCCCCTAGCTCTAGGCAGCCACTAATCTACTTTCTATCTATATAGATTTGCTCATTTTGGTCATTTCATATAAATGGAATAATATATGTAGTCTTTTGTTACTGGTCTTTTACTTAGTATGTTTTTGAGGTTCATCTGTGTTATAGCATATCAGAACGGTACTTCATTTCTTTGTATTGTTGAATAGAGTTTCAGTGCATGGTTAACGTCACATTTTATTACTTGTCAGTTGATGGACATTTGGTTGCCACTTTTTGACTCCTATGTTTAAAGCTATTATTAGTATTTGTGAACAAGTCTTTGTGAGGATAAACATTTTCTAGTTTTGCTTTAAAGTTACGAAGCTTAACATTGAAAAGGTACTTGAAGTTCCTTTTTTTCCCCCACATATTGTGTAAACTATTCCACAAATAAAATTGTCTAATGTTATACTCGGAATACACACATACTCTGAAAGACCATTTAAAATAAGCAGAATGTGTTTGTTAAATTAAGAGTATGTAAATACACCTACCATATGTTTGGTACATAGTAGGTTTTTCAATAGTGATGATGGTTGTTGTCACTTTAAATGATAGCCTACATGCAGGTTAATTTTAAAAATTCTGACCAAAAGTTATGTAACATTTTTCTTAAGCTAAATGTATTTTAAAGATAAGACAATGTTTTGGATCTTCGCAAAAGCTAAATAACATTTCAAAAGTACTTAAGTAGTTTCCTCAAGCAAGGTCAGTTTATTAGCATAGTCTTAGTTAGCGTGTTTATTTGAAAATGTTATAGCTAAATCTTGTATTTTTATTTTTAGGATTTGCTGTCACAGATGCATCACTACAATGCTGGGGTTAAACAAAGTGCTCTTCTTGGACTTAAAGACCTTTTGTCTCAATACCCATTTATAATTGATGCACACCTTTCAAACATATTAAGTGAAGTGACTGCTGTGTTTACAGATAAAGATGCTAATGTACGATTAGCAGCAGTTCAACTTCTTCAATTCCTGGCCCCCAAAATACGAGCTGAACAAATTTCTCCATTTTTTCCTTTGGTAAGTGCCCATCTCTCTAGTGCCATGACTCACATTACTGAAGGAATTCAGGAGGACTCTTTAAAAGTTTTGGACATTCTGCTGGAACAGTACCCAGCCTTAATTACTGGCCGTAGCAGTATATTGCTTAAGAATTTTGTAGAACTTATTTCTCATCAGCAGCTGTCCAAAGGACTGGTAAATAGAGACAGATCCCAGTCCTGGATACTTTCTGTAAATCCTAATCGGAGACTCACTTCTCAGCAGTGGAGGCTGAAAGTCTTAGTGAGACTCAGTAAATTCCTTCAGGCCTTGGCAGATGGATCCAGTAGGTTGAGAGAAAGTGAAGGACTTCAGGAACAAAAAGAAAATCCCCATGCCACTAGCAACTCCATTTTTATCAACTGGAAGGAACATGCCAACGACCAGCAGCACATCCAGGTTTATGAAAATGGGGGTTCACAGCCAAATGTCAGTTCACAGTTCAGGCTACGGTAAGAAGGATTTCAGTTATGTCCACACTCAGTTTTCCTATATTGAATTTTAACTACTGACCATTGATGGCTAATTGTGGGAAGACATGCAGTTGTCTTTTATAGTTTTCATATAGTTACTCATGATTTGATTTTATTTACTGATGGGAGGAGTCATCTGAAAGTATTAATTTATTCATTTCTTGCAAAGCCTAATGAGAAATAAAACTTGATAGTCTCTTGGCTTTGTCGTTTTAGAACTTTATTTTCTTACTAGTCTTGATCAATGTAATTGTCAATTTAGGGAACTTCATTTTACTGGTACTTTACATTTAAGATTTAAATTAAACTGGGAATAATATTTTTTAATCATTAATTTTTATTTTTCATTATTACCTTTCCTTATTAGGTACCTGGTTGGAGGACTAGGCAGTGTGGATGAAGGCCTGTCATCTACTGAAAACTTGAAAGGATTTATTGAGATAATAATTCCATTGCTAATTGAATGCTGGATTGAAGCTGTGCCTCCACAACTAGCTTCTTCTGTTGGAAATGGTATAGAACGAGAACCTCTGCAGGTTATGCAGCAAGTTCTTAATATTATCTCCCTTCTGTGGAAACTCTCTAAACAACATGATGAAACTCATAAATTGGTGAGAATAGGCTCTTTATTTTCTAAGTAATGCCCTTTATTATCTAAGTAATGCCTTTTATCATAAATGGGCAGATTAGAAATCGATATATTGCTACTAATTGATTATGCATTTTCCAGAAAATTCCAGTGGAGTAACTATAAGCTTGTTCCTTATTTTAGCCCCCAAATGCAAGTTAAGATAGTCTTGTGAGATTATTCTCTGAAATTTCTTTTTTAAAAATTTGTTTTTAATGTTTAGTTTTTTTTTTTTTTTAATTTATTTTGAGAGACAGAGAGAGACAGCGCGAGCAGGGGAGGGTCAGAGAGAGAGGGAGATACAGAATCTGAAGCAGGCTGCAGGCTCTGAGCTAGCTGTCAGCACAGAGCTTGATGCGGGGCTCGAATCCATGAACCGTGAGATCGTGACCTGAGCCGAAGCTGGACGCTTAACCGACTGAGCCACCCAGGTGCCCCTGTTTATTTAGTATTGAGAAAGACCGAGCATGAGTGGGATAGGGCAGAGAGAGAAGGAGACACAGAATCTGAAGCAAGCTCCAGGCACTGAGCTGTCTGCACAGAGCCTCAGGTGGGGCTCGAGCCCGACATGAGGCTCAAACCCATGAACTGTGGGATTGTGACCTGAGCCGAAGTCGGACACCCCACCAGCTGAACCACCCAGGTGCCCCTGTTTGTTTAAGAGAACACAAGTGGGAGAGAGGGGGGCAGAGAGAGAGAGAGAGAGAGAAAGAGAAAGAAAAAGAGAAAGAGAATCTTAAATAGGGTTCATGCTCCGTTTGATCCTGTGACCCAGGGATCCTGACCTGAGCCAAAATCAAGAGGCAAAATGTTCAACTGACTGAGCCACCCATGTGCCCCACTCTGAATATTTTTAATTTAAGTGAAATGCATAAGTTAATGAGCTTATTTTCATTTGCTTTTATTAGATGTAATCACAGTAGCGTTACTATGTATTGTTTATGGCAGATTGATTATGTAGGAACGTTCTAGTTTCTGGAGGCCTCTTACGGGATTAAAAAAGTTGCTTGTTAAGGAGTTCCTTCCAGTGTATGCCACATTGTCAATTTTAGCAGAAATGGACCACAGTGAAGATCTTACAACTAACCCAGAGTTGTTTTTAAGCTACTGTGATTTAGAGAAGAAATTATTTACAGACTGATTAGTGCATGCTGTTTTATTCTCTCTTGATAAGGGATATAAGATCAGAAAACACTTCAAAAAGTCATCTTTCACTGTAGGTAAGCTGTAGTTATAGAAACGGCGTGGGTGGAATTAACCTAAAATTCTAAGTTGTATAGTAGTTTTTTATTAGAAAAGCTGATAGTAAAGACATGTTTCGTGATGATTTAATTTATCTGCTGTTTGGGGGAGAATTGAATATTGGCAGCTTTTTTGAAGTGCTGTGGTATAGAGAATATAATGTATAGTCTGTAGTGCAAGTAAGGAAGAACAAAATCTAAGATTAATTGGTATTAAATTAATATGATACCACACTTAAAGGGCAGCTGCAGGAACAATACTTTAAAGCCTGAAGTATCTGGTTTATAGAATTTCTGCAAGGATTTTTGACCAGGCAGGTGTGAATCCTTGAAGTTGTCTGCATGTGTACATAACTGACAAGACAGTTTTTTGGTTTTGTTTAATTTTTATTTCCAGCTGAAATTTAGAATGAGTTCATAGACTATATATAAAATAAAGTCTTATAAAATAAGACGAAAGATAAACTAAAAATAGTATTTGATGATATTGAAAAGCATTGTGGAATCATACTAAGGTGTCTGTTTCTTTTAAGAGCTCTAGCACCATTAACCCGTTACCCATATGTTGGGTTATATGAATTGCTTTTTCAAATAGGATGGCATTTTATTGACTACAGTTTTGAGCTTGTCTCATGATTCATTGCATACATTGGCAAGATATTGATCAGGGTTGGGGGTAGAGTGTATAATTTTATGAAAGCAAAGCTTACCGTCCTTTATGGGAATTAACCTATGATGTAAGCTAGAGACTAATAATGCATACAGGTTTTTGGAAAAGTTTATGTTATTTGCATTCTTGAATGGATTTATTTGAAGCTGGCATAGAAAGTAAAAGTAACAATATCAACATAAACCTTAAGTACCAGTCATTCCTTCATGTTTAGAAAACTTAAGAAATAAAAATTCCAAGCATTTTGGTGTTTGGTGACACATGGGCACTAAGTGTTATTCCTTTAGTAATAGTGTTTGTAACTAGATAGAATGGTAGGACCAAATGCAAATTTATTAATTATGCTAGCTTTATATTATGTGCTGTAATTCAGATAACACTGTCAAAGGATCTAAACACTGCTTTAATTTTATGGATATTTAAAGTTGTATGCTTTAGAACTATTCTGTGCTATTATAATATGACTATTAGCAGTCTTTTAACGTAGGACACTAAGTTCAGAAGACTTTTGCATCGACTGTTGAACCCTACGTAGAATACTAAACTGGGATACTGTTTAAAATTCAGATAAACTGAAGAAAGTTTAATTCAAATAGAAATAGTATTTAAAAGCATATACTGGTAGAATTGTCTGATTTACCTTGGCAAATTGGGTATGTTGAATGGTAATAACTGGATAAGGTAAGAGCCATTATTTTATTTTGTTAAAAATTTTTTTTGATGTTTATTTTTGAGAGAGAGAGACAGAGCATGAGTTGGGGAGGGGCAGAGAGAGGGAGACACAGAATCTGAAGCAGGCTCCAGGCTCTGAGCTGTCAGCACAGAGCCCGACATGGGGGTTGAATCCATGAATGACAAGATCGTGACCTGAGCCAAAGTCAGACACTTAACTGAGCCACCTAGGCGCCCCAAGGTTTATTATTTTAGAGACAAAGTATAAATATGTATGTGAGCTATACAAGGTGACATTAAAATGCAGTAATTAATTTTTTATGATGATTATGATTCCTGTATTTTTTTATTTTTATCTTTTTATTTTTAATTGTTATTTTTTAATTTACATCCAAGTTAGTTAGCATATAGTTAGTACAACAATGATTTCAGGAGTAGATTCCTTAATGCCCCTTATCCAATTAGCATTTCCCCCCTCCCATGACCCCTCCAGCAACCCTCTGTTTGTTTTTCATATTTAAGAGTCTCTTATGTTTTGTCCCCCTCCCTTTTTTTATATTATTTTTGCTTCCCTTCCCTTATGTTCATCTGTTTTGTATCTTAAAGTCGTCATATAAGTGAAGTCATGATACTTGTCTTTCTGTGACTAATTTCGCTTAGCATAATACCCTTTAGTTCATCCACGTAGTTTCAAATGGCAAGATTTCATTCCTTTTGATTGCCGAGTAATACTGCATTGTATATATATACACCACATCATCTTTATCCATTCTTCCATCGATGGATGTTTGGGCTGTTTCCATACTTTGGCTATTGTTGATACTGCTGCTATAAACAGCATTAATTTTTTTTGTTACCATTCTCACTGTTTCCCTCACTGACCTTCAGTTATAGCTTAGTAGTTAAGATATTGGGTGACCTATAACAGCTCAAACTTTAAAGGAGGGATGAAATGGCATTCCTTGGCCTTAAATGCAAATTGTGTCCCGCAACCTAAATTGTAGCTCTTTTCTCTCAGAAAATGTGTAGGTCTTTTGGAACACTTGGATGGCTCCATCGGTTGAGCATCTAACTCTTGATTTCAGCTCAGGTCATGATCCTAGGGTCATGGAATCGAGCCCAGCGTTGGGCTCCGTGCTGAGTGTGGAGCCTGCTTAAGAGTCTCTCTCTTTCCCTCTGCCCTTCTACCCTGCTTGTGCGTGCACTGGCTCGCTCTCTAAAATTAAAAAAAAGCGGGGGTCACCTGGGTGGCTGGCTCAGTTGGTTGAACATCCAACTTTGGCTCAGGTCATGATCTCATGGTTCATGGGTTTGAGCCCCACGTCAGGCTCTGTGCTGACAGCTCACTGCCTGGAGCCTGCTTTGGATTCTGTGTCTTCCTGTCTCTTTGCCCCTCCCACACTCACACTCTGACTGTCTCTCAAAACTAAACATTAAAAAAAATTTAAAAGAATATTTACCTGGCAGGGGAGATACCATAATCATGAAGGTGGTTTTCGCAGGGCGAGGCTTATCCATCGCACTCTGGATATGCTGACTCCTGCGATTTCCCCAAATGTGGGAAACTCGACTGCATAATTTTGGTCATGGGGACTGCATTCACGCTTTCCCCTGTAAAAAAAAAAAAAAAAGAAGAAGAAAAAAAGAAAATGTATAGGTCTTTTATTGATAAATTGGCATCTAGATGAGGTGCAGTCTTAGGACATGTGCTTGCTTTTAGGTTTTGCTAAGTGTTATTTATTTATTTGCTGCACAGTGAGAAACTTCATTTTTATCCAAGTTATTTATTTAAAGTTTATTTAGAGTGTATACACATGCATGAGCAGGGAAAGGGCAGAGAGAGAGAGAGAGAGAGGAAGAGAGAGAATCCCAAGTAGACTCCATGCTCAGCATGAAGCCTGACATGGTACTTGAACTCATGACTGTGAGAGTATTGTCCTGAGCTGAAATCAAGAGTCGGACACTCAACCAAATGAGCCACCCAAGCGCCCCTTAGCTTTGTATTTTAATGCCTGCTACTTTTAGTTTATATACTTCATTGCCCATGTCTTCTTTCCCTTGAGGATTGGAATTTGTGCAGTACAATGCAGTCATGCATCAGGATTTGTTGAGCAGCTATAAATATGACTATTAAGTTAATTAAAATTCAGTTTCTTAGTCATATTACCACATTTCAAGTGCTCAATAGCTATATGTGGCTAGTGGCTGTGGTATTAGACAACGTAGATGAATAATAATTCCATCATTGCAGAAAGGTCTGTTGAATAATGTTGCTGTGCAAAGTCTTAGGTGGTGTTCAAGGCTTGGGGAATATAGAGATGAACATGACTGACAAGGTTGCTTGCCCTCACAGTACTTACCTTCTGGTGGGATTGATGGATGGTAAACAAATCTATAATGTCAATACTAAGAAGAAAGATGAAAGTAAAGCAGGGTAAAGAGAGAACATGTGCTGGAACAGAGTGAGTGGGAGCTTTATTATTATTATTAATATTATCATTATAAAGGTTACTTATTTATTTTGAGAGAGAGAGAATCCCAAGCAGGCTATACACTGTCAGCATAGAGCTGATGTGGGGCTCGAACTCATGAACTGCGAGATCATGACCTGAGCTGAAATCACGAGTCAGAAGCTTAACCAAGTAAGCCACCCAGGCACCCCAGCGGGGAGCTGTTTTAAATAGATGGCCAGGAAATGCTTTTATTGCTTTTAAATGTCACTGAATAAAGTTAAAGGAGCAAGTCTTATAAAGACCTCTGGGAAGAACCTTCTAGGCATAGCAAAGACCCTGAAGTGAGAATGAATTTGACATATTTGAGGAATGGTAGGAAAGCCTGTGCAAGCGAAGTACTAGGAGAATGGTAGAAGATGAGGGGAAAAAAGTGACAGTGTCCAGATCATGTGGCACCCTGTTGTCCATGGCAAGAAGTTTGGATTTTAACCTGAGTGTGGTGGAAAGACATTGGAGAGTTTTCAACAGGGAAGTGGCATGATCTGAATTATGTTTATTTAACTTTAATATCATGAATCACCATATAGAACACTAGTAAACTCCCCTGTGATCAGCATCCAGCTCTAGCAAAACTGTGGAACCCAAACTCACACCATCCATGCTATGAATGACCAGTCCTGCCCTACACATTTATTCCCTTTCTTCCTTCCTGTGTTATTTGGAAGCGTGATTTATGTTTTAAAAAATCATCCTGGCTGCTATGCAGAAAATCGACTTTTGAGGAGGGCAAGAGGAAAAGTAGGGAGACCAGTTGGGAGGCTATTGCAGTAATCTCGTTAAGAGTGGTGGATTAGAGTAGAATGGTAGCTGGTGTTGAAGTGATGAGAAGCAGCTGGATTCTGATAAAGCTGGTAGGACTGCTGATGTGTATAATGAAGGAAAGAGGAGCAAGGATGATGCCTGTGTTATGGTCCAAATGACAGTGTGACTGCTGGTGGGGAGAATAGTTTATTCATATTAAGTTTAATATGCCTGTTAGAAATTCAAGAAGACATGTTGAGTATACAATTATAAATTAGCACAAAGAGAAGAATCCAGTAAAGGCTACTAAGGAGCTATAGGGTGACTGGCTATTTTAAACACCTCAAGTCCCACATCCTGAGAAACCTTTCAGTCCCTGGCAAAATGGGATGGTTGGTTCTCTGGATAGGAGAAAATAAGAGTGTTGTAATCTGGAAAAAGTGTTTCAGGTAGGAGAGAAAGATTCATGAATACTGCAAGAATTTTAGAGAATTGCATTGCTCTTTGACAAATATCTTTAGTAGGAAATAATAGAATTGCTGGGAAATAGAGTTGTGTAATGGAACACTAGTGAGAAGACCTTATGGTATATTTTACAAATATTGCACTAGTGGTTTAAAATCAGAATTTTGTTCTTAATTACATTCTCCCTTTTTCTTTTAAACAATAGATAAAATGCAAGTAATGATATTTACACCAAAAAGATCTATGGGTGAGAATGGGATGCCCTAATATTTTATTTTGATTTTAAAATTTATATCTTCTATCATAAGCAAACAGTATTATAATGGTAATATATAGTTGAATATTAATAAGTGGTCACATTTCTGCTTAAAGTTTTATTGGTTGTTTTAAATTATTATTTCTTGTAGATTTTCTAATCTTTACTTATTTTAATAGGAGTCGTGGCTTCGGAAGAATTATCTTATTGATTTCAAACACCATTTTATGAGTCATTTTCCATATGCCTTAAAAGAAATAACCAAGCACAAAAGGAAAGAAACAAATAAAAGGTATTGTGATTCCTTCCACTGTGTAGACTTGAAAAGCTTTTTAACCTGAAATTACCAGAAGATAATTAGCCTTAAACTGGAACTTTGTAAACTGTGAGGAGTTTATATCTAAATTTTGTGATATAAAAGTAAAAGTAGCAGTAGTATGGCTGATCTTGAACAAGTAAGTCACTTTAAGCCTCGAGACTTCCATTTCTTTTAATTTTTAAAAATCTAAAGTGAATATTTTTCACAGAGTGAATATCAAGTATCCAGTTATATAAATAAGAATTTAATTTGTTGAGGGGGTAATTTATTTGGGAGAGAGGCACTATGTAATCTCTAAGCTAGAAAGTATCTTAAAGGTCAGCTAGTTGTGTCATTTATATATGAGGAAAGTGATAATGAAACTAATATCAGTATCAGGAAGAAGGAGAATTGGAGAAAAATAGCTTTCTAAAACAGAAAGGTTTATGGATTAGAAGATGGAGTTTAAAATTGTAAACTTGAAAACTATTTAAAATGTTCACCTCTAGTGAAAGCAAGTAAATGTAAAAACAAGTTATCTAATAATATTTGAGAAGCAGGTACAAGCTAGAACGCTAAAAGTGGCAATTCCCCAAATGAGTAAATCCCTGAAGGGGTCTTAATGTGTCAGACGATTGTTAATCTATCAAAGTGAAGAAACTACCTGGAGAATCAATGAGACTCTTTAAACAGTGTTTAGAGGATATGCTTAGAAGGGACAAGGCTGTTGGAGGCAGATAAGCTTTTCATTTCTGCATTAAATATTTTGGTTGCTTACTATAAACAAAGTATCATAATAGAGATCATCAGTTGTCTCCTTGTTCTAAGCAATTCATAAAGTTGTTTAAATCAGTCAAATCAAAACATAAAATTGGTAAAAGAGTAAGTCAGGGAAGAGTCAGGAGACAGAAACCACACTAGTGATTTTAACAGCTTTTTTTGTGCACATGTATGCACAAACAGGGGAGGGGCAGAGAGAGAGAGGGACAGAGGATCCAAGGCAGGCTCTGTGCTGACAGCAGTGAGACTGCTGTGGGGCTTGAACTCAGGAACGGTGAGATCATGACCTAAGCCAAAGTCAGACGTTCAACTGACTGAGCCACCCAGGTGCCCCAAAGAACTGAAAAGGCAAAAGGAAACCTAATATGGAGACAGCAATTCAGGGAAGTAACTACTATCTCTAGAAGTGGGAGGAAAAAGAGAAGAGAGCAAGAAGCTCAGAGGATATCCTTTGTGGCACCAGAACTCCGACCCCTGGGGAAGTGGTTTGTCCTCATTGGGCATGAATGTTTTTGCCATCTGAAGAGGGGCCTGTGGAGTTGGGGCCCAGAACTTTCCTAAGGGAGGTTTGGCTGGCTGGTGCTTCTTCAGGTAGTGATGCTGGTTTTGTGTCAAAAAACTGCAAACTGGATTCAACTGTGGCTACTAGAATAAACTGCTGCTGGCCTAAGGGAGAGTTGTTGAGTTGGATTGGCAGCAAAAGGAAGCAAAGACAGGACTAGGAAGCAAACAGAACACTCTCCCGTCTTCTTCCTACAGCTTTCTAGTCTCTTGCTAGTACCCCTTTATTGACAGCTTAACAAGAAGCCAGCTGCAAAGGAAAAATGTGGCCTAGAGTCCAGCTCTAGGATGGCAAAACAGAGTGTAGATGGGTGGGTTTGAAGCTTAGAAACAATAGTCCAATAACTGGAAGGAGGAAAATTGAATCATATGTAACAGAAGGCAGTTTATGTAAGGGTTATTAGAATTATATAATTAACAAGTGCTACAGGAATTTATAGGAAGAGAATGATCCTTGATGGGATGAACAGATAAAGCTATATTAAAAAGTAGTATTTGAGCATGGATATGACTTCAGCAGGCAGAAATGAAGCAAGGGATGAGAAATTACACTAACTAGAGGAGGTAGCATGTAAGAAAACTATAGGATTAGGTAATGGAGAGTATGAGACAGATCTGGGTCAAATCTGGTTTCTGCCGTTCACCAGCCTTGATGCTGAGAGATGTTCCTTGTCTGTAGAGTTCAGTGCCAAAAGGTCAAGGCTGAAAGATAAATGAAGACTTTTGGTTAGATCAAAACTACGTCTTTGGAAGGTTAATTTAGTGAGTTTCTGGAGTTGGAGGGGTCAGTCAAGTAGGTAGCTACTCTCTTGATGAGGTATTAGGTTCCCCAATTCCCACCTCTCAACAAACATGATTTCTTACTAGAGCAAAACTTCTAAATCTGGTCCATGGATAAGCTTCAGAAAGTCCTAGAACTCTTGAACAGTTTTATGTGTGTGTATTTTTTCTGATGAGAGCTTCCATACATAATTTTCATCAAAATGAGATTAAGTAGTGGTTAGGAAGTTTGGAATTTAGTAGACCATTAAATGTAAGTAAATTATCCAAGAGTGTGTAGGTGTGCTGTGATTATTCAGAACATTTTTTGGACGTTTAACATGGGTAAGGCACTTACTGTACTATGTGCTGAGCATTTTGGGGTAAAGGGGTGATGCTTTGGAGTACAATCTAATGGGGGAGACATTTATTTCTGATTGTTTAATCTGTGACCAACTGTGATAAAGTTAAAAAAAATTTTTTTTCTTTTTACATTTATTTATTTTTGAGAGATAGAAACAGAGCATAAGTAGGGGAGGGCAGGGAGAGAATGAGACACAGAATCTGAAGTAGGCTCCGGGCTCTGAGCTGTCAGCACAGACCCTGATGTAGGGCTCGAACTCACAAACTGTGAGATATGACCTGAGCCGAAGTCGGATGCCTAACTGATTCAGCCACCCAGGCGCCCTTGTGATAAAGTTAATGAAGAAAGAGTTTAGGGTAATATGAGAGTATACAATAAGGAGCTTGTCCTGATCTTTTAAGAGGGAGTAGAGTTGTAGGGAAGGCTGCCCTGATGAAATGATTTGTACCAAGATATAAAAGGTAAAAAGGAGTTAACTTTATGAAGAGGTTGAGATGGTGAAATTGCGAAATAGTTTTTTAAGATTTTATTTTCTTAAAAAAATTTTTTTAATCTCTATTTTTGAGAGACAGAGCATGAGCAGGGGAGGGGCAGAGAGAGAGAGGGAGACACAGAATCGAACGCAGGCTCCAGGTTCTGAGCTGTCAGCACAGAGCCCAGTGTGGGGCTCGAACTCACGAATTGCGAGATCATGACTTGAGCTGAAGTCAGACGCTTAACTGACTGAGCTACCCAGGTGCCCTCTTAAAATTGTGGAAATTTTAAAATTAAATTTTATTTCATCACAATAAATGTACTCTTTAATCCCCATTCCTTATTTAACCCATTCCTCTACCCAACTCCCCACTGGTAACCCTCAGTTCTCTGTAATTAAGAGTCTGTTTCTTGGTTTGTTTCTCTCCCCCTCTTTTTTATTTTTTTAAATTTTTTTGCTGTTATTTTTGTTGTTGCTCTTTTGTTTTTTGTATTTGTTCATAAGTTTTTCCACACGTGAGTGAGATCATACGGTGTTTGTCTTTCTCTGACTTATTTCGCTTAGCATTATCCTCTTCAGTTCTACCCATGTTGTTGCAAATGACAAGATTTCATTCTTTTTTTATGGCTAAATAATATTCCGTGTGTGTGTTTGTGTGTGTGTGTGTCTGTGTGTCTGTTTGTGTATACGTACATATACAATACCTTCTTTATCCTTTGATTTTTCGATGGATGCTTGGACTACTTCCATTATTATAAATTTGGGTATTTATAAATAATGCTGCAGTAAACATATGGGTGCATGTATCCCTTTGAATTAGTGGTTTTGTATTTTTGAGGTAAATACCCAGTAGCATGATTCCTGGATCATAGGGTAGTTCTATTTTTCATATATATTTTTTTTAAGGAGGCTTCAAACCCAGTGTGGAGCCCAACGTGGGGCTTGAACTCACAACCCCAAGATCAAGATCTGAGCTGAGATACTGAGCCACCCAGGCACCTCTATTTTTAGCTTTTTAAAGAACCTCCATACTGTTTTCCACAGTGGCTGTACCAATTTGCATTCCCACCAGTGGTGCATGAGTGTTCCTTTTTCTTCACATCTTTGTCAGCGCTTGTGTCTTCTGTTTTTGATTTTAGCCATCTGACAGTTGTGAAGCGATACCACATTGTAGTTTTGATTTGCATTTCCTTGATGATGAGTGATGTTGAGCATCTTTTCATGTGTCTGTTGGCCACTGGCCATCTGTATGTCTTCTTTCGAGAAATGTCAGTTCATACCTTCTCATTTTAAATTGGATTATTTGTTTTTTAGGTATTGAGTTGTATCAGTCTTTTATATATTTTAGCAAGTACCCCTTTATTGGATATCATTTGCAAATGTCTTCTCCCATTCTGTAGATTGCTATTTAGTTTTGTTGATTGTTTCCTTTCTGTGCAGAAGTTTATTTTGATGTAGTCCCAGTTGTTTACTTTTGCTTTTATTTCCCTTGTCTCAGGAGACCTATCTAGAAAAATATTGCTATGGCCAGTGTCAGAGAGATTGTTGCCTGTGCTCTTGTCAAGGATTTTTATGGTTTCAGGTCTCACATTTAGGTCTTGAATACATTTTGAATTTGTTTATACATATGGTATGAGGAAGTTGTCAAGTTTCATTCTTTTTGCAGGTAGCTGTCTAGTTTTCCCAACACCATTTGTTGAGACATTTTTTCCATTGTATATTCATTTCTCTGTTGTCCAGGATTAATTGACCATATAATTGTGGGTTTATTTCTGGACTCTCTATCCTACTCCTGTCTGAACTGCATATCTATGCCAGTACCATATGTTTTAATGACCACTGCTTTGTAATAAAACTTGAAATCTAGAATTGTACAGTTTTGTTTTTCACGATTGATCTGGCTATTCGAGGGCTTTTGGGTTTCTATACATATTTTAGGATTGTTCAGTGAAAAATGCTGTTGGCATTTTGATAGGGGTTGCATTAAATGTATAGTTTGCTTTGGGTAACAGAGACATTTTAACAATATTCTTCCAACCCATGAGCATGGAATGTTTTTCCATTTCTTTGTGTCATCATTTTCTTTCATTAGTTTTTAAAAAGTTATTCAGAGTGTAAAGTCTTTCACCTCTAAGTTTATTCCTAGATCTTTAATGTTTTTGGTGCAGTTGTAAACGGGATTATTGTCTTAATTACACTTTTTGCTTGTTTCATTATTAGTGTATAAGAATTAGTGTACACTAATAATTATTAGTGTATAAGAATGCAACAGATTTTTGTACATTGATTTTGTATCCTGTGACTTTACTGAATTCATTTTTCAGTTCTAGTATTTTGGTGGAGAATTTTGGGTTTTCTGTGTATACTATCATGTCATCTGTAAATAGAATTTTACTTCTTCCTTACCAATTTGGATGCCTTTTATATTTTTATGTTGTCTAATTGCTGTGGCTAGTACTTCCAGTATTATGTTGAATAAAAGTGGTAAGAGTGGACATCCTTGTTTTGTTCCTGACCTCAAGGGAAAAGCTCTCAGATTTTCCATCATTGAGTAAGATACTGGCTGTGGGTTTTATTATTTTGAGCTATGTTCCTTCTAGACCTGCTCTGCAAAGGGTTTTTTATCATGAATGGATGTTGTCCTTTGTGAGATGCTTTTTCTGCGTGTGTTGAAATGATCATATATATGGTTTGTATTCCTTCTCTTACTGATGTAATGTATGGCGTTCATTGTTTTGCAAATTTTTTTTAATGTTTATTTTTGAGAGAGACAGAGCACGAGTGGGCAAGGGACAGAGAGAGAGAGAGGGAGACACAGAATCCAAAGCAGGCTCAAACCCATGAACCATGAGATCATGACCTGAGCTGAAGTTGGACACTTAAACTAACTGAGCCACCCAGGAGCCCTGATTATTTTGCAAATATTAAACTGCCTTTTCATCCTGGAAGTAAATCCCACTTGATCATAATATATGCTTTCTTAAATATATTGTTGGATTTGGTTTGCAAATATTTTGTTGAGGATATTTGCATCTGTAAGAGATACTGGCCTATAGTTCTCTCTCTCTCTGTCTCTCTTTTTTTGTTTTTGTTTTGTTTTGTTTGTCTTTATTTGGTTTTGGAATCAGAGTCATATTGGCCTCATTGAATGAATTTGGAAGTTTACCTTTTGTATTTTTTGGAATACTTTGAGAAGGAGTATTAACTCTTATTTAAATGATGGCTAGAATCTGCCTTTGAAGTCATCTGGTCCTGGACTTTTGTTTGTTGGGAGTTTTTGATTACTGATTGAATTTGATTGCTGGTAATTGGTTTGATCAAATTTTCTTTCTTCCTGCTTTAGTTTTGTTAGGTTATATTTCTAGGAATTTATCCATTTCTTCTAAGTTGTCCAGTTTGTTGGCATACATGTTTTCATAATATTCTGTTATGGTTGTTTGTATTTTCCAGGGTGTTGGTTGTTATTTCTCCTTTTTCATAGTAATTTTATTTGGGTCTTTTCTCTCTCTCTCTCTCTCTTCTGATGAGTCTTGCTAGAGGTTTATCAATTTTTGTTGATTTTTTTCTAAGAACCAGTTCCTGGTTTCATAGATATGTTCTGTCTTTTTCTAAATTTCTGTATCATTTATTTCTGCTCTAATCTTTATTTCTTTATTATTTTTTTTCCCTGTTGATGGCTTTGGGTTTTGTTCTTGTGGCTTCTTTAGGTGTAAGGTTAGTTTGCTTATTTGAGGTTTTTCTTCTTGAGGTAGGCCTGTGTTGCAATAAACTTCTTTTTAAAAAATTTTTTTAAACGTTAAAAAAGTATTTTTTAATGTTCATTTTTTGAGAGAGACAGGAGCATGAGTGGGGGAAGGGGCAGAGAGAGAGGACAACACAGAATCTGAAGCAGGCTCCAGGCTCTAAGTTGTCAGCACAGAGCCCCACGTGGAGCTTGAACCCACGAACCATGAGATCATGACCTGAGCTGAAGTGGGATGCTTAACCGACTGAGCTACCCAGGTGCTCCTATATAAACTTTTTTCTTAAAACCACTTATGCTCCATCCCAAAGATTTTGGACTGTTGTGTTCTCACTTTCATATAATTTTTGATGTCCTCTGATTTCTTGATTGAGCCGTTCATTGTTTAACAGCATGTTGTTATTATTATTTTTTAAATAAACTTGCTCCTTTTTTTTAAGTGTTTGTTTATTTTTGAGAGAGAGAGAGAGACCAAGCGTGAGTGGGTAAGGGGCAGAATGAGAGGAAGACACGGAATTCAAAGCACGCTGAGCTGTCAGCACAGAGCCCAATGCGGGGCTTGAACCACGAACTGCGAGATCATGATTTGAGCTAAAGTGGGACGCATAACTGACTGAGCCACCCAGGCGCCCCTAAGAGCATGATATTTAACCTCCATGTATTTGTGCTCTTTTCAGATTTTTTTCTTACGGTTCAGTAATAGTTTGATAGCATTGTGGTCAGAAAAGATGTAAAGTAGAACTTTGTTTTTGGTTTTTTTGGTTTTTGTTTTTTGAATTTGTTGAGACTTGTTTTGTGGCCTAATATATGATCTCTTCTGGAAAATGTTCTGTGTGGACTTGGAAAGAATGTGTATTCTGCTGTTTTAAGATAGAATGTTCAGAATATGTTAAATCCATCTGGTCCAGGGTTTCATTCAAAGCCACTATTTCCTTATTGATTTTCTGTTTGGCTGACCTGTCCATTGATGTAGGTGGGCTTTTTTTTTTTTGAAATTTATTTTTGAGAGACAGAGACAGAGCACTAGTGGGGGAGGGGCAGAGAGAGAGGGAGACGCAGAATCCGAAGCAGGCTCTAGGCTCTGAGCTCTTAGCACAGGGCCCGACATGAGGCTCGAACCCATGAACTGTGAGATAATGACCTGAGCCAAAGTCGGATGCTTAACCAGCTGTGCCAGCTAGGCGCCCCTGGGCGGGACACATTTTAATAAGGGGTGTAGTGGTCTGCTTATGAAAGGAGACCTGCCCTACTGCTGCCAGAACTGAGGTCCTGCAAAACATGAGTGTCAGGAGATGTGGCATTGTGTCAGGAGGTGTGGTATTGGCACAATTTGTGCTGGGCTTCTTGGGGGAGGGGCCAGCAACGCTAGGACTCAGGTCTGCATGTGACTGGGAAGAGCATATATGCTGAATTGCTGTGGGTTGGGGGGGGCATGTTGGGTATGGTGGAGGGTGTAGGATGTTTTAGCAGGGGTGGGATGTAAGGAGGTTTGGCAAATTAGGTTAGGAGTGTTAGCACTGGGCTGTGTCCTGCTGGTGGCTGTTGTTTATGCTGAAGGGAGAAGAGGGAAATGACCCCTGCCAGGTCCTTTGTTCCTGGAGGGGTCTCCCTGTGGTCTCTGCCTCTAGGCCTCATTTTGAGATGAGCAAATCACAAATCACTCTCCCTCTTTCAGTTGCTGATTCTATGCTGTATTTGCAGGGGCTGTTTGTCCTGCCCTCCTTTATCCCGAGAACTCTGCTTCCTAATGTCTTCTGGGTTTTCTCAAAGCCAAGTTCACCAATTTTTAAAATTTCAGGCTTTAAGTCCTGCTTGTTTTTGAGAACTACAAAATTCAGCCCCTCTCTTTTTCAAAGGCAAATATTCCAGAGATTCATCCTCCCTGTTCAAGGGCTCCCCTATGTGAAAGTCTGTTTTCTGCCCTTCTCCGTGCCACCATCTCCCTCTCCATTGTGCCAAACAGCCATGGTCCATTTTTCTTCCAGACTGTGTCCTTCCTATCTTTTTTAATATGTCCCCTTCCCTACCTTTAGTTGTGGAATTTGTTCTGCCAGTCTTTGAGTGATTTCCTAGGTAATTTACACTGATATGGGTGTTATTTAGTTGTATCTGTGGGAGGAGGCGAGCTTGGGGTCCTCCTACTCTGCCATTTTCCCAGCCAATTTTGCAGTTGTGGAATTTTTAGCAAAAATAGATTGGCAATATAACTAGCTTATTCTTCATAAGATTCCCCAGGGATTCATTTTTAGGGATTCTGGGTTGTTTTTTTACTTCCATAAGGAGCTGCATTGAATACTTAGCAGATAACCCGTGGAGGGCAACAAAAGTTAAAGTTAGGGGAGACAACATTGGCTTTGGCCAGTGGTCTTCACTATTATTCATATAGCCCCAGTTAATTTTTTACCTGATTTCTAAATTTTTTTTTATCTTTGCTTCAAATACAAAGGATAGTATTGATTTTTCTTGTGGTAAAATATACATAAAATGAAATTTGACCTTTTAAAAAAATGTTTATTTATTTTGAGAGAGACTGTGCACGTGCAGGTCGGGGAGGGGCAGGGAGAGAAGCGGGTAGAGAATCCCAAGCAGGGCCCATGTGGGGCTTGAATTCATTAATTATGAGATCATGACCTGAGCCAAAGTTGGACGCTTACCCGACTGAACCTCCCAGACATCTCTTTACCTTTTTAACTTGATCACTTTTATGTGTAGGATTCAGTAGTATTAAGTATATTTACATTGTTATGCAGCCATTACCATCACCTTTTCGAGAAATATTTTCATTTTCCCAGATTGAAAGTCTGTACCTGTTAAAAAAAATTAACTCACCATTGTCCCCTACCACCAGCTCTTGGTAACCACTGCTCCACTTTTTGTCTCTAATTTGACTCTTAACTAGTTATCTCATATAAGTAGAATCATAAAATATTTTTCCTTTAGTGTCTGGTGTAATTTCACTTAGGATAATTTCTTCAAGGTTCATTCATATTGTAGCATGTACCAGCATTTCATTCCTTGTTTTTTAAAGTAGATTTTATTTTTTGGAACAGTTTTAGTTTCATAGTAAAATTGAGCAAAAAGTACATAGTAGAGAACTGTCATGTAATCCTGCTCCCAGAAATGGATAGCCTTTCTTCCATCCTGGACCAGAGTTTTACATTTGTTAGAACCTATGAGCATACATTGACACATCTCAGATCTGTAGTTTACCTTAGGATTCCTTGGTGATACTACAAATTCTATGAGTTTTGACAAATGTATAATGACGTGTATCTGCCACGTTAGTATCATATAGGATAGTTTCACTGCCCTAAAAATCCTGTTCTCTGCCTGTTCATCCCTCCCCCATGTTTTTTTCATGACTTGATAGCTCTTTTTATGTTTATGTATGTATTTTCGAGAGAGAGAGCGCCAACACTAGCTAGCGTGTGCAGGTGGGGGAGGAGCAGAGAGAGAGGGAGACAGAATCTGAAGCAGGCTGCAGGCTCCAGCCTCCAAGCTGTCAGTGCAGGCTCCAGTCCAAGAACCTAACCTAATTGGGAGATTGTGACCTGAGCTGTAGTCAGATGCTCAGTGAGCCACCCAGGCATCCTGATAGCTCTTTTTAGTGCTAATTAATGTTCCATTGTATGGGTAGGTCACAGTTTATGTATGTACTCCCCTACTTCCTGAAGGATCTCTTGGTTGCTTCCATGTTTTCCTTTTTAAGGCTAAGTAATACTCCACTGTATGTATATACCATATTTTGTTTATCCATTCATCTGTTAATGGACATTTGGGTGGTTTCCACCTTTGGATTACTGGGAATAATGCTGTTGTAAACATTGGTCTTCAGCTATCCATTTGAGTTCCTGCTTTCAATTCTTTCATGTATATCAAAAGATATAATTTTATCATTGAAAATACTGACATTTTAAACATGCAGTGTAGTCATGTAGATGTAGATGCATGTAGTCATCTTTAAGAAAACTTTCTTTTTTCGCTCAAACTGTATGAACCTATGTGGTGATTGTTTTAATAAGGTAATTCTAATATGTACTGGGAACAGATACTATAATTTAACTAACATGAGTTCATTCCTTGGTGAGTTATAGATGCAGTGGTTCCACAAAGGAAACTATTTGCTGCAAACAAGGAGATCATGGGGAATAGCTTCCAAATCCATGACTCCTTGAATATGGGTGAGTGGGTTCTTTTTATTTGGGGTTTAGGATGAATATTCAGAAAGGGGAGCTTTGTCATTGCATGTACAGGCAGGCATAAATTTGTGCAAACATTTAGAAAACATGCCTGTACATGTATGCTGTGCCCCTCCTAGAGTGGAGACCTTAATATTGTAATGACCCAGTGGCAACTGACAAGGGGTAAGGGCTTCAGGCAAGCTCTGAAGATAAAAACTTGGGTTCTTGAGCTCATCTCCAGTAAGAATTTGGGACCTTTCTTACTTTTGAAACAGCACTGGGAGTTTTATCACTGATTTATTGTCTCTGATATGGTTAGTTTATTTATTGGCATTGTTAGAGACTGTTAGTTTTTGCCTTCCTTTTGTTCCCTTAAAATCCTTAACTACTGAAGTTTTTGCATTTCTTTGTACTTCTCCTAGGAAGTTCTGTAAAAAGTGTGCTCAGGCTTAGAACCCACAGGGCATAAATCACGGAAACTAGCTAGGGGCCTAAAATAAATTCTCTTATGTCCTGAAAACTGTGTTTTATTTAGGATCCCAAATCTTTCTGTTCACAGTGCAGCTAAGTCTTGCCTTTGGTCTACCAATCAGCTTGTGAGAGCAGAAGTTCACTGCTGAGTGGAGTCATCTACTAGTTAGGAAGATTTTCTAGTATGCTAGGAAAATTAGTTTATTTTTTGAGAGGGAATGGGGAGAGCTTTGCTTTGGCAAGTTGTGGTTAAGTGGTGGTTTGGTTGGGAATTTATTGCAAAGGATATTAGAAAAGATTGGTTTTCTGCTTATGGTGGTGACAAAGTTTTTTTTATAAATTTTATTTTTTTAAATAGGTGTACTTTTTTCTTTCTCCTTATTTATAAATTTTATTTATTTGGGGGGGGGAGCATAGAAAGAGGGAGAGAGAGAATCCCAAGCAGTCTCCACACTGTCAGCACAGAGCCTGACACGGGGCTTGAACTCCTGAACCATGAGTTCATGACCTGAGCCAAAATCAAGAGTTGAATGCTTAACCTACTGAGCCACCCAGGTGCCCTTATTTTAAAAAGTGAGCTATATTAAAGAAACATGGTAGATATTAGTTCAGGCTGTATATGAATGATTAAATTTTAGAAAAAGTTACTAACAAATACATTTCTTTGTGGGACCCTGAAGACAGAATAGGACCCAGAGAAAGAGTACAGCAGGAATTAAGTACTTAAGGAAGCAATATTCAAAAGGGAGTTGACTTGCAGTTACATCTGTAGAAGAAATCTGAGCTTCCTATAATGAAAATTGAGTAGCAATGTCTGTTAAGGCCAAACGAAAAGATCATCTGAAAGAGTATAAAGTTTATTTGATAAAAAGAAAGTTTGTTGGATGTATTGTGTATAGAAAGTTTTTCTAGGTAGTTTGGTTTTTTTTTTAAAGTTCATTTTTATTAGAGAGAGCGAGAGAGAGCACAAGTGCAAGTGGGATAGGGGAAGAGAGAGAGGGAGACAGAATCCCAAGCAGGCTCTGCGCTGTTGGTGCAGAGCCCAGCCCGATGCAGGGCTTGAACTCATGAACTGCAAGATCAAGACCTGAGCTGAAGTCAGGTACTTAACTGACTTAATAACCCAGGCACCCCTTCTAACTAGTTTAAATAAGGACTCCATTGAATATCCAGAATCTGAAATTCTTTTTTTTTGTTTTTTTGTTCTTTTTCAGAATCTGAAATTCTTAGGGGCAGACATTATTTTGGAGAAACTTAAAGAATAAATTAGGTTAGTGGAAAAGAAGCTTACTGGGATATCCTGTAAACAGTAGACCATTGTTGGCTATCGTGAGACAGTTTGTTATAGTTAGCTGGCTTACTCTTATGTCATTTATCTAAGACAGCAGTTCTCAAAGTGTAGTCTGCCATCTCTGGGGTCTACAAGGCCAGAACTACTTTCACAATTATATCATTAAGACATTTTTTGTCTTCTTGATCTTACATTTCCACTGATTGTACAAAAGCATTGGTGGGTAGGACTGCCAGTATCTTAGCATGAACTAGGGCAGTGGCACCAACTGTACTGGTAAAACATTGAATAAAAATATTCTTCACTACCATGCACTCACTTAAAAATGTCCTTAATGAAGCAGTAAAAACTACTAATTTTATTAAGTCACGACCCTTGAGAACACATTTTTTTCATATTTAGTGTGGCAGAATGGGGGAAGTGTGTGTAAAGTAATTTGGATGCATACCACAGGACGATGATTGTCTCAAGGAAATACACTTTTGTGATTATTCTACATGGGAGTATTTTCCTGTAATAGACATAATTTTCACTTGAAAGAATGACTACCAGATGAACTATAGTTATTCAGACTTTGATATTTGGCAGTTATTTTCTCAAAATGAACAAAGAGCCTATCAATTCCAAGAAAACAACTGCCAGTATTTGTGCCAATGACAAAATTTGAGCTTATTTCAAACCAAAATTAGTATTTTGGAGAACTTGTATCTATCACCTAAGTTCTATTCATGTATTTTCTATGTTTATGGTCTTCATTTTTTCATATATCTGTTTCCATCTATCTGGGATAATTTAGAATCTGCTAGAGGTTATTTTTGTTTTCTCTAAAAATAATATATTTTTTTCATTTCTAAAGAGTGTTCTAGCAGATTTCTTCTTTGAGCACACTGACAATAACACTTTACTGTCTGCAGATTTTCATTGCTCTGTTAAGAAGTCAGCTATGAGTCTAACTGTTGCTACTTTAAAAGCTTGCTATTCACACTCCCCACGATTTTTCTTTTTGTTTTCTGCAGTTTCACAATGATGTATTCAGGTGGTTTTTTTTATTTTTTTTTATTCTCCTTGGGATTCAGTGAACTTAAATCTGAAATCTTGAATCTCAAATGAAATATCTTTAACAGATCTGATAAATTCTCATTATCTTAAAAAAAAATTGCTGCAGTCTCATTTCTCTCCTTTCCTGTAAAGACTGATTAAACGTGTTAACATGTTAGATCTACTTACTGAATCTTGTACCTATTTTTTTCTTTCTTTTTTTTAAATCTCCTATAAATTTAAATCTTCAGTTTTGTTCAACTGAGCTCAGACACAAGTACATTGAATTTTTGTCTTTCATTTGTAGTTTTTTTGTCCATTTGCTCATAGCACCTTTTGTTGAAAAGACTTCTTTCTCCATTGAGTTGCTTTTGGTCTTTTGTCAGAGATTAGTTGATTATATTTTTATGGCTCTATTTTGGAGCTCTTTGTTCCATTAACCTATGTGTGTCTTTTCTTTCACCAATGCCATGCTGTCTTTGTTACTGTAGTTGTATATGGTAACTTTTGAAATTGGGTAGAATATGCACTCCAGCTTTGTTCTGCTTTTGTCTCGGGTGTTTTAGGTCTTTTGCCTTTCTATATAAACTTAACAATTTATTGATTAACTATTACTTGTAGTTATCATGCTGGGATTTTGATTTGCATTGTGTTGAATCTATAGAGCTAATTGGGAAGAATTGTTACTCAAACCAGTGGTATAAAGCAAAATTGGGATTAAGTTTTATCTAAGAGCTGTTTTTATTTCTGGTTTACCTTTAGCCCTGGATAACATGAAAGTTCCAGTGTTTGGCAGGCCCTTGGCTTTGACTTTTCCCAGTGAGGCCGCTAAAAGGTTACTTCAGTTTTGCAGCCTTTTCTTTGGTATTGGCAGCTGCCCTAAGGACAAAGCCTTGAGTGCTAGTATCTTGCTTTTTTCCTAGATTTTTGGGCCCAGTAAATGTTCATTATCTTCTTAGCTCTTGAGCTTTTGAGTTGTTTTTTTTTTAATGTTTATTTATTTTGAGAGAGAGGGTGCAAGTGGGAGAAGGGCAGAGAGAGAGCGAGAGCGAGAATCCCAAGCAGGCTCTGCACTGTCAGCAGAGCGCAGCACAGGGTTCGATCCCACGACCACAAGATCACAACCTGAGCCCATATCAAGACTTGGGTGCTTAACTGATTGAGCCACCCAGGTGCCCCTGCTTTTGAGGTTTTAAAAATTTCATCGAGTTTTAAAGTTGTTTTCAGGAAAGGGATTTCCTACATTTGTCGTTACTGAAAATTGGAGTATCCCCAGTGGCCTGCCTCTTTCATAGAATTGATGGTTGGTATATTTAGTCTTAAAAATTTGTATAAATTATTGGAGGAGCAGAATGAATTCTCCCAAGTTTGCAGTATCCATTGAGATCTTCCAGACAGTAATATGTTACGTTGCTTGAGATAAACTTAGGGTAGATCTTGGAAAGCTCTACTTGTGAAGAAATGTGGCAATTGAGTTTTTGAGTGGTCTAGTTAATGTTAAAATTTGCTTTGGTTTTGGGCACTGGGCAGTTTGGCAAAAAACCTTGTACAAAATTTTGGTTTTGTGGTACAGACTGCTAGTTGTCTGTCCCAGTTCTCATTCCTTCTTAATTTCCAGTGTTTAGCTAGGAATATGACTGTAAAATAAAAACTAAATTTATCCTCTTCTTTGCACCTAGGAGTGGTTATGTGAGTAATTTATTAAACAGTTTGGACTTTTCCCTCTGTTGTCAGGCTTGTACATTGAGTTGTCTGTTGGCCATCTCTGCCTGGATTTATACCAGAAACACTGCAAGCTCAACATAATCAAAAGTAATATTTATTTTCTGGATCTCTGCTCCTTCATTTATCCAGTCACCAATGCTGGAACTTCTGATTCCTCCAAATCCCACTATCCCCAAACTCACTTACATATATAGAGCTTCAAAGTTCAAATCCAGCTAATTTTTATTCTTCCTAAATGTCTTGCTTTCTCCCACTCTATACTTAGCATTGACCCTGGTTCTTTCACTTTTGTCATCTCTTGCCTAGATTGCTACAATAGCCATACAGTTGCTTCTTTGTTTCTAGTTTTTTTTAATGTTTATTTTTTTAAAATGTTTATTTATTTTGAGAGAGAGCACTTGCACATGCACCCAGGGAAGGGGCAGAGAGAGAGAGAGAGAGAGAGAAAGAGGGCGAGAATCTCAAGCACACTCTGCGCTGTCAGTGCAAAGCCTGACACAATGCTCGATCTCATAAACTGTTTAGATCATGACCTGAACTGAAAACAACAGTCAGACACTGAGCCAGCAGCCACCCCGGTGCCGCTGTGTATAGTTTTGTAACTCTCATTTTTCCTTTTCTATCCACAGAATCGCCCATCTGAAAAAAGTTTTCAGTCATGCTTGCAGAATAATTTTAGTGCCCTTAGCCTCCCCGACTCTTTGTAATCTGGTTCCATTTTACCTTTCCAGCTCATTTGTCATTCCTAACCCTACATTTGATGCTCTAACAGCACCAGAATTCTTTTGTTTTCCCTCCCATGTATTTGTGGTTCTTTATTACTGTGTCTTTGCTCATGCTTGATTTTTGGTTAACCTTTTTCTTTAAAATTAGTTTGAGAGATTTTTTACTTTAATTAACTTTTACATTTTTCTAAACATGAACTAAATAGGCTCAGCTGTTGAATATACCATATTCTGAAATTGGTTATTTATATTATAAGCTGCAATTTTTTTGTTAAAGTATTTGATTTGAGGTTTTTTTGAAATTTCTTTCCAAGTTTGAAAGAAATGTGTTTTATTTGGCTAGAAAAAATGATTTTCATATGTATATCATATAAGTTGTTTCTGAACAGTGCTTATCTGGACCAGTGTCCTTATGTCACACATATGGAAATGGTGGCCAGGCAAAATTAATGATTATGTCGATGAGGTAGAAGCAGAGTCAAATTCTACTGTGACCTACATCCACATCTAAGTATCTGCTTTAAAAAAATCTTCAAGCATGTTGAGGTTCTCAAGTCTTATCTCCAAATTGCATTTAGGA
The DNA here is from genome assembly GCA_028646485.1 of Cryptoprocta ferox. NCBI lineage: Eukaryota > Metazoa > Chordata > Mammalia > Carnivora > Eupleridae > Cryptoprocta > Cryptoprocta ferox. Next base: position 30,057,730 of record CM053568.1, read on the forward strand.
TTACCAAGCATTGTTATAAATACCTTCACCTTTTGTGTGAAGAGCAACTTGGGTAATTAACTGAGCAGGATACACTGTAATTCACGTCTTATTAACAACTTTAATTCCATAAGGAATGGTTTATTAACAAAACAGTGGCCTAAACCTTGCCTCCATACCCATCTTGACAGTTTATATTTTAGAAGGAAATATTTGTTGACCCATTGATAGATTATTTTTAAGTATTCAAGTGAGGCAGGCATGGTAGATAGAAACAACATGTTATAGATGTGTTTGTCTTTGTTTGTTTTTAGCATCAAGCATTGCACGATTCTCTCCAATAATGTAGATCATCTCTTACTGAATTTAACACTGTCTGATATCATGGTCTCCTTGGCAAATGCCTCAACTTTACAGAAGGATTCCAATTGGATAGAAATGATAAGGAAATTTGTGACAAAGACCCTTGAAGACGGCTTTAGGCTAACTAGTAAGCAGCTGAACAGATTGCTTGGCGTATCATGGAGGTTAATGCAGATACAACCTAACAGAGGTAGGTGTTACTCCTTTGTCCTTATTTAAGAGAGGAACTTCTGTGCATGCTCTTAGGGTCTAGCTTTGAATGGACGGCTTTCAAACATTTCATGTAGTCAAGTTACTTACATTCCAAGGCATGAAAGTAGCTAGTATAAAAAGGACTCTCTACTTGAACAAATCGATAATACTCCGGACATCTCTTTCTCAAGTGAGTAGGTCCGCTCTGAAGCAATATGATAAAATTTCTAGTAGATTACAGACTTGAGTTAAAGGAGGTAGGTATTACTTTGGAAATGCCATTGAGCCTAATGATTAAAAAATACACTTTTCTGGTCTAGTTTGATTAGAAATTGAGCGCTTTTTCCTTTTATCCATATAGGATGAATCCTGCCTGTCTCTACCTTTTTTCTAGCCTGAAGTTATATCACATTAAGTCCATTTTTAGTGTGATTTACAAATTCTTTTCATTCAAAAAGAAAGCTTTCCTGTTTGGTTCCCATCTTAGTCATCTTCCTAATATCTTGTTTTTTGTCGTCATTACATAGGTTTGTTGTCCCTTACGAAAATTACACTGTAGTCTCTGGTTGCAGTCTGACTTTTATATTAAGTCATTACTATAGGACCTCAGTGGTAGTTATCAGTTTGTGACTAAGATTTCCTTTGTCATAGGAACAAAGTAAAGTGCTTCTGTGTTTTTAAAGAGATTTGGGAGCCGGTGAAGAAATATTTTTGATTAATATACAGGTTTTTATTTTAGAGGCTACAGAGTCTCTCATCAAGGCAGTTTATACATTGTATCAGCAGAGAGGCCTTCTCCTTCCAGTTCGGACTTTGTTACTGAAGTTTTTCAGTAAAATCTATCAAAAAGAAGAACTGAGATCTTATAGAGTCAGGTAAAGTTTCATTTATTTTATCTTTCTTTTTTTGTGGAGTTATTTTGTAGTCTGTTGAAGGTAATAGAATGATAAAAATCTTTGGAGATGTTCATTCTTTTTATCTTGTTTGGTTGCATGTAAGAAAAGATACAAAATTGTATATAGAAGCATGCAGAGTAGTCCCAGTAATCTTTATGTCTACCACCAAGCAGATAAAAGCCTCTTTGAACTTATATTTCCACTTGTCCACTTACAACTTAAGGTCAGTTGGAGTAACCTATGGTAACTTTTTCTTTTGCTTTCCGTAAAAACTGTGGATGTGAACCACTAGCCCTTAGTGGCATATTGGGGCATATGGTGTAAGAATGAGGACAGTAGAAGATGAGAAGGTTTCGGGCTTTGTTTGATGCTATCATTTGAGATGGACAACACACAGAGTAAAACTAAGGAATCAGTTTTTTGACATGTTAATTAGAGGTATATTTTGGGTAGTCAGGAAGATATGTTTAGGTGGAAGATAGGGATTGGGGATATCTGAGCATACATAGGTAGTTGTTGAAACATATTTGAGTCTTTAGTACAAGCTGGGTGCTTTTCATAATTTACCTGAACTTATATTCCTACTTTGAGGTGTAGGTATTGTTACTTTCATTTTATAGGAGGAAACTGAAGCTTAGGTTAAATAAGTTGATGAGTGTCATAAAATTAATGTGAAACAGAGCTGAGACTTAAGTTTAGGTCTGTATGACAGCAAAGGTCACTAAGGATACAGCAAAAGTGATTTCTGTTACCTGAGTAAAGAGACATTGGAACTTTAGCAAGTAGAAGTATAGTTGACCCTTGAACAATGTGGGGATTAGGGACACTTGACCCCTCCTCCACTTTGCAGTCAGAAAACTGTGTGTAAGTTTTGACTCCCTCAGAACGTAACTACTAATAATAGCCTAGTGTTGACTAGAAGCCTTATCGATAACAGTTGATAAACACATATTTTATGTTATACATATTATATATTGTATTCTTACAATAATACCTAACTTCTTAATGTTTTCAGTGTTTTTAGGCTATGTACTTTGTGAGGTTTTCACAAAAAATTTTCCATTGTATTTATTTAAATAAAACTGCATGTAAGTGGACCCATACAGTTCAAAACCATGTTGTTCAAAGGTCAGCTGTATACTGAACTAAAATAACACAGGTTTGAAACCATTTAGTGTGGGAGCACCCGACATTGAATGCATTAATTAGTATAAGAGCTAATACTGTAAGGATAAATAGTACACAAAGAGCAATAGTAGTGTCTGTTTTTTAAGATAAACATGCAATGTAGATAGTGCCCCAAAGTGCATGATCTTTTTAAGTGAGTGGGTAAAACCCGGGAAAATGCTGTAGCTGAGTAAATGAGTAAATGATGCTGCTCATCTATAGACTCTAAAATGTTTAAATGTTAAAGTGTTCTTGGTAGATAATAATGTCACTCTGTGGTATATTCAAGTTAAACATTTTTTTTTGTTTGTTTAAACTTATTTCCCTTGTCTTTGGAAATTATACTTTATTTTGGTTTTCCTTGGTGTTTCTTAGATATCGTAGTAAGGTGTTATCCCGTTGGCTGGCTGGTTTACCATTGCAACTTGCTCATCTTGGCTCCCGAAATCCTGAGCTCTCAACACAGCTTATTGATATCATCCATACTGCAGCAGCACGAGCAAATAAAGAATTACTAAAAAGTTTACAAGCTTCTGCTCTCCGAATTTATGGTAAGAGTTTAACTGTGTAGGTAACCATTGATCTACCCTGCATTAGGAAAGAAGATTTCTTTATTCTTTTCAAAAAATTTTTTTGATTATTTATTTTTGAAGGAGAGAGAGAGAGACAGAGTGTGAGCAGGGGTGGGGCAGAGAGAGAGGGAGACACAGAATCTGAAGCAGGCTCCGGGCTCTGAGTTTTCAGCACAGAGCCTCATGTGGAGCTTGAACACACTAGCTATGAGATTATGACCTGAGCCAAAGCTGGATGCTTAACCGACTGAGCCACCCAGGTGCCCCTAGGAAAGAAATTTCTAAGTGGAACTCTTTAGGTTTTCCTTTAAATTATTATAAATTAGTTACACCATGGTTAAATTGCCAGAACAAAATATCAAACAGTAAATTCATTTTCAATAGTAAGTATTTTTTATTAGGATACTTTTAGAAGGTTAATGGTTGTAGATGCTTCTTGGATTCTTAAATTGTCTTTTCAGCCACATGCTGTTTACAAATTCAAAACTGATCAGGTATTTTTTAAAAATTCTTTTGAAGCCTTGGCAGCGAATTACTTATTTAATCATAGTGGATATTTTGTATGACTTCTATATATTTATACTTTTTTTCATCCTTGGAACTATTTTACACTTTAAGCAAAAATACCAATAAAAGCATACTGGGATATATTACATATATGCAATATATATAGATACACTTTAAGCAGAAATACCAATAAAAACATACTGGGATGTATTACATAAATGCAATATCTATTTTTTATTGAGATACAATTCACAAACCATAAAATTTGCCCTGTTTTACAGTGTACATTTCAGTATTTTTCACATATTCCCAAAGTTGTGCAGTCACCAGTGATTCCAGAATATTTTTATCACCCCAGAAAGAAACTAAACCTATTAGTAGTCCTTCCCCAGCTCCTGGCAACCACTAACCTACTGTCTCTACGGATTTGCTTGTTCCAGACATTTGTTGTAAAGGGAATTTTATAATATAGAGCCTTTCGAATATGGCTACTTTTATGTAATGTACTGTTGGCAGGATACATGCATATTGTAGTATACATGTATATGTACTTTTTTCTTTTTAATTGCTGAGTACTGGTATTCCATTGTATGAATTTATCACTTATATTTACACATCATCAAGTAATGGACATTTGGTTTGCTTCCACCCTTTCTGGGTTATATTTTTAAGTCTGTTTTTATTTTTTAGTGTTGCTTATATATAGATGTCTTCTGCTTTAAATTAGGTTGATACTGTAATTTTTGTCATGCTTATATATAGATGTCTTCTTTAAATTAGGTTGATATTGTAATTTTTGTCATTGTTTAGCAAAAGTGCTTGTTTTATTTACTGTTTTACTTTGGTTCAATCCCTTTACCCCCATCAGAGTTATTATTTCAAACATTGACACTTGGATGTTGTGGAATTATTACAGTGTTAAATAAACATATCTTTAAATAATTAATGTTTATTATTTTACTTTAGAAAATAGTTTGTCATACATATACTTTATGATTAAACTTTTTTATGTAGATGATATATTGGAATTCAGTTTCATACAGTAAAAAGTAAGCACTCAGTCTGCTTTACTAATTTAATCTCTGTATATCTTTTATAGTTGACTTTATTATGTGTTACCTACCCCACTAGATCCACAAGAAGGCACTGTGGTGGTTCTTCCAGCGGAGTCTCAGGAGCGTTTGGTCCAGCTTGTATATTTTCTACCCAGTCTGCCCGCTGATTTACTTTCTCGGTTAAGTCGTTGCTGTATAATGGGAAGACTCAGTTCAAGTTTGGCTGCCATGCTTATCGGGATACTGCACATGAGGTAGCATCCTCAAGTGAGCTGTATTTTAAGTATATAGTCTTTTCTCCCATGCCTTTTACTGGCAGTGTGTAAATTACAGAAGGCTTATTTATACTGCTACTAACTTCATTTGCTTCATTTGCTCTTAATGCAGCATTTAAAACTGTTTATCGTATTATTGCTAGATAGAGTAAGTTCACTGGAGTAAGACTGTCTCGGGTTTTTTAGTGATTTGTATAGATTGAAATTATGTATAATTTGTATAGATATGTGGAGATTTTAAATTCTCAAAAGCCCGTAGTAAGGATTCAGTGGCAAGTGATTAAACCTTTGGTGTTAATGGAATTGTGATACAGACCTTCTTTTCAGGGACCTCCAAATTTAATGTAGCTGGTGAAATAAATTGACTCAGACAAGGAATCAATTGAAATCTCGAAATCTCTTTTTGTGTGTGTGTGGCTAAATGTACATAACCTAAAACTTAACCATTTTAACCAGTTTTAAGTATATAGTTAAAACTGTACAGTGGCACTAAGTACTTTTGCATTGTTGTGCAGCCGTCACCACTGTTCCATCTCCACAGCTTTTTTATCATTCCAAACTGAAACTCTCGCATGCATTAAACACTAACTCCTCATTTCCCTCTCCCCCAGCCCTAGTAACCAGTTCTGTCTTCATGATTTAAAAAAAAATTGTACTGTTTATTTATTTTTGAGGGAGGGAGGGGGGAGAGAGAAAAAGCCCAATCACGTGAGGGGGGGCGGTGGGGAGAGAGAGAGAGAGAGAGAGAGAGAGAGAGAGAGAGAGAGATACAGAATCCAAAGCAGGCTGCAGGCTCCAGGCTGTCAGCACAGAGCCCAACGTGGGGCTTAAACTCACAAACCGAATTGTGAGATCATGACCTGAGCCAAAGTTGGACGCTTAACTGACTGAGCCACTCATATGCCCCTTCATGATTTTGATTATTCTTGGTACCTCATGTAAATAGAATCATAACAATATTTGTCCTTTGGTGTCTTTCTTATTTCACTCAGCATTAACTCTTTAAGGTACATCCATGTTGTGTCATGTGTCAGAATTTCCTTTTTAAGGCTGACTTAATGTTCCATTAAACGTATTTACTACATTTTGTATATTTTTCTTTTGATGGACACTTTGGTTGTTTCCATCTTTTAGCTTTTGTGAATAATGCTGCTGTGAACATTGCTGTACAAATATCTGTTTGAGTTCTTTTAATTCTTTTGGCTATCCCCAGAAGTGGAATTGCTGGATCACATGGTAATTCTTTGTTTAATTTTTTGAGGAACTGCTGTAATGTGTTCCACAGTGGCTGTATCATTTTACTCTTAAATGTTTGATAACTAATAATGTTGCATATTGCAGGTGTTCAAAGTATCCTTAAACACCTTGTGTTTGTATTGTTAGGCATAACATTTTTAGTATTCCATAATATTTATTACTGATTATGGCTTGTGGGCAGGGTCTAATATGGTTTTAGGCAGAAATTAAAATCTAGGCAGTACCTGAAAAGTTTAAAGACTAACTTCCTTGTGACTTCCTGTCCATACCATCCCACTTAAATAGGAGTAGCTCACTTTATTCCTAGCCTTTCTTTAGCTTGTTTGACAGTCTCCTCTTACCAGTATAAGACATATCTTGGAATCTAGTCACCTAACATGTGATTCTTAACTGATGATAACCTTTCCTTTCAGCAGAAGAGAGCTATCTGCAGTGTGTTTATATGCGGAAATTCACTGTTTTATTTCTTCTCTGTGCATGTGCATTAGAGACTTGGTCTTATCTTTAAGTATTTTAAGCATTTATTAGTTTCAGTGTTTTCCTTTCTAAGGGGAAAAAAAATCCTCCTTATCTAGTAAGCAGTTATTTAGCAGGCCTTTAAAAAAAATTAAATGTGATTTCTTTTTCTGTTACTGAAGTGGTTTTGCTTATTAACTTCCAGTAGAGGGCACTCTGTTCCTTTGATATAACTGGTGAAGGATCTGTTTTCACATTGACTTAAAATCACTTTATGAACACTTCTTGAAACTGATTGTCTTTGTAAGCTATGTTTGTATCCTTATCAATATCAGTTATGATTCACTTAATAACTTTTGTCAAGGATGTTTTCAAAATTTTACTTTTTTCTTTTTGTGGAGATTTGTGGTAACTGTTGAGAAAATAAATTTGCAAATAATAATTGGGATTCATAATCACTAAATTAAAAGCATATTGTCATTGTAGTTAAAAGTTTGCCAATTTAAATTTTGTTTTTTAGCAGAGTCTGTTAGTAGACTTCACTCTCTGTAGATGTATTGTTCCCATTCAAATGAATATTTTTAAAAAAGTAATACAAAATTAGGACTTCTCAACTTTCTCAGGCCAGTGACATTATCGTTATATCACTTCCTAGATTCAGAATTTAACAGTAATGTTTGTTTCCCTCAGACATACGCTGGGTTATTTCATATATGGTTTTCTTTTCAAAATACCCCCTTCTGTCCTCAACTATGACTATATACAAGCCAATTGCTGCTTCTACCTATACTATTATAATATCCCATCTAGATTAATACTGATTTTTGTCTGATAACTAAGTGGGTTGTGAGGTCAGGTTCAATTTAGGTTTTGTAGTTCTGACACCCTGTTTGTCTTTATCAGAGAGAGTTAACCCCAAAGAATATTAGTTTGTTCCATGTGTGAAAAGCCCATCAATTAAAAACTGTTGGTATTCATTTTTTAGAAAGTGCAGTTATAGTTGAGTTTCCCCCCATACCATTCTGCTTGTGTTTTTCCACTTACCTTTGCTCATTCCTTATCTTTTCTGCCCTTAGTTTATTTACAGCTGGATTGGGAAACATAGGACATAATTGTGGTGAGATACTCTACACTGTTAGAGAAAAATCTTTGACAAGGGAGAAATTTGGGGATTAAGAAATTTGGCGTGGATTTTAAGTAGGGTAAATATATGACTTCCTCTCTCAGGAACAGTTTTAGTTTAGTTCTTTTGTTCCAGCTTACCTCAGAAGTGTTCTGGCTTGGACAGTATATATGGTCATCATAATTTTAAGGACAGTATGATATATTGCTTGTCATTTGTCAAAAGAGGTCTTTCTTAAATGGATTTGCTACCTTTTTAAGCCACTGGATGGCACAGTTGCTTTCTCTTTTCACTGGGTTCAAAAGCATATTAGTTTGTTTTCTAACTACCATTTTGTAATCTTTTCCATTGTGCATTTCTGGCTTTTTATTTTTTATTGTCTTTAATGTTTATTCATTTGAGAGAGAGACAGACAGACAGACAGACAGAAACCGAAGCAGACTCCAGGCTCTAAGCTGTCAGCCCGATGTGGGGCCCGAGCTCATGAACCATGAGATCATGACCTGAGCCAAAGTCGGCCGCTTGACCGACTGAGCCACCTAGGTGCCCCCCCCCTTTTTAATGTTTATTCACATTTCTGGCTTTTAAAAGTAAACTCATAGCTTTTGTTATTCCTTCCATAGTCTTTTGCTTTTTGTGGGAATAATACTCAGAGAAGGGTGTTTCCATTATTTTAACTCCTCAAATTTAAAGAATGGTACTAAATGTTAACAACTATTTTAACAGTAAAGTGCTTCCAGTTGAATTAGAAACTCCCAATTTTGTCTGACATTTATTCAGATAACTTTGGTAAAGCTTGTTGGATCTGATCATTTTCAGCACCCTCCCCCACTTTTTTTTTTTTTTTTTTTTGCCATACCTGAGGCTGACATTTGTGGTCTTTTTCTAGCCTTAACTTTTTTCTTTTTTTTACATTTATTTATTACTGAGAAACAGAGCATGAACATGGGAGGGGCAGAAGGGGAGACACAGAATCCGAAGCAGGCTCCAGGCTCTGAGCTGTCAGCACAGGGCCTGATGTGGGGCTCGAACCCACAGCAGTGAGATCATGACCTGAGCTGAAGTCGGATGCTCAACCGACTGAGTCACCCAGGCGCCCCTCCTTAGCCTTAACTTAAAGAGAGTTTTTAAAGGAATCACTGGAAACCGATCCCCTATCAGGAACCGCATAGTCCTCATTTAATGAGAAGCTGCTTTACATTTAGCTATTCTGCTAAGTACACTACCAACACTTAGCTGTGCTATTATGAAGTAGACCCAGTTACAGCTTTGCACAGTATAGGAACACATCATTATCCTAGAGCGGGTTTACATGGAATATTCTTTACCTAAGATACTTTTTGCTTAGGTAGGAAATGAGCTTGTTTAAATTTAGCTCATTTAAGTAAGCAAGTGTAAGACTTCATCAAAATCAAGTAGCAGTCGAATCTCCTACTGAAAAGCAAAGTTTCATCTTGGCTCCTTAGAGTCTGATTTTCGAATGGCATGGAAATTTTCTAATTTATACCATATACGTGGATCAATTACGCATTTTCATGGATATTTTGCATAAATATAATACATTAAAAGTTAAACTTTCCATATTATGGTATTTGGGCCCTTATATTTAAAGTGAATACATACTATGGGGTTTTAAGCTATTAATGCAGATTTATTTTCAGTAAAGAAAAATAGTTATGTACTGTGCTATCTTTCAGAGTCTTCCAGGTTGGTCACTTCTGGTAATAATTCTCCCATTGTTTATTATAGATCATCATTTTCTGGATGGAAGTATTCAGTTAAAGACTGGTTGATGAGTGATGTGGACTATTTCAGCTTCTTATTTTCAACACTTACAGGTAAAGGCATTCACCTGCCAAATTAAGGAAAGGAAAAATCTAGTATAAAAGTTCCCCTAAGATTTACTATCTTATCTGTTTGGTTCTAAGTTTTGAAGATGGTAAATAATCTGTTAATCTTGAAATGATTTTTATGACTAATAAATGGAAATCTTTGAAGGAATATTTGTACTCTCCTGTGTCAGGCTTTTGAGGCAGGGATATACATGATTCATGTTTAAATCTCAGTACAGATTCTCTAGAGGTTATTTGAATGTCACATGATTACATTTTCATTTATTTCTAAATTAATTTCTCACCTTGATTATCTTGGTTTACAGTGAATTGGACATACTTGACTCTTTTTCAGATAGTCAGATGCAAACCCTAATGCATACTTAAAAAAATTGATGAGCAGAATATCCATTTTAAAAATGTTTAAAATGTTCAACTTGATAGTAAGTACATCAGATTTCAATTAGCCATTTCCTACATTCCATTGCTCTGAAGCAAAATTAGTAAAATGAACCTAGAAATAAGTTGGATGTATAAGTATTATTACTTTTGGTTTAAACGATTGTACTGTTTCAACATTTCTGTTTTATATTTGGAGAATAAAGATGAGATTCTTTGAACTTTTCTGAAGGCTTAAAATTAGGAGATTTAATGAACAGGTTACGACACTCCAGAAAGAACAAGTGCTGATAATGAGCTGAATCCAAGATAAATATTACATACAAGGATAAATGAGTGTTTATTTGATAGTTTTGGATGTACACATTTGAGATGGAAGGCAGGGACTTTACGTTTTAATAGTGGTATGAGTCAAAAGGGTTAGTATTTTTAGAAAGCTCACTAGGAGTCAGTACTGTAATGTGACCATCAAACTAGATGGTGACTCTTCAGGCTATGTCATGGAAATATAGCGACTGAACATCAAAGCAGACCACATTGCTGATATTCTGATCATTCTGAGCACTGTCAGGAGATACTGTCAAGTTGTCTATGTAGGTCAGACCAAGTGCATGTAATAGGGGTGGTAAGAGAAACAAATCTTGCTGTATAAGGTGTATTGAAGGAACTACACTTGTATTGTCAAAAAAAAAAAAAAATCCAGAAAGGTTTAGAAGGGATAGTTTTAAAACATTTGAAGGGCTTTTATACAAAAATATATAGATAGTATATGTATGAAGGAGTATATCATTTTACTTATTGATTTGCTTTTTTAAACCTACCATTAATGGAAAAGCTTATACCTTTCACATTTTTTAAAAAGTAAAAGTGGTATGGTTCCCAATGTAAGGGGTAAAACCTACTTCTTTATCATATATTGGGTCAGAGCACATCCTTTGTGTACACAATTATATGAATTTTACCGCCTCCATTGCTAGCAATTCATTTTTAAAAATATGTGAAACGCAGAAATTCAGAGAAAACAAAGTAGCTAATGAAGAACTTAAACATGAAGGTACCTGTCTATTTTTAAAAATAAGAATGTCATTTGCTTTGTGATTTGTATTTTTAAATTGGCCTTTTCTTTGTACCTAAATTAGGGTTTTCAAAAGAGGAGTTGACTTGGCTTCAGAGCCTTCGAGGGGTTCCTCATGTCATCCAGACACAGCTTTCCCCTGTGCTTCTTTACCTTACTGACTTGGATCAGTTTTTACATCATTGGGACGTAACAGAGGTAATAATGCATTTAAAAAAAAAAACTCATGGTTATTAGAATTCTGTTCATCAACCACCAATAGTTACTATATACTAGGATTGCCTTGTAGGAGATCCTCTCAGAGATAAAGAGTAGTATAAGAAAAAATCCATGTTTTGAAAGTGCTTATGATCTTGGATAGGAGATACGTGTTTTTAAAAGAGTGTTTTTTATTACAGGTTGCACTACAAGAATAGAATAAATTAGCAATCTGAATGGTGGAGATAAATTTATTTCCTTTAATCTAGTATAGAATGGATAGGATAGTGCTTCTATGGAAAAGGGAGAAATTGACTTAACGTCTTAAAGGATGAGTAAGACTACTTGGATTTGGTATCTTTGAAGGTGGCGTTTTTTAAAAAACAAAAGATTATTCTGTAATTCTTTTGATTTTGAGAATTGTACGTAATATATTAAAGTTAATTTAAAATCCTCATTTTCATTAAGTTTTAAAGTTCAACCTACAAATCTTATTTTTAAGGTAAATACAATAATTTTAAGCAATCTTTTAAAATGGAATTTTGATTATATTTTATTCCTTTTACAAACTTAGTTAAAAATTTAAACCATTTAAGTAACTTTGAGATTTGATTTATTTTTATTATGATTTATTGTCAAATTGGCTTAAATAACTTTTTTTGAAAGTTTATTTATTTTGAGAGCCAGTGAACATGAGCACGAGCAGGTAAGGGGCAGAGACAGAGGGAAGGAGAGAATCCCAAGCAGGTTCTGCGCTGTCAGCACAGAGCTTGATGTGGGGCTCGAGCTAGTGAACCGTGAGACCATGACCTGAACTGAAATCAAGAGTCAGATGCTTAACCAACTGAGCCACTCTGGTGCCCTGTCAAGTAATTCAGTTTTCTGACAGACCTTCACAAATGTTAAAATATTAAATATAGGATGAATTAAACTTTAAAAATATGATAAACCTTAAAATTTTTTTTTAATGTTTTATTTATTTATATGGAGAGAGAGTGAGTAGGGGCAGGGCAGAGAGAGGGAGACAGAGAATTCCAAGCAGGCTCTGCACTGACGGCACAGAGCCTGACATGGGGCTTGAATTCACGAACCATTAGATCATGACCTGAGCCAAAATCAAGAGCTGGACGCTCAACTGACTGAGCCACCCAGGCACCCCCATAAATATAAATCTTAATAACTTAAGTTTTGGTACTGCTTATAGTAAAAATCAAATTAAAATCACAAGTCTAAATTCTGAATTAATTACATGTTTTAAATTGGAATTAATATTAGGCTGATTTTTCTAATAGAATAAATTGTCTTAATGTAAACTAAATATGCAAAAACATCATAAATATCGATACTAAGGATTTGATTCTCTAAAACATTTCTATAATAATTAATTTCTATTTTTTTTTTAAATATTTATTTCTTCAGTTTTCTTTCCTGCATGAAAAATGCTTATGCAGTAAGAATGTACTTATGTCATCCCAAGTAATTTTGGTTTGAACCTTTCTTGTAAATTCTGAGGTTATGTTCTCTACTGGCTAATTTCTTTTAATGATTCAGAAGGCCCCTGGTGAGGGCACTGACTATAGTCTTTCCTTACAGCTTATAATAGCTAGTCCAAAAGCTTTTTTTTTTTTTAAACCTCTTTGTCATTGTTCTCAACAGGGTACTCTCTAGATTCAAGTTAAATCCTACTTTTCTGTTTTGTTGCTATACCAATTGGTTTTACTCAGCTGATCTATTATTCACTTCTTTTATTCTATTCTGAATATGCTTAATATTTCCCCCAGTTGTTAGCACAGTACCTTTTATAGATGTATAATATACTTTTCACTTGGCATTGTTCAACTCTGATCACAATACTTAAGTATGCCAGTGACATTTATCTTCATTTATTGCCCTAGTGCCTGGTACTGTGTTTATATGCAGGTTTTTCAACAATAGTGGATTTTTAAAAAGTGAAAAATAATGAATTGGTTTACCATCTGAAATTTTATCTTATTCCATAGTAAAGAGAGCTGAGACAGGTCTCCTGAGTTTAAGGCCTTGAATACTAGATTGGGGGGATTGGGCTTGCTGACAGTAGTAAGAGTAGTTTTAAAGGACAGACTGAAACTAATTTATATAAATCATTTGATGTATTAAAGAAAACACTGTATGGGTATTAGTGGGCTCCAGATTCCAGGCATAAATTTGCCAGTGTCTAGTTAGGTAACTTGAAGAATTCATATAACCTTTATTTGATAATTTAAATTTTTCATAAGCACACCATCTGTGTAAAGCCAAAATAAAATTGTCATGAAAATGTTATCAGCTGTATTTCTGAACTGAACATTTCTCAAGGACATGTATTAAACTTCAAGGTTGCTGTCTTTGAAATGTTAAGACATAATTAGGAAAAATCTGAAAGTCTCATTTTTTAGTTTTTGAAGTTCTTAAGTGAAGATTTCAGTTTTCTTTTGGATAAATTTTATTATTTAAGTTGGCCTTTTCATGTGAAAATATTTGACATACACATAATTTTGACGTCCTTAATGTAAAAATTTATTTTTCTAATTATTTCATTTGAATAAGTTATCAGGACTGGGATTACTTAGTTGTTTTGTAGTTTTTATCTGTTTAGGCCAAAGTGATTCTTCTTAAAAATCAGACTTTTTTTTAAAGTAGGTTTTACTCACAAAATACAATTCAGAACAGAAGATAATAGTAAAGAAGTCTTCTTCCACTCCCTCTCAACCACCCATTTTTCCTCCACCTTTTCTAAGTAAATGTGTTTTCAGATATCTTCTGTCTTCACAAAATATATTACTTTGTTTTTTTTTACAGAAGTAATATCCTTTATATACTAATATGGACCTTGCCATTTTCACTTAGTATCTTTGTGATTATTCCTTCTGAGCACTAAAGGAAGAGTTGTATGACCTTCCTGTTAATGATGGAAATTGTAGTTAACAGTGAACTATCACAAAGGGAACAGGAATCTCTGTACAGAGATACCTTTTACAAATGGAGATTTCTACTCTGGAGTCAATGAAAGGTTTTAAGGTTAATGTTAATTGTCATTTTCAAAATATTGGTTGGTTGTAAAAGAATGTTTTTTTAACATGGGTAAGCTCAGAATAATAATTATAATATATAAATCCAGTTTAAGAAATAACATTTTTATTTTTGAAACACCTGTGTCCCTTTTCCCTCTCCCTTCAGAGTAACACTGTCTTAAATTGTGTTTATCATACTTTTGTTTCTTTGTAGTTTTATCATAATTAACATGTAACTTCAAACTAAATTGTTTAGTTTTACATGTTTACAAGTGAAACATTTTCCAGTAATTTGCTTTTTATTCAGCGTACTCTTTAAGGTATCTATGTTAATGTGTAAGCGGTAGTTCATTGTTTTCATTGCTGTATGGTATTCCATTGCATTAAGATACCAAGATTCATTGTTTTCATAGTTTGAATATTTTTAGCATTCCATTTTATCCATTTTCCATTTACTTTGGCATATTAGCTCTGCCTCTCTGTTTTATGTTTTTAGGTGTTTGCTCTTTAACTTAATACAGCCTACCTTCAAACTATACTGCTTCATGCCACAATATAATGTGTAATGATATGTGAGGTCATTCTTATGTTTTCCTGTATGTAATGTTTTTTTTCTCTACATGTTTTTTCTTCTTTCTACATGTTGTCAAGATAATCCTTTTATCACTTTCTTGAGCAGTTGATTGTATTAAAATGCCTTGGTGTTAGCTTGATATTTGATGAATGTTTTATTAGGTTTGTAGTTTATTGTTTTGGGAAAAAATGTCACTTATTCCTTCAAAAAATGTTTTGGTTCCCTTCTTTGGGACTTCATTTACTTGTAAGACCTCTTGACATTGTCTTGTAGACCTTTGAGACTGTTTTAAACCTTTTTTTGCCATCTCTTCAGAAAGTGTGCTACATCTTCAAGTACACTGATCTTTCCTGCATTATCTAATGTTCTCTTAAATCCAGCCAAAGATTTTTCTTTTAAATTACGCTTTTTTTTTAGAGTAGTTCTAAGTTCACATAAAAATTGAAGGGAAGGAAAAGGTGTTTCCACTATATAATCCCTTCGTCCATATATATGCAAAGCTTTCTCCCTTATCAGCATCTCCCACCAGAGTGGCATATTTGTTATAATTAATGATTCTATGTTGATATAATTACCCAAAGACCACAGTATACATTATGGTTCACTCTTGGTGTTATACATTTTATGGATATGGACAATTGTATAATGCCACATATCCATCATTATGATCTCATACAGTATCTTTACTACCCTAAAATTCTCTGTGCTCTACCTGTTCATCCTCCATATCCCCCAACCCCTGACAACCACAGGTGTGTGTTTGTTTTTTACTATCTGTAGTTTTGCCTTTTCCAGAAGGTCATGCATTTGGAACTATACACTATATTGCCTTTTTAGATTGGCTTCTTTAACTTAGTAATACTTTAAGATTCCTCCTTGTTTGTTCATGGCTTCATAGCTCATTTCTTTTTAGTGCTGAATAATATTGCAGTCAATGTACCAGTTTATCTGTTCACCTGCTGAAGGATATCTCTGTTGCTTCTAAATTTTGATAATTCTGAATAAAACTGTATAGGTTTATAAACATCCATGTGTAAATTTTTGTGGGGACATGTTTTTAACTCCTTTGGGTAAATACGAGAGAGAGCAGTTGCTGGATTATATGGTCAGAGTGTGTTTAATTTGTAAGAAACTGTCTTCCAAAGTGGTTGTACCATTTTGCAATCTTACCAGCAATGAATTTCTGTTGCTCCAGATCCTTGTCAGCATTTGGTGTCAGTGTTTTGAATTTAGGCTACTGTAATAGGTATGCAGCATCTTATTATTTAACTTTGATTTCCTTGATATGAAAAGATGTTCCACATCATAGGTTATGTTTATTTGCCATGTCTTGTTTGGTGAGGTGTATCTATTATGGTCTTTGGCCCATTTGTTAATTGGGTTCTTGTTGAGGTTTAAGTACTCTTTGAATATTTTGGTTACCAGTCCTTTATCAGATACAGTTTTGCAAGGATTTTTTCCCAGTATATAGCTTGTCTTTTCATACTGTTGACATTATCTTTTGCAAAGCAGAATTTTTTAATTTAACAAAGTCCAGCTTATTTATTTCTTTCCTGCATTGTACCTTTGTTATTGTATCTAAAAAGTCATCGCCATACTTAAGGTCGTTTAGGTTTTTCTTCTAAGTCATTATAGTTTTGCATTTTGTATTTTATATTTAGGTCTGTTTATGATCCACTCTGAGTTAATTTTTGTGAAGAGTCTAGATTCATTTATTTGTAGATGGATTGTTAAAGCACCACTTGTTGAAAAGACTCCGTTGTCAAAGATCACTTGACTATGTGGGTCTGTCTTGCTGGGCTCTCTGATTTGTTCCATTAATCTGTTTGTTCTTTCACCAGTACTACAGTGTCTTGATGTTCTTCTCCTTCAGTATTGTGTTGGCTATTCTGGATCTTTTTCCTGTTTAAATAAACTTCAAGATCAGTTTGTTGATATCCACAAAATGACTTAGTGTTTGTTTTTTTATGTTTATTTTATTTATTTTTGAGAGAGAGAGAGCAAGCAGGGAAGGGACAGAGAAGAGGGAAACAGAGAATCCCAAGCAGGCTCCACACTGTCAGCGCAGAGGGAACTCAAACCCCTGAACCATGAGATCATGACATGAGCCCAAATCAAGAGTCAGATGCTTAACTGACTGAGCCACTCAGGCCCCCCTGACTTACTGGGATTTTGATTGGATTTGCAATGAATCTGTAGATCAAGTTGGGAAGAACTGATATCTTGACATTAGTGAGTCTATCCCATGAATGTGAAATAACTCCATTTATTTAAGTCTTTGATTTTACTCATCAGAATTTTGTAGTTTTCCTCATAAAGATATTGCACATATTTTGTTAGTTTTATACTTAAGTATTTCTCTTTTTTTGGGGTGCTAATATAAATTTAATTTCAAATTCCATTTGTTCCTTGTTGGTATTTGGAAAGTGATTGGCTTTTATGTATTAACATTGTATCCTGTAACCTTGCTATAATTGTTCATTAGTTCTAGGAGTTTTTTTTTTTTTCTTTTTTGATTCAGATTTTCTGCATAGATAATCATGTCACCAACAAACTAGTGAATTTTAATTTTTTAAGTGATCTCTACACCCATTGTGGGGCTCAAACCCAGAGCCCTGAGATCAGGAGTCACATGCTCCACCAACTGAGCCAGCTAGGTGCTCTTTATCTTTTTTTTTTTTTTTTTTTTTTTTTAAGAGAGAGAGCATGACCAGGGTGGGGAGGGGCAAAAGGAGAGGGAGAGAGAAAGAATCTTAAGCAGGCTTCCCACTTCATGTGGAGCCCAATGGGGGCTTGATCCCACAACCCTGGGATTATGACCTGAGCCGAAAAAGAGTTGAACACTTGACTGACTGAGCCACCCAGGTGCTCCCCCTTCTTTCTCTCTATTTAATTTTAATTTTATTTAATTTTATTTATTTTATTTTATTTTATTTTATTATTTTTTGTATGTGTGTTTGTGTGTGTGTGTGTGTTTATTGAGACAGAGACAGAGCACGAGCGGGGCAGGGGCAGAGAGGGAGAGGGAGACACAGAATCTGCAACAGGCTCCAGGCTCTGAGCTGCCAGCACAGAACCCGATGCGGGGCTTGAACCCATGGACTGCGAGATATAACCTGAGCCAAAGTCAGACACTTAGCTGACTGAACCACCCAGGCGCCCCCCTTCTTTATTTTTTAAACATATTTATAACTAGTTGTTTTAAGATTCTTTTTGTTTGCTTGTTATGTAGACAGAGAGAGCACGCGAGTGAGCACGAGTAGGGGAGGGGCAGAGAGAGAGGGAAACAGAAGCCCAAGCAGGCTCCATGCTGTCAGCACAGAGCCTGATGCAACGCTTGATTGCCCCAACCATGAGATCATGACCTGAGCTGAAATCAAGAGTCAAATGCTTAACCAACTGAGCCATCCAGGCACCCCTATTTTAAAGTTCTTATCTCTTACTCTGTCATGACATTTATGTTGATTTGAGTGCATGTTGGTTAATGGAATTTTTATGTGTTAGATTATGTTAGAGTGTTTTGCTTTGTTCTGGAAGGCAGTCAGGTTACTTGAATATCAGCTTTATCCTTTTGAGTCTTGTTTTTAAGTTTTGTAGGGGAGTTTATTAGAGCAAGTAGCCTTTAATAAGTCAAGCATCAACTATATATATTTTTTAGCTGTTGTTAAAAATACCCTACAAGAGTATGTGACAATATGTATGCAGCCTGCAAAGCCTGAAGTATGTACTACTTAGCCCTATACAGAAAAAGCTTACCAGCTCCTACTTTTGTGCTAAATTGTCCCTATTATGAATGTTCTTATTCTGAGCACCATCTGAATAAACCTAGATGTTCTTTGAAGACTACATTCTGGTTGGTTAGAACTTAAACATCTCTCTGCTCTGTTTGAGCCTTAGGAAATGTTTTGCTCATAGCTCCTGATTATTCTGTGGCTTTGTGGAATTTCACCTTGTACATTCACAGCTTTTTATTATACTTAAGGAGATTGGAGCTCTCTCTCAGCAAGAGGATAAGAATTTGGCTTTGTCAAATGGCCTGTACTGGAGGACAGAAAATTCCACCAACCTTTTGACGTCTTGTAGGGCTGAATTGAAAAAATTGGAGACTCAAGGGACTTAGAGAGGGAGATCTAATTCCCCTCTGCCCCTGGCATTCCCAAATTTTTAAGCTGCAAAAGCAGAGGCTTTAAAGCTCAGCCAAGGGGCACTTGGGTGGCTCAGTCAGTTAAGCACCTGACTTCAGCCCAGGTCATGACCTTGCAGTTTGTGAGTTTGAGCCCTGCGTCAGGTCTGTGGTGACAGCTCGGAGTCTGGAGCCTGCTTCAGACTCTGTGTCTCCCTCCCTCTCTGCCCCTCCCCTGCTTGTGCTTTATCTCTCAAAAATAAACATTAAAAAAAACTTACAAAGCTCAGCCAATAACCTATGTGATTCGTGGTGCTAAAGAAACAATAGTTGGGTAAAGTTCCTTGCGTGAAAGTGGGTTGGGGCTTCAATGAACACATAGGCGTCAATGGAGACCTCTGAGGGCACTACCTTAGTAATAGACACAACACACACACACACACACACACACACACACACACAGGTCATATATATATATATATATATATATATATATATATAGATTAAAAGAAGAATTTCACCAAAGAATTGCTGAGGACCTCTCAGGACAGTAAAAACTACAAAATTTACTGAAGGATACTAAAGGTGACCTAAATACATGATAGGGATTGGGAGACTCCAGTATTGTCAAAATGATAGCTCTCCCTAAATTAATCTATAGTATAGATTCAGTGTAATCCAGATCCACATCAGAGCAGATATTTTTGTGGAAATTGAAAAAGTGATTCCAAAATTTATATTGAAATGCAGAGGACCAAGAATAGCAAGACAGTGTTGAATAAACATAAAGCTAGAGGATCTATAATACTAGTTATCTATGTGAAGCTATGGTAATTAAAAAATTGGAATAATAGGAAGAAATAAGTGGTGCACAAAAGGACCCTGAACAAGCATGGTTTCTAATACTATAAATAAAGGCAGCTTAAGTAAAGTGAGTTTGTTCTCCCACCATGTACTTAAAAGAATAATGGGGTAGGGAAAGAGCCCTAGAAGAGAGACCGGCTGTCTTGTCTCTTTCTTACCTTTTGTATTATTTGTTGATAATAGTTGAGAGACTGCCAATAGTGGAAGAGTAAAATGTAATCTGTCAAAGGTAAATTGAAGGACATTTTCTTAGAACATTGAACTCTGATCTGGGTTGTGACTATGTGGATTTATAACATTTTCATTTTGTAAATACATTGTTTGATATAACTTTATTGGTAAATGAAAGCATCTCTAAATCTGAATTTTAGTGTTTTAGTAATAATTTATTTTTATTTTTAACATTTTAATACAGTAATAAAATGACTTTATAAAAAGTGTTAGGTGCATGACATTTCTGTATACTAAAGAAAAGAGGTAGACAAATACTTCCACCTAGAAATTAAATGCATAAGACCTTAAGAAAAATAAGTATATATATATTTTTAATTTTTTAATGTTTATTCGTTTTTGAGAGATAGAGACAGCGTGTGAGTGGGAGAGGAGCAGATAGAGAAGGAGACACAGAATCCGAAGCAGGCTCCAGGCTCTGAGCTGTCAGCACAGAGCCCAGTGTGGGGCTTGAACTCACTGACTGTGAGATCATGACCTGAGCTGAAGTCGGACGTCCAATCGACTGAGCCACCCATGTGCCCCTTTATTTATATATTTCTTAAAAAACTTTTAATTTCCACATTGGACTAGATTATTATGCCTATTCTGGAACTGTGCTGTGTGAGGTCAGCATTCTGATATATGCAAGTCTCTTGTTAACACAGTAATGTGCAAAAGAGAGGACTGTAAATGTGTATGTTGGTGAGTATGCACATACCTGTGTTTATGTTAATATTTGTCTTTATCTTGAAACAAGTTCAAACTTAAAGAAACATTACAGCTACAGTACAAAGAACTTTTATTTTCATAGACTATTTGACATGATGCCCACAGTCCATGCTTTAGCGGGTATGTCATACAAACAAGAGCATTCCATTACATAACCTTAGTATAGTCATCAAAATCAGGAAATTAAGATTGGTATATTACTGGCATTTAATCTTCAAACCTCAATCATGTTTTGCGAGTTGTCCCAGTAATGTTCTTTTTTTTTCCTTCTTCTTCTTTTAAGTAAACTCTATGCCCAGTGTGGGGCTTGAATTCATGATACTGATATCAAGAATAGCATGCACTACCAACTGAACCAGCCAGGCACCCCCTCAGTAATGTTTTTTTTTAATTACTTAATTTATTTTTAATTTTAGAGCAGGGGGTGGGAGGGGGAGGGACAGAGGTAGAGAATCCTAAACAGCTGATGCAGGGCTTGATTCCATGACCCATGGATTCAGGACCTGGGCTGAAATCAAGAGTCAGACGCTCAACTGACTAAGCCACCCAGTCCCCCTTCAGTAATGTTCTATATACCCCAAATCATTCATTGCATTTACTTGTAATGTCTGTTTTGTCTCCTTCAATTTGGTATAGTTCCTCAGTCTTTCCTTGTCTTTCATTGACCTTGACACTTTGAAGTACACTGGGACAGTAATTCTGTAAAATTTTTCTCCCATTTGGATTTATGTTCCTTCCTGGGCTATATGAATTTGCTAGGAATATGACACAAGTGATGCTGTGGTTTTCTGACTGCATCCTGTCAGGTGGTGCATGGTTTTGATTTGTCCCATTAAATACTCACTTTGACTACTTGATTAAGTGCTGTCTGTCCAGTTTTCCACTGTTTACTTTTTCCCCTTTGTAATTAGTAATGATTTATGAGGAGGTACTTTGAAACAATGTTAATATCCCATTTTTTATTCATCTCTTTATTCATTTATTAATTTGTGTTAGTAGGGTTTCCTATTTTATTCAGTGGGTCACTATAGAATTTAGTGGCTTCTTTGTCCTTCTGACGTGCTTATTTTTTTCTGAGTACTTCTCTACTTCCTTTTACCACAGATTGTTCTAGATTCATACTTTATTTTTGCTGTCCCAGCCCTGCAATCAGGTATTTTACAAAGAAGCCCAGTTTTCCTTTAAATGGAGAATGGTGTTTTGAAACCAATTTCAGGACTCTGGGTGTGGTCATTGCTATTGGACCCTGGTACTCCCAGACTGTCAGTGGACAGAAATCAGGAATTTAATACTACAGGGTTCATTCTAGTTGTCTTCTTTTCTTCTTGTATCTGCCTTTTCTGAAGGTAAGAACCCTGGTTTCCATTATACTTTTAATATAATTTACTTGATCAGTTTGTGTCTATAATTGATCTTTTGGTGCCATCCCTCTCCCATGCAGGCATCTCCTTCACTCCATTTGAACTTCCAACTCTGTGGGGACAGTCTGCTTCTGTTTATTCATGAATGACCTTCTATGGGCCACTGCAGCTCTTACTCCAGTGCTGTTTACCTGCCTAACTCAGTCCCACCCAATGTCTTTAGAACTAAATTGTTCAGAGAGAGAACTTGCCTGTGACAATCAGAGGAGCATCAGAGAGTGGGGGAGAGAGAATCTCAAGCAGGATCCCCAGTATCAGTGTGGGGCCCCATGTGGGGTTCAAACTCAGGAACCATGAGCTCATGATCTGAGTCATGAGTCAGATGCTTAACTCACTGAGCCACCTAGGTGCCCCTGAATGGGCCTTTTCAATTGCAGTTTACTTTTTATTAATGAAAATATTCACTGCTTGTTTTAAGTAGGAAGATGGCATCAGAAATATGTTATTTACATTGTTACTTATATAAGCATAAAAGAGAAGAAAAATTGCCATGTGAAAACTCTGGGTGGTATTAATTTACAGCAGGTTTTCCAGGGAAATAATGCATAGAGCTGTTGATTTTTTTCAGGGTTGATTGGCCATTCCCTTGAATTTAGCTAGACTGTCCTCTTTCTAGATTGATATTCTTGTTTCTACCAGTCTTGTCTTTGTCTTTCCAATGTGATTCTTTCACATATTTCACTTTTGGCACTCCATCCACTTCTGGAATTGTGTAATGAAGTCTCTGAAGGACTTGATGTTGGCTTCCCTCCTTTTGTTTCCTTGAGAACTTAGAAAATTAAAAATACTAAGGATTTGACTCCTACTTCCCTTATATTTTTCTTCTTTTCCTGTGGACTGTTTTCTTTGCTTTACCTTTATAATTAATTTGAACAGGGTATTAGTATTTTCTGGATCATAAGTGTTTTTGTATGGTATGTTTTCCCACCAAATGGAGAAAAGGCTTTTTGAGTCCTTTGTTCACATCATTCAGATCTTTTTGTTTTAGCACTTACTAATAGAAGTAGTCTCTAATTTGGTAGATTGGAGCTACTTTTTTAGGGCTGTGAGAGGAGTTTCTCAGTCTTTCATTCCTGTGCCTGGCACCTAATAGGACTAGCTCAGGGCTCAGTAAATATTTAAATAATGAATTATTTGGAAAATTAGCCCATATATGAGATGTGATTGACCTTGGACATTTGCATCTTCAAAGTCAATGTTTTCAAGAAACTAAAAATAGAACTACCCTATGATCCACCAATTGCACTATTAGGTATTTATCCAGAGGATACAGAAATACAAATTTGAAGGGGTACATGCACCCCAATGTTTATAGCAATATTATCAATAATAGCCAAACTATGGAGAAAGCCCAAATGTCCATTGACTAATGAATGGATAGAGAAGATAGGAATATGTAGTATAGATAAACAGTGGAATATTACTCAGCATTAAAAAGAATGAAATCTTGCATTTGTAATAAGGTGGATGGAGCTAGAATGTATTATGCTAAGGGAAATCAGTCAGAGAAAGACAAATACCATATGATCACTAGATGGGTGATGGGTATTAAGGAGGGGACTTGTGATGAGCATTAGATGCATATAAGTGATGAATCACTGAATTCTATTTCTGAAACCAATGTTGCACTTGTAAACTCAAATTTAAATTTAAAAAAAAAGCCATTTTTTTGGTTAAATGTCCTGTTATATGTAGGGTAAGTAGGTAAAAAAAAAAAAATCCAAAGAACTGATTTGGTCCTGATTTGGTTACTGGTTTTCTTTTCTGACAGACAGTTTGTCACAGTTTATTGGTTATCCCTGCCCGAAGCCAGAGCTTTGACATCCTGCAGAGTGCCATCAGTAAGCATTTGGTAAATATACTTAAAAAAAACTTACTTTTGTTACTTAAAAAAGCATAGAGAATTCTTAGTTAAGAGTGGGTTTGCCATAGGCAAGGAGTGAGTGAGTGTCCGGACTCAGAAGTCTTGATGTTTTTCCTGGCTGTTACTAATTAATTCTGTGACCTTGGAAAATCCCACTTTTCCAGGACCCTACTTTGTATACCTGCAATGAAGGGCCTCTAAAAAAAAAAATTGTTTATTTTATTTGAGTGAGAGCATGCACAGGGGACGGACAGAGAGAGAGGGAGAGAGAGAATCCCAAGCAGCCTCTACTGTCAGCTCAGAGCCCAACAAGGGGCTCGGTCTCATGAACCACAAGATTATGACCTTAGCCAAAATCAAGTCAGATGCTTAACCAACTGACCCATCCAGGTGGCCCTGCAATGAAGGGCTTTAAAATTATACCTCAGGTTCTTCTGACATGTAATGCTTTAATTAACACATACCTGCTGTTGGTGTATTGGGAATCCTGATTTCCACCTTGTCAAGTGTTCAGTATAGTAATGTCTTACTCCAGGGTGTTTTACTCATGTCTGAATGACTAGCTAAATTAAAGGGCAGGGGAAAGCTAACTGTAAAATGAACTTTGGTTTGTACATTTAATTACCTGAGATGGAGGTGGTGCCAGATATTAGAGTTTTCTAGTCTGAAGAATCTAAAAATCATGGAAATGTGATTGTTTCTATCAAGATTGGGGGGGGGTTGCATAAATTAATCCTTTTAAATGATGGTATTTCTGACCATCAGAAATTGTAATGTCTTGAAAATTTTAGTAGACTGTCATGGAGTGGAGGCAGTGGATTAAGTTAATAGTATCTCTTGAGTTGGCATGTTTTCAAAATTGTTTAATTAATTTTTTTAAGTTTATTTTGAGAAAGAGAGCACGCGTGTGCATGTAGGAGAGGGGCAGAGTGAAGGAGAGAGAATCCCAAGCAGGTTCCATGCTGTAAGTGGCACAGAGCCCAGTCTCATGGTTTGTGAGTTCATGACCTGAGCTGAAAGCAAGAGTTTGATGCTTTAACTGAGCCACCCAGGCACCCCTAGTAATTAAATTCTTAAGGGAAAACAGGACCTTAAGGTGTGGCAGGTGGCCTGTATTCTCTGCGTGCTGTTTTTCAGTAGCAGTGATGTTAACTCTCCAGTTAATGGGGTTTGCTTTTATCCTGGAGAGAAGGACTGTTGTGAAGAGGTCATTAATCTAATTTTTCTCTCCCTAGGTTGGCTTGACTGTGATTCCTGACAGTACAGCTGGCTGTGTTTTGGGCGTTATCTGTAAGCTCCTGGATCACACGTGTGTGCTTAGTGAGACTCTACTACCGTTTCTGGCTTCTTGTTGCTACAGTCTTCTTTATTTTCTGCTCACTTTAGAGAAAGGAGAAGCAGAACATCTAAGAAAAAGGTAATAGTTTTTGTACTCTTCAACTTTAATTTTTTTTGTACCTATTCCACTTCTCCCCACCAAATAAATAAGAATAAAATTAAAAAATGTTTTTAATTAAAGAGGAAAGAGTGAAAGAAAATTAGATTTTAGAAATATCCTGATTCTCTTTCAGAATTTGTGTAAACCTTAACTGGCTTTTTCTTTATGGTTTTGTAAATTCCCTTTGTATTGTAATGAGAATTTTTAGTTTTTTTCTTTTAAGCTACAAATCTGAAAAGTTAGATGGCATTCTAAAGTTTTTTGGGAGCTTTCCATATTAATGTTGTATAGGTCTAGCAAGAAAAAAAAATTCAACCTTTACAGGAATGTACTCACTAATAAGTACAAGCCTTTGTATTTTGTTTTGGGCTTTATTAGAACTGGCCAGAGTAGAATTTAAATTCTTGGATTTAAGGAAATTTTTCGAAGATGTTGGTGTTTATATTAGTACATTAGCTCTTACATACTATTCAGACTAAAGTTTCTAGCATAGTTTGGAACATTTCACTTTAAAAAAGTATTCTCATGCTTATGTTCTTATTGGTATGCCTATTAAAATTTTTTGTAGAGGGTTTTTAAGAAAAATCTAACATGAACAGAGGTAAGAAAATAAAAATTATTGCCTGTTGTTAACATTTTGATACTTGTCTTTCTAGTTTTTTTAACTTTTATATATCATAAAAATAAACATGTATGAAACATTTATATAGTTTAAAGAGTAAGTTTAAACTGAACGTCCATTTAACCAGCCTCCAGGTTCAGAAATAGAACATTATCAATGCACTGCTGTGTACCCTGTACAGTTACATTTCTCTTCTGTACCCCCCAGAGATCACGTTTGCGTGTTAAATAACAAAAATTCAACCTAGTAAATTTTAAACATGTAATTGGCTTTATTATTGATTCATTAATTGGGCAGCATCCCATCTAGCAAGTAGAGGGGAGCTCTAAAGGGATACAGAAAAGGACAGTTTTTTAAAGGTGGAACAGGGAGTGGAAAAAAGGAAATTATTAGTAAAGAATCCATTGTTGAGGCAGGGTGGCACTCCGGAATGGTAGTGATCTATCAGTACATTTTTCCTAGTGCTGATCAGGAAGTTCCCATTGTTGACTGGTTAAAAATCTATTGGGGGGTTGAATCTTCAGTTACTTCAGGTATTTAGTCTTGGTTTACTGACTTGGGGCCTTCACCTGAGTGATGCCATTTTGAGTCTGTAGTTTTCTTTTTAACGAGTGTTAATCGTTGCCTTCTAATTAAAAACTTTGTATCTATAAATAATATAATTTTATTTTGCATATTTTAAGAATTTTACATAAAAGGATCATACCGTATATTTTTGTGATTTGATTGTAATCATCATTTGTGAGTCATTCATGTTGATTCAAAAGTTTATTTTTGTTTCTCCATACAAGGGCTAAGCAAACTTCTTTCTGTAAAGAGTCAGATAATAAATATTTTAGGTTTTTCATGCCAGTAAGTCTCTTGTCAGAACTGTTCAACACTGCCCTGGTAATACAGAAGGCAGCAACAGATAACATGTAAATGAATGAATGTGACTGTTTCAATAAAACTATGTACAAATATGGGCTCTGAGCACAACTGGCTCCAGTACACTTGCTCTACAGTATTTTGTTATGTGAATGTACCTTAACTTATCCATTTTCCTGTCAACAGATATTTAGATTTTTTTTGCTATGTGTATGTTTAAAACTATGGATTTTACCTTAAATAGACTGTAAAATTTATACATAAATAAACATAGATTTGATGGTGTTTTTCTTATGCATCATCAGTCTTCAGGTCTAATAGGTCAAGAAATGGCTTTATAAATCCCAAGGCACTTTTCAGGGTTCAAAAAATTTTACAGTAAGCATCCCCTTTTATGAAATGTATATGCTGCTAATTCATCATTTCCTGTCATTTGAAATACAGTCCCTTTATTAAATACTTTGATGAGAAGTTTCAAAGGTCTTTTATATATGTATACATGTATGTGTATATATGTGTATATATATGCATATATGTGTGTATATACGTGTGTATATATTTATAGTTTTGGTTTTTTTTTTCTTTTTGAGAGAGAGTGCATGTGAGCAGGGAAGGGGCAGAGAGCTCATTTGTAATTTCTTATGGAGAAACATCCTGCTTTTGACCTTATTTAGCTAGACTGAATAAAATTCAGTGTATGAGTATTTTTTTGCCTGATAAAAATGCTTGGTTTTAAGTATTTTATGCTAGGTATTAGAAAGGATGGTATTTCCAGGACCCTGTGTATATCTCAGATGACATTATTTAGTCAAGGAAGTGTTGCCAGCCAGAGTCTTAGGTACTTAAATTTCCCTTTCCAGTTACTCCTACTTCCCTGAAAAGGTGTTTGTAGGATTATAAATAATGAGGATACCAGTCAAATTACTAGGAGGCTTTGATTTCACAAGAGCTGATCAAAAAGTCAGGCTTGACCAGTCCAATTTTAGTTCAAAACTGTGGCCACTGGACTTTAAAGAAACTATTCTGTCGTCTTTTGGACTCATTGTTAGTAATGAAAAATCTGTTTTCACTGAACCCTCTTGATTGTAGGTAGTAGTGTATTCCTGCTGTTTTCTCTTTATCTTTTTGGGTTTGCAAATCAGGGTGTGTTCTAATGTAAGTTTGTTATTATATGTACTGCTTTTTGAGACTTAGTGTACTCTTTAATCTGAGTCTGGGAAGTGCTGTTTCTGTATCTGTTACCTCTCCCATTGTTTCTCTTTTTTCCTAAAACCTTATTTAAATGTAGGGATCTTCTCTATCCTCTACCTCTTAACATCTCCCACTTTGCTTGTGTTTTATTTAACTCTCCCTATTGAGTTTTAATGTGATGATATTAAATATCATCACATTAAAACTCTATAATTTTTATTTATAGAGTTTTAAATAAATTTAAATATTTAAATAAATATTCTATAATTATAGAGTAATAGCTCTATAATTTTCTTTTCTTTGCTCTATTATGGGGTTTTACTTGGCTTTTTGTCACTCTTGCTTTTTCATGATTTACTGGTGTTACTTTAAAGTTCCTGTCAGTATTCTGTTTGTTCTTTTTTTCTCTGGTGTGAGAATTCTCCCTCATTTAGGGAAGGAGGTGAGTCTCTGGAGATTGTCTTTCATGGGGTTGAACAAACTCATGGCTTGGATTATATACCTTTTCTCTGAGTACATCTTTTGTGAGAGTTCTGTGGTGACCTCCCTATGGGTCAGTTTTACATTTGCATTTTCCTGCCTTCCAGGTCTATGCAGGGAGACCAGTTCTAGCGCCCTGCCTCCCACACCCAGGGCCTGAAGCCTCAGCTTCCACCACTTAGCTGTTGAAAACCCACCTAGCCCTAAAATCCCCGTCTAGTTCCATACACCTATTGGGGTATCTGTGACTTCTGTAATAGTTTCTGGCACCTAGAGATTTCACCCATTCTGGGTTTTAAACTTGGCTGTGTATTTTTTAAAAAAGTATTTTATCTGTGTTTGGAGTAGAAGGAGAGAGGTTGTTGTTTTCTGATCAGAACAGATCAGAAGTTTGTGGAGTTAGCTGAACTCCTGAAAATTGTATGCAAAATACTGAACTTTCATCAGTTTCTTTAGAGTGATTTTTAGTACTATTATATGCTTTTTGTTGAGTTCTGGTACCTTAATTTCATTGGTCTCAGTTCTATCCTTTAAATGCTTTATAGAATAAGTACAATTATTCATGTGCATGACAACTCTTAGGAAACCCTAGGAATGGCTGTTCATATGATATTCTTCTATTGCTTGTGGTACCCAGGTCTCTCGTATTTCTCTTTGACTTGACAATTTTCTTTAATTGCGGTGCTGTACTGAACTTTATTGTGAAGGTGGAGTACCAAACTTTATTGATCCATTCACTGTACTTATATTTAGTATTATGTAGAATCCACAAGCCCTTTTAGCACAGTTTTGATCGGAAATTATTTGAAATCCTCTCAAGTTAAAGTAGAAAATGAATATATTGGATCATTACAGGAGTAACTCATAAGATAAAACCCAAGGGGTAGGAATTGCAGAGGCAGGAATTGAAACCCATCAGGAACCAAAGTGGTTTTCTCTAGTTTTTCTTCTAGATTGTGTAGTCTTTATCGCTGTAGCTTTGCCTCATTATTAGCTATGTCTGCAGACTGGCTGTTTTCTTCTTGCACATGGCTATCCTAGCCTGGCTGTGCATGAGTCAATACTTCAAATAAAGTCTCCATAAAGAGGATCCAGTTGGCTTAGAATGGAGTCAGTGTCTACCTTTGATGGTGATGCTGCATCATGTAAATGGAGTTGGGGAGGTTGATCAGATTGTGAAAGGATTGCTGCCTCCACATCTGGGGGTAGTCAGATTCTCTTTGCAGGGTCTGGGGACTAGGAGGATTATGCACTCCTAATACAGAATCAACAGCAGACTAAGGTCAGAGTCTTTAGCAGTCAGTGGATTCTTCATCCAAAAGGATATTGTTCCATTTAATTGACACTCTTCTAGAATGCGGTTAGGCTAGCTGCAAGTCCATTTACCTTTATCATAGAACGTTTTTGTTCCAGCTCTATAGCCAAACCAAGGGAATGTTGCTTACTAAAATTTGGATTTACTGTTTCTGGCATTTCATGATCTGGTAACGTAGTAGCAGTCCACTTACTGGCTACTTTCTAAAATCCATTTTGGTTCCTTGTGAATACATCTTTCTCTGCATATCTGCCCTGTTTAAAACATTGAAGAACCTCAGAATCCATGGCACAGGGTTAAAATTTCATGAAGTTTGTTTTTGTTTTTAAATAAACTCTACCTTCAAAGTGGGGCTTGAATTCATGACCCCAAGATCAAGAATTGCATGCTCTGCTGACTCAGCCAGGTGTCCCAAGTTGTTTTCTTTTTACCAGTGAGATATTCTGATTTTACCAGTGGGATTTTTGATGGTATAATAGTTGGGATAGTGTTCATTGGTAGAAAACAGTATGCATATGTAGATTATTCTGTTCTTTGGCTAATCCTGTGTTAATATATGATCGCCAGAGCTTTAGGAATGTCCTGTTAAGCCCGGGAAAGTGTTGATTGCTAGGCTTCCTGGAACTCATTGAGTAGGGGAGAGCAGCTGATTCTTCATTGGATTTGCTTATTTAGTTGTGATGAAACCCCGTTGTTTTGATTTGTGGGGTTTTATCAGAAAACACCACATTTCTTAAAAGAACATTTTCAGTTTGGGGAAATACAGAAAGGGTACTTCTGTGTGTGTTGGCTCACTGACTCATTTCTGTCTGTTACTGTAGGGACAAGCTATGGGGGGTCTGTGTCTCCATCCTGGCTCTCCTGCCTCGAGTCCTCAGGTTGATGCTGCAGAGCCTGCGGGTGAACAGAGCTGGGCCTGAGGAGCTGCCTGTTGTGGGCCAGCTGCTTCGCCTGCTGCTTCAGCACGCACCCCTCAGGACTCATATGTTAACCAATGCCATCTTGGTGCAGCAGATCATCAAGAATATCACGGTAAGAAGCATGCACAGGGCTTTGTACGATTAGTACTAGAAAAAGGATGCATGAGGAGGGCATGGGGAGGGTGCTCTGGGGAGCCAAGGCCTCCTGTGCATTGACTGACTCCTGGAATGAAGCCCATTCTGTGGCTTCCCCTGCTGACTAGCACCTGTCACTTAACCAGAGGGAAGGTCTTTGATCCGGAGTCAGTAATAAAAGGCTTAAAATACTTAAATTGAATTAAGGTGGCAGGCAGCTTAGAAAAGGTACAGGGCATCAGAATCCCTCCTACCAGGATTCTGATACAGACTGTGGATTAATTGTGCTCATTTGGCATGTTTTCAATCCTGTCTGAGTTGTTTAACCTAGCTGTAGGAATAGTGACTTCATTGGGATGTGAGATCATTCAAGTAAAGTTTTTAGTGAAACTGACGACAAATGTTAGTTGTCATTAAAAACATTATTTAGCAGGAATAAACTTAAGGCCAGTTTCTAGTCCCTTAGTTCACTGGAGAATAAGAGGACGTTAAGAAGTTGCAGGCTTCAGGTTTGTCTGGTTGGTTCTGTGTTCATCTGTATCTGTTTTGCAGGGGCAGCTTTGTCTAGGATTCCTTTGGTGTTTTGGTTCGGAAGAGTTTTTTTCTATAGGTATTTGGGGGTTTATTAGTTGATATATAGTAATACTTCAGAGCAATAGAGCTTATATGTGTATATAACACATTCTCATTCTGAATATTCTCACTAGCCTTGTAGAAATAATGCAGAATAATTCAGAAATAGAAGGGAAGAACAGTCAAGAATTTGGATTATTCAGGGTTTGGAGAATCAGCTCACCTCGGTAAGGAAGAGAATGACAAATGGTCAGTCAGCCTTGCAGACTTATTCTCAGTTGATGTTAGTGCATAGACTGTGAGACGCTAGCATGCCAAGGGAGGTCCTGCGTGTAGGGATGGTTGATGGTGAAATGTCATTAGTTCTGGCAGTATCTGAGAGGGAACAGCTGGAACAAGAGACTAGTAGCACTCGTACTTGAGGTTGTACCCGGAATTTTCACTACCGATGGTAATGCCCAGTTAAATACTGTGGTGACTTCCCGCGGTGGTTGGTAAGGGGAGGATAGGGTTGTAGTGGTTCTGAGATCTTGTTTGGGTGTGGAAAATACTGTCAGATAGCATAACAGTTTTGATACAGTTCTCAAATTCTTGTTTTTCTCTGCAGACACTGAAGAGTGGAGGGATTCAGGAACAGTGGCTCACAGACTTACATTATTGCTTCAACGTGTATATCACTGGGCATCCCCAGGGGCCCACTGCATTGAGTACAGTGTATTGAATACAGTAAGAGGCACCGTGGTCCTTCCTGTTTGAAATTCTTTATTCACGTATATCTAATTTTGAAGAGAGACTGATGTAATGTTTGTCATTAAAGCTGAACTTTTAAAGAAGTTGTTTATGAACCTTCCTTTGCACTAAGGTAGGAAAATAACACAGGCTGGCTTCTTGGACTAGCACATTATACTTGGTCACAGGTGGGTAGAGTATTTTGCATTTCATAGAAACTAAATCCTTACAAAATACGGAGTGATTATACCTTCTGTTATTTACCAAGAAAGTAGAATCTTTGTGGTCTCCGTTCCAGTTCATTCTGACAGCAACAGAAATCAGTTTATTTGGGAATGATTGCCTTTATCATGACATTCAGCGCCTCACTATGGAGTTCTGTTACTTACAGAGGTTTTCTAGCTCCCTTTGCAGGAGCAAGATTTCAAGATAGTGCTATAGTTGTTTGAGGTTTTCCTACACTTAAATGGTACTTGGTTTGATCTAGATAATTCTTCTTTGAAAATTAACTTTGACCCATTATAATTCTTTTAAAGTTACAAGCTATCTATAGCAATTTATATTGACCCTTGAACAATGTTGGGGGAGGGTTTGGGCACTGCCCCCCACTCCCAGTCAAAAAATCCATGTATAACATTTGACTACCCCCAAACTTTATGTTGACCAGAAGCCTTACTGATAATCAATTTACACATTTTTTTTTTTTCTGAGAGGGAGAGCAGGGGAAGGGAAGAGAGAGAGAAAGAATCTTAAGCAGGCTCCACGCTGGGCAGGAGCTCATGAGCCCCTGGGAGATCATGATCTGAGCCAAAATCAAGATCCGGATGCTTAACCAACTGAGCCACCTAGGTGCCCCTACACCTATTTTGTATACATATTATATACCTAATTCTTATAATAAAGCAAGCTAGAGAAAAAGAACACATTTGCAGTACTATGGCTATCTTTATTGATACTATATGCATTTATTGAAAAAAAATCCACATTAAGAGGAGTCACACAAACCTGGTTGTTCAAGGGTCAACTGTATTTTCTTAATTATGAAATAACAATTAGCAAATTGTAAAAAAAAATCAAGGTAATTAACACTTTATTGCTGCTTATCTCTTCCTGTCAGGACAGGATGGCGGTAATCTTAAGAAAATGGAAATGCTTCTACTAGAAATATTTGGGCTTAATATGCCACTGTTTATGACTTCTGTCTACATTCCTATGGTACCTTTGCTCTTAAAAATGTGAAAAAACTGGGGCACCCGGGTGGCTCAGTCTGTTGAGCATCCGACTTTGGCTCAGGTCATGATCTCATAGCATATCAGTTCGAGCCCTGTATCAAGCTTGCTGTCCGCGCAGAACCTGCTTTGGATCCTTTGTCCCTTCCCCCCACCCCTTCCCTGCTTGTGCTTTCTCTCTCAGAAATAAATAAATCTTTTTTTAAAAATGTGAAAAAACTTATACTCACTGGATTTTATTTATGCCAGGTGTTCTTAGAGCTAGAATGTGAGTAGTTTTCCCTGCCAGTAGAAAAGGCATTTTGACAAGCTTGCTCACCTATAGGTCAGACAGAAAATACAACTGAAATAAGGCCTAAATTGGTACCTTAAGCATGAATGGTCTGGTCCAACTGATAAAAATGGCTGCTGTAGGACAGGCTCTTCCCCATCTCATCTGTTCTTCACTAGAGCCAAAAAACCAGGCTTGCATCAGCCGGCTGGCAGAAATCTCATGTTAGAGCTCATGTTCTTAGTTTTGCTTAGACGTTACTGTTAATTATACGTTCTACTTTATAGCTGTATCGACTGAAGTGAGGGCAGACAGTGCTGTGTAAGAGCAGAGAGAAAACATCCTGACATTGTCATTCAGTTGTTACCATGTTTTCAGGCTAATAAGGCTTTGGGCATGAATATTAAAGTTTTCTCAAGATGTAAATGTTAGTCAATCAACAGAGAATTAGAATTCTGCACTAGCTATTCCAGCTCCCCCGGACACAGTCTTCCTCCAGAGGCGGTCGAAGCTTTGTTTTGGTTTTTGATTGAGTAGCTGATTGCAGGTTATAAGAAAAATTCTTTGATCTTCCACTGTTCTCGAGGAGGTGGATACACTGCAAGTTGCTCACTGTTAAAAGCAAATACCAGAGAGATTATTTATTATTTTTAATACTTAAGAGTTCATTACTGGCGAGGTAAAGGGTTTAGATATGGACTATCCAGGGAGCTAGTAAGGTGATAGCCAGTTTGTTGTAGAGACAGGTGACTTACCAGCTTTGCATTTTATATCATCCTCCAAGATACAGGACATTTTTTAAGATCATTTATTTTGAGAATGAAAGCACGAGTAGGGGGAGGGCAGAGAGAGGAAGAGCGAGAGAATCCCGAGCAGGCTCTGCACTATCGGAGCAGAGCCTGATGCAGGGCTTGAACTCACGAACCATGAGATTGTGACCTGAGCTGAAGTTGGACGCTTAACCAACCGAACCATCCAGGTGCCCTAATACATGACATCTCTTGAAGAACCTTGACTGGGAGAGGCCAGGTACTTGAGCTGGGACTGGGACCTAGGTCTTCAGTCTTTCTAGAAGAACTGGTATAGCTTTCTCTATGCATCTAACATATACAACACAAACTCACATATACACATACTTCTCAACTTTCCATGTACCACACACTTGGCTATATAGTCCATTCTAGAAAATCATTTCATCTGAAAATTTCCTATCTTCAAGGATGACAGACTAACAGGCATATCAATCTTGAAATGGGTTTTTTAAGGCTTTTTTATGACTTTGAAGTTACTTATAGGATGAAAACGTCTAAGGTGTTACAGTTGGAAAACAGTGATGTATTCAACCCTCTTGCTGAGGCTAAATTGCTATGTTTCTCCTCTCTGTGGAGCAAAGAAGCAAACATGAAAGGTGAGTAGTTTCAAAAAGTTACAAACATGTCCTACTTTTTCTCTTCCTGGTTTTATTATGGTTAAAGTTATTTTAAAGTGAACTACCGATAGGGGGATTCTGTTTCTGGCTGCTTTTACTGTATCAAATCTTGAGTTACCTGCATACCCATCTGTAGATGGGCAGGAATATTCTGCATTCATACAAAGGGGTTACCATTACTAGTAATCACTTGAGCCATGGTTATTCCATTCATTGGAATGGGTTTTTAAGAGGTAGTTCTTGGGGCACCTGGGTGGCTCAGTCGGTTTTGTCCAGCTTTGGCTCCGGTCATGATCTAGTGGTTTGTGGGTTCGAGCCCCGCGTCAGGCTCTGTGCTGACAGCTAGCTCAGAGCCTGGAGCCTATCTTCAGATTCTGTGTCTCCCTCTCTCTCTGACCCTTCCCTGCTCACGCTGTCTACCTCTCTGTCTCTCAAAAATAAATAAAACATTTAAAAAAAAAAAAGTTCTTTTATATTAAAAAAGGGGGTGGCCCCAAATTTAGGTGTGTGAGAGCACAAGCAAAGGAGAGGGACAGAAGGGGGTGGCGGGGGGTGGTGGTGAGAATATCTCAAGCAGGCTCCACACTCAGCACAGAGCCTAACGGGCTTGATCATGACCTGAACCAAAATCCAGAGTCACCTGAGCTACCCATGTGTCCAGAAGGTTATATATATTACTTGTATACATATATGTTATATATGTATATGCTCTCTGACCAGTCCTGTGATGCTGGTTTGTGGGTGGTATGCAGGGGCCACTGTTGGATTGGAGAACAGGGATTGTAGAGTCTCCCAAATGCATGTAGAGAAACACAGGCCAAGGAGGCTATATACTTTACTATATCCAGTGCTTCCTCTTTAAAGAGGTAAAAGCACTAATATTAAAAGCCTCTCCCTATGCTGGAAGTTGGGAGCAACAATCCTTGCTCAAATATTTGTGTGCCATATAATTTCCTAAAAGTGAGTAGGATAGTGAGCAAATCAAAAGATCCTTAACCCCATGGAATTCTTAAAGCAAAAAAATGAGCTAACATTTTTATTCATGGAGAAGACCACAATTAATGTTCTCTTTTTGGTTCAGTTTGGCATCTGTGATTCAACATTGCAGAAATTTCTGTGTCTGTTGTGTCCATTTCCATGGAAATTATTTATAGATGTTTTCTCTATGAAACATATATGGGCTCCAGCTATTCTAGTTAGCAGCTGTGACAATCAGCTTACTGGTTAGTGCTTAATGTATGTGTAGACTTAACAAAACCTTGTCTTCTCCCAAGTTTAGGGTTAGGATGAGATTCTCTTAAGACCTTGTCTGTTTTCAAGCCACTGAGAATTACATGTGTAGGACAGACAAGCTCTTTGTTCATATGAAATCCCAAGAAACCACTAAGTATTTGAATTTGTTTATTCTGTCTCTTAACTGTGAGCCCTTTGACTAAAAACATTTTGTGTTTCTAAACACCTTCATTTTTAACATTTCTGATGGTCTCGAGAAAAATCCAGGACTAAGTAAAAAATGTTTTGATTATTTAAAATGTTACTTTTCTGGTAGATATATCTGACCATTGTTTTTGAAACTGATTTTCAATTCATTCAAGTAGAACAAAAGTTTTTTTTTTTTTTAAACATGGAAATTTTGAAAGGAATCAAAGCCTACAGTTGTAACTACCCTATCCACTACTCCCTTATCAAGCCTGCCTACATTACATGAGTTGCCCAACTCTCTATTAAAGATTGGGCAGTAATTACTCTGTCCCCTACCTCCAGATTCCCCCCCCCCCAATAAAAAACTAAATGAATGTTAAAGTTCATGCTGACAGTCATTGTTCACCTTCCAGCTGCACTCTATTCCTGCAGGATGACTGGATCAGCAAGGGTGGGGTGGGGGGAGTGTGTTGCCATAGCCACCCATGAACAACACTGGATCTGGCATTAACTGCTGACAGCACTGAACTTATCACCCAGATTTAATGCTGGTGTGAATGAAGGGGGCCCAGAGTAAAATACTCTTGTCTTGCTGCTGAAAAGAAAGTTCCCTGAGCATGAGTGAAATTGTGCATGGTGAAGCCTGAGCAGGACATATTATTAAATATTACATGTCCTCTTCATGGGGCCATGAAAGGCAAAAATGCCAGAATTTGTGATTAAGGAACTTCTCAAGTTTGGGAAGGAGATGAAGAATCTTAATATGAAATCAATGGA
This sequence comes from Cryptoprocta ferox, assembly GCA_028646485.1. NCBI lineage: Eukaryota > Metazoa > Chordata > Mammalia > Carnivora > Eupleridae > Cryptoprocta > Cryptoprocta ferox. The sequence continues at coordinate 30,095,291 of CM053568.1, forward strand.
ACCAGAATTCCCAAGGTATTTACTTTGAAGAATGACAATATTTTCATTTCCCCCTTCCTTTATGTGAACAAATATGTAAAAGTGATCAATAGGTACCAATTATTACCTCTACTGAAAGTCATGTTAGCCATAACTTGTGGTTGTGAAAATAATTTGTCTCTTACGGAGGAGACACATTGACTGCAGTAATAATTCCATAAAAGGGGAATGAAAAACATGGACATCTCAAATAAAATGACCATTGGAAACCCCTGGCAGATTCTCTGTCCTCATGTCTTCCATCTTTGGGGATGAAACAAAAAAGGCAAATGTTTCCCCACATTGTCTCCCCAATCTGCCAGTGCACTGGCTACCTTACCTGAATTGAGACGCAGCATAGAATGGGCTTTGGAAGATCTTGTGGGATGAGGAACTTTCCCTTCTTGAGAACAACCTGAAATCAACCAACAGTGACCATTTCTCTCTGACCATGGTTAGCTGTGGCCTAACCAAGTTCTAAGTTCCTTATTGAGGTAAAGGCTTGAACTTGCTGATATCTGCCAAGAGAAATTAGGTATGGTGTGGAAATACTATGCAGGCCCAGAGTAAAGTCCTGAGATTTTGCTGCCTGGGCTGCAGATCTATTTCTAAAGGTTCCTTGGCTCAACTTTTTTTCTTTTGGGGAGCTATCTAGGATTGTACTCTGTTGACTTTATTTGGATGGGTTCTTTCCAGAGCTAAAAATGTTCTAATTTAAAGCAGTTCATCTGCTGAGCAAGTATTTAGTATTGTGCATGGGTCTAGGGCATTCCCACAGATGGGCAGCCCTTGTACTATCTTAGCATAAGGAAGGTCAAAGTGAGGCAGGCAGGGTGTTCCTGCTCCTGGCGCCCTCCAAATGGGTAATGTAAGGGGAAGTCCCAAAGCAGTGGTCTGGAGGAGTTTAACAGGTAATGAAGGCCAGTAGAAGACCTCTTGATGGAGATGCCGGAATGCATCATCAAACCAATTCTGAACTAGAATTGCTGCAGGGGAGGCATTAAATGTGTGCTGAGAATTCTCCTGGTGCTTGTAAGATAAAAGTTTCTACCTGAATGGAGGTTTGCCCAGTGTAGTTAAATCCCATTTCAGATTCTGATGCAACACTCTGGGGGTGCTTGTTGTCAACTATAAAGTGCCCAGAAGGATACTTACCGTAGATTTGCTTGAGTACTAAGTGCCTGGTGGATTTTGTGCCTGAGCTGCCCTTGGATGAACTCTTTGTGGTCCTGCTTACTGCAGTGGTCTTTGGGGGGGTTAGTTCCAGTTCTTTCCTCCAAACTTGGAGCAGCAGTGCCAGGCACTCTCGGTTCCATCTGTCCACATCTCTGGTTCCAAGCTGCTTCATGTGCAGAAGGTGGAACAGGTGCTTCCTAAGCTGGTAGCTGGTGAGGTCAGAAGAGAGAGGAAAGGCTTTTAAGATTCACAGTACTGAGGAAAAAAAAGTTTCCTTAGGGTTCCTAGAAGCTATAGGAAGAGTATTTGCTGAGCTGGGAGATTCATTTAAGCTCCCATTCCTAATTTACAGTGGCAGTATATTTAATGTTGAATTTTTTTTTTAAAGTCAGTTTCTGAATTAGGAATCAATCAGATGAGTCTGCCCCTCAGGGTGGGTTGGGCCAATGTGTAAACAAATGAGAAGTACTATATAAGACTGAGGAGCTAGACGGCATGAGAGCATATGAGACTGATAATTCGTGGTGGTCTGGTAAGGCTTTTATAAGGCTGATAACTTGTGAGAGGTGTATGAAGCATTGTGTATTTGGTGATGGAAGGCTAGGCTACACTGTGGGAAGAACCAACATTTGTTCAGAGTCTGTTACATATAGGCACATTCCTTATGATTAAGATGATAAACCCATGAGGCAGACATTAGGAGTCTGATAAAGGCTGGGTAGATGGCACATCACCAGAGGACAACAGAGGTGGTTCCTCACTCTACTTCCCCTTAACGAGAACAACTAACAACTATTCTTGGATAAGACACCACTGAGAAAGTCCTAGAACGTGGGAGACAGGCTGCAGCCCTTGCACCACAGAGGCCAAGACAGACTGCATTGGGATAGGAGGAACAGCTACATGCTGACTGCACTACCCCTCCACCAGGCTGGTGTAGCACCACACCAAAATGGCAGTCGTTAGCCTATGGTTCCTCAAATGGGAAAAGGGAACCCAGGGTGGAATCCAGCACCCCCAGCATTGAAGGTCACTTATTGGGAGCCCCCACTCTGGTCTCACCCAATGGGGATTGCCAGGGAATCTGGGGCTTGACCACTGGGAGTCTGATGGAGAAGGTAGGGGCTTGCACCAACCAGTATGTGGATCTTGGCAGACCAAGTTTCTACCTGCAGTATCCAAGTAGTAGTCCCAATCTTTAATTTTGCTCATCTGTAGAGCCAAAACGGATGTGCAGTCTGACCAGGGAACTCAGCAGGGTCCCTGAGTGCAGTCCTTAAAGAGCCTTATCAACCCTGGAGTCTGGTCTCCTTCAGCTCAGGCAGGGGAGCTGAGGCATAACCTGACCCACACCTGAGTGTAGCTCCTGGCCCTGCCAGACTAAAGCCTGGGCAGAACACCTGGAGAGGTACAGCAGGCAGAGCTGATTATCTGCAAAGCAAAGACAGTGGCCCTATATAGCCAGGGAACTTGGGGTGCAGGTCAGCTTGAGTAAGCCACAAAGAACTTTTTGGCCTTAGAGCTGGTTCTCACGCTCTCCATGAGCAGGGAAAGTAATTCATAGCCCTAGCCATTGCTGAATAGAGCCTTCAGCCCATCTGACCAGGAAACCTAGCTAGACCATGGAGAAGCTGTGTAGCCCATCCAGAGCCCTTCTTACAGTGGCACTTGAACAGGAAGCACACCCTGGTACTATCCCTGTCTGCACTGCAAAGCTGGTGGCCCCATCTGGCCAGGGAACTCAGTGTATAATCGTGTCTGACTTGAGTCCCCAAACAAGCTGTGCTGCCAGTTCAGGAAGTGATGTCATAGCCCCACCTACTAGTAAGCCTGACTAGAAAACCCAGGCAACTGCACAGCCCATCCTAAAGCCTTGCTTGGGCAGAGAACCAACCCAGGAGTCCTATCCCAACTGTTCCAGCTAGCAGCACCCCCCACCCCCCGCAACCTGAGAGCTTGCCCTGCCCCCAAATAGACTGCCCTAATAGCAAGCTCTGCCTGCCCAAGGAATTTACTAGTAGAGATGTCCAGAAGCCCAAATTGAGCTTCCTGGTAAAGAAAACTTGGCTAAAGCAAACCTGTGAAGAGTAGACCACTTATTCAAATGTTCAGATAGCAACATCAGAAATTAAGAATCAAAAAGAATCAGGTAAACATGACACTGCCAAAGGAAACTAATAAAGTTCTGGTAACTGTAAAGAAGGTCTGTGAGGGGCACCTGGGTGGCTCAGGTCATCATCTCATGGTTCGTGAGTTCGAGCCACATCAGGCTCTGTGCTGGCAGCTCAGAGCCTGGAGCCTGCTTCAGATTCTCTCTCTTTCTCTCTGCCCCTCTCCCCCCCACCTCTCTCAAGAATATAAATAAAAAATTAAAATTGTTTTAAAAAAGATCTGTGAACTGTTCTACAAACAATTCAGAATAATTCTTTAAAAAAGTTTAGCGAATTACAAAAACGCACAGACAACTAAATGAAATTAGCAAAAGAATGCATGAACAAAATGAAAATTCAACAAAGCAAAACCAGGGGCAGGGGGCAGATAAAGAAACCCTAGGGCTGAAAAATACAATGTCTGAACTGAAGAATTCAATAGAGACCTTCAAAAGCAGACTTGACCATGTAGAAGAAAATCTGTGATCTAGAAAATGGCATTTAAAATGATCTAGTCAGAGGAGCAAAAGAAAAAATGAAAAAGTGAAGAAAGTATGTGGGACTTATAGGACATGCTAAAAAGAAACAACTACATTATGGGAATTTGAGGAGAGAGAGAATGGGACAGAAAATAAAGCAGTAATAGCTGAAAGTTTCCCAAACTTGGAGAGAGAAATGGACCTTGAGATCCATGAAGCCCAAAGGACTCTAAATAGAACCTGAATTAGTGCTACCCTGAGACACATTACATTGTCAAAAGTCTAATGTTGAAATAAGCAAAAGAAGTTATTTATATATATATATATATATATATATATATATAAGAACTCCCATAAAACTATGAATTCATTTTTCAGTAAAAACTTTTCAGGCCAGGAGAGAATAGGATGATATATTCAAAATATTAAAGGAAAATACTGTCAAGAGTTCTATAGCTGGCAAAATTATCCTTTAGAAATGAAAGAGATAAAGAACAAATTAAAACTTAAGGAGTTCATAATCTTACTAGACCTTCCTTGTAAGAAATGCTAAAGGGAATTCTTTGGAAGTAAAAGGATGCAATCATAAATACCTGGGGTGCCTGGGCGGCTCAATCGGTTAAGCGGCCGACTTTGGCTCAGGTCATGATCTCACGGTTCGTGGGTTTGAGCCCTGCATTGGGCTCTGTGCTGACAGCTCAGAGCCTGGACCAGGCCTGCTTCAGATTCTGCCTCTCCCTCCCTCTTCCTCTGCCCCTCCCCCACTCGTGCTCTGTTTCTGTCTCAATAATTTAAAAATAAAATTTAAAAAAAATCATAAATACTAAGAAGGTAGCCTAAAACTCACTGGTAATAGTATACATATAGTCAAAATTATGATTTGTAATGTTTGTGCATTATATACTTTGAAAAGTTTAAAAACTTAAGGGGTGCCTGGGTGGCTTAGTTGGTTAAGCGTCTGACTCTTGATTTCAACTCAGGTCATTATCTCATGGTTTGGAGATAGAGCCCCTCATCCGGCTCTGTGCTGACAACACGGAGCCTGCTTGGGATTCTCTCTCTCCCTCTCTCTCACCCTCTCCAGCTCGTGATCTATCTCTCTCTCAAAAGAAACTTAAAACATGTTTAAAAACTTAATAAAAGCAACCATAATTACAGTGGTAATGAAACTAGAAATCAATAATAGGAAAACTAGAAAATAAATGGAAATTAACATTTTCCTGAGCAACCAATGGATCAAAGAATGAATCAAAGGGAAAAAGTATCTTGAGACAGAAATGGAAATACAACACACCAAAACTTATGGAATGCAGCAACAGTTTTAAGAGGGAAGTTCATAGCAATACCTACATTAAGAAGCAAGAAAGATTTCAGATAACTTACTCTTAACTTTAAGAAAGTAGGAAAAGAACGAACAGTCCAAAGTTAGCAGAAGGAAATAATAAAGACTAGAAATAAATAAGAGCAGGAAAACAACATTAACAAAACTACAGGTTCTCTGAAAAGAAACAAAGTTGACAAGCCTTTAGTTAGACCAATTAAGGCAAAAAGAGAGATGACCCAAATCAACAATAATGATGAGAAAGGAGATATTACAACTGATACCCAATAGAAAGGCAAAGGACCATAAGACACTACTCTGAACAACTATATGACAAACTGGACAACCTAGAAATAATGGAAGTTATTAGAAACATAACTAAGACTGAATCAAGAAGAAATAGAAAATACATAAAGTCAGGGCACCTGGGTGGTTCGGTTGGGCGTCCGACTTTGGCCTCAGGTCATGATCTCACTGTTGGTGAGTTCGAGCCCCATGTCGGGCTCTCTGCTGACGGCTCAGAGCCTGGAGCCTGCTTCGGATTCTTTGTTTCCCTCTCTCTCTCCCCCTCCCCTTCTTGTGTTCTCTCTCTCAAAAAAAAGTTAACATTAGAAAAATTATAAAAAATACATAAAGTCAATGTGCTACATCACTATTAAATGAAAGAAAAACATAGTTACCTCAGTAGAAGCAGAAAAAGCATTTTACAAAATTCAGCATCTGTTCATGGTAAAAATTTAACAAATTAAGTATATAAGAAATAAGACCAGAAATTCCTAAGAGAAAACAGGAAAAAAAGCTCCTGGACAGTATATGTTGCCAGATTTTTTTTTTTTTTTTTTTTTTTGGTATGACACTGAAAGCACAAACAAAATAAACAAGCAGGACTACAAACTAAAAAGCTTCAGCACAGCAAAATAGATGATCAACAATAGCAAGACAACTATGGAAGGGGAAAAATAATTACAAATCTATCTGATAAGAGGTTATCACCTAAAATATATAAACTCCTACAATAGAAAAAAAAAAAAACACCCAAATAATCCATTGATAAAAATGGGCAAAGGACCCAAATAGACATTTTTTCCAAAGAAGATACATGAGTGGCCAACAGGTACACAAGATGTTCAACATCATTAATAGGGGAAATTCAAATCAAAATCATAATGTATCACATCATGCCTGTTAGGATGGCCATTATCAAAAGACAAGAGATAACAAATTTTGGTGAGCGTGTACAGGAAATGGAAGCCTTGTGCACTGTTGGTGGGACAGTGAATTGGTTTGGCCACTATGGGAAGCAGTATGTGTTTTCCTCAAAGATTTAAAAATGGAACTACCAAATGATCCATCAATTTCACTTCTGGGGATTTATATAGAAGGAAATGAATTATGTTGAGATATCTGCATCCATGTTCACATTAGCATTGTTTACAATAGCCAAGACATGGAAGTGTCCATCCATGGTTGAACCAATAAAGAAATTGTGTATATATACAGTAGAATATTACTCAGCCATAAAAAGAAGGAAAATTTGCTATTTGTGACAACATGGATGGACCTTGAGGGCATTATGCTAAGTAAAGTCAAAGACAAATTATGATTTCACTCATGTGTTATCTTAAAAGATCAAATTTGTGGTTACCAGTGGCAGGGGGTGAGGGGAGGAGGAACTGGGTGAAGGTGATCAAAAGATACAAACAACAGTTATGAGATAGATAAGTACTGGGGATATAATAATGGACAACATAATGACTATAGTTAACACTGTTTTATGGTAGACATGAGAGCTGTTGAGAGTAAATCCTAAAAGTTCTCATCACAAGGGAAAAAATTTTTTGTGTCCTGCTTTTTAATATCTACCTGATAATGGACGTTAACTAAACTTATTGTAATCATTTCATATGAATCATATATGTAAGTCAAATTATTATGCTGTACACCTTAAACTTATACAAGGCTGTATGTCAGTTATAGCTCAATAAAACTGGTGGGGAAAGAGGCTGAGTAACTTGGCAGAAGGTCTCACAGCCAGAGCCAGCAGAGACCAACTTTCAAACTTGGTGCCGTCTGGCCCAACAGCCAAATACTGCTAAGGTCTTTGATCTGTGCTATGTACTTGGTGGGCATCGGCACAAGTTTTTAAAAAGGATGGCAAAAGTAAGAGCTGTATTTTACAGGTTCATTCTGTTGCAGGGTTGGGCCTGGAGTGGGAGAGAGGTATGGGGCATGGGGATGATGGCTCTCTTAACATCTAACGTTTGTTTGATGGTGTTTGTCCCACATGCACTCTTAAACTTATTGAACACAGCTGTTTTGGAGCCTCTCAAGGAAACCTGCGTCACTCTTCTTTATCGGATTGGTAGCCGATTACTAGCCTATAAGGTGCTGCAGAAAGCAACAGACCCCAGGCCTGATTTTCCGATACACCAAATGGGAAATGAGCATCTTCCTGCTTCCTGAGATCTTTGTGGTCCTAGGTACAGTCCTTCTCTCTTGCCCTAAAGGCTGATTTCACTCAAACTGCATGATTCCTCTTTTTTCCTGTAGCATGCCAAACCAGGCATCTCTCTACTAGAATATAGATCACATTTCCAGAAAGCTAACTATGGAGAAAAGCTGGAGATAATGGGGCAATACTGCTCCATAGTTCAGCTTCTTTGGTTTGTGATACTAGGGATCTTCCACATCCTCCGCTTTGTGAGCAGAAAACTCACTGGGAAGCCGAGGTGTTGGCTTTCATTGTGTACAACTTCCACCTAATCGGTTGCGGTATGCAGACTTGAGTCTCTGTCCAGATGATAGGATGGTGCCAGGGGTCAGAATAACAGCCTCTGTTCTTCTGTTTTCAAGGAAAATAGCACTTCTGGTTTGTTGAGAGTCCTAAGATGCCTAGCCATCACTATCAGCCCAGGGCTCATGGCTCTTATGGTCCAGCCCGTCCTTGCTTATTGACCTTGCAACATGCTAGAGAAGAGCAGATAGGAAGGTAGTTAGAAATGTTCGGATAAGACGGAAGTGTTTAACACAGCTGCTCTTGGCCACATCAACTTTCCAGCCTCACTTAGATCATCCATTGTCCAGCTTCAATCTTGAAAATAAAGTCTTGATTGGTAAAAGACTCCTACTTTAAGCCTCACTCATGGTCTCAGGTTCACTCTGCTCGCCCTATCCCTGCCCATTTCCCAGTCTGCCTCTCTCCGTCCTCAACAGGTGTCCTATGATAGTCTGCATTTGTGGAGCAGTTGTGTGCCAAGCCCTGTGCTCTACCCCACCCCTTGTTGCTTCTTAGACTTGGTCTCAGACATCATACCCTGCTCCAGGACAATGCTGTGAGCTCCTGTACTTAAAATAGAAGATGCACAAGGCTACATGACAGAATCAATGGGACTTTTCTACTGTCGCTAGACATGAGACTTCCCACAATGTGCAGCATCCCACAATCCCTTTGGGAGTCGAAGTCCCAGGTCTCAGAATTGCACAATGGTGCAGCCAGAGGGCCTGTGTAATTGCCTCCCCAGATGGGCCTACAGACTATGAGCCCACTGTTCCTGGGGGGATGACGGAAAGCTCATTTGCTGCTATGGACACTTACGGACAGGACCTGTCAGCTTCTGACTCTTCAAAGGAGTCAAAGAAACAGTTTGACTGGAAGGCATTTCAGCTAGGGAGCAGCTGTGGGGCCTGATATGGTAAACCTTGTTGGCTTGTTTAGATCCCAGGTTTCAGCTGAAATACTTAAAAAGTTCCTCTGGGATGGTAGCCAGTGCCCCTCCTGGCAGAGCTCCCCAAGGAGGGGGAGCAAGGACCATTCCCAACTATGGCTTCAGAGGCAGATTATCTCAGCTTCAAGCCAGCACGGCACTACTAGCTCTCTAACCTTGGTGGGTTTATTAACCTCTCTGTGCTTCAGTTTCCTTATCTGTGAAATGGGGGATAAGAACAGTGTCTGCCTCATAGGGTTATTGGGAAGGATTAAATCAGTTAACACAGTGCTTGCTTCGGCAGCACATATACTAAAATTGCAACGATACAGAAGATTAGCATGGCCCCTGTGCAAGAATGACACGCAAATCGCGAAGCGTTCCATATTTAAAAAAAAAATTCGTTAACATACGTAAAACTACTTAGAACAGCATCTGGCACAAGTGCCTAAAAAATGCCAAGTACTAGTATTAATGACAGTAATAAAAACATCCCCCTGTAACAACATTACCTTGACGAGCGTGAGCACCATCCAGGCAGCCCTCTTCCCCCAGCCTGTTCTAAGGTGAGGAGCGTGAGGCCTGCCTCCACCGCTGTTATCCTGACCACTGCAAACACTGCCTTTACTGAGAACATATGGGAAAGGCCCTTGAGTCCGAGCTTCAAGTACCTGATCTGTATCACCAGGACAAATCATTTTTCTTGAGATCATTTGCTCGCCTGAAAAAATGGGTACACTGATCCGTACCGTGACAGCTTCCTGGGGTGGCTGGGAGAGCAAAGGGGTTCAGGCAGGAGATGACTATAAGACCAGCAGCTCGAACAGACATGAGGACCCACTGTAGCAAAGGCCGTGCCAGCATGGAGCAGATCACCCGGCTCCTGGCCAGGCAGTCCTTGGCAACACAGCCCCTGAGGCTCACAAGAACCTCTCCTAGTCGCTTCTCTTCTCTGCCAACGTTAGGGTCTCTCCGCCCTTTTATCTCCTGACAGGGGTGTTGACATGCAGCACACCTGTACTCTCAGTGATTTGCTTGCTTTGTTCCCCCATCAACCTTCCTCTCTCTGGAGATAGAGGCCACCTGACCCCCAGCTGTGGGCAATGGCTGCAGCCCTCCCCCCGGCTCTGGCCATTACTAAGGCTTAATGTAGATTTAGGCCCTACTGGGGCCTGCAGATAGATGAATGAGACTATGAAATATGTGAAAACCTTGTAGCAAAGGACTCCTCCAATCCTCCCATGATTACTCCCTGGAGGGATCTGTCTCTGTATTTCTCCACCACTACTCCTAGCACCTACCCCACATTCCAAGCTGGGCAGGTGCTCTCACATGTTTTTGCAATATGTTTAATATTCAGCCACTCAATCCACCATAAATGCACCCTGTCTTAGGTACTTGGGGTCTGACTAATTTGTGGGTTGTAAAAACATAAAAAGAAAAAGAAAATATCGTCCATGGGTAGTGCTTCAGAAATTACACAGTGCACACTATCTCGTTCAACAGCCTGCCATATAAACAGGATGGGTGCAGCAATTACTAAATCCTATTTTACAGATGAGAAAACTGAGGGCCAGGGAGGCCGTGATTTGCCCAAGGTCAGATGACTTGTCAGAAACCTGAAACTCAGGCTTCCTGGTTATACACTGAGGCTTTTTTCCTTTACACCAGCCTACCCTGGGTGCTTCCTACCTTTCTTGGCAAAAACATCTTCCAAATAGCTTATCCAATGTAAATAACTAGGACCTACACATGAGTGAGTTTTATGGGCAGGTTCAATAAAATTGGCCTTGTTGTGCCAGCACATGGAATTCACTAGAAAATGCCACCGAGTACAGGGTGTGTCATGTTGGGAGCGTCAGGACAACCACAGATCCAGAGACGCCGCCGTGGCACCCCCATCGTCCTACCTTCTCCAGGCCCGCTGGATGACAGCTGCCGCCTTGTTCTTTTTGCGAAACAGCTCTTTCCTGCTTCTTTCTCTCTGGATTATCTGCAGCCGCAGCTCTACGGGGAGAAGGTCAATATTGACACTCTGCCCAGAGAAGGGACCAGGTGCTGGATCAGTCTCCTTGGATAGCTGAGTGTCCTCAGACAGGGTGGATGTTCCCGACTTCCTGACTCCTGACCTCAACACCTCTGTGCTCTGTGGCAAATCTGAGTAGATCCCTCCTGCGAGCTTGTCCTGTGTCACTTTGTTTCTTGGTGTCCGATGGTGGAGAGGATTCTGCCCAGCGTGGACCACCTCCCCCTTGGCACTGCCAGGCCGGCTAGAACCAGCTGGGGAGCCCCTTCCTCCTCTGAGCTCTTGAATGCGCCTTTTCTGGGAGGCACATCTGGCCTTGGGTGCTGGGTCCTGCCGCCTGCTGGGCTTCCGGTGGCCATCCTGCTGTGGAAGGCTTGCAGCTGGCCAACTGGGGTCCCCTCCTTCCTCATCAGGCCCAGCCACCCTGATGCAGGAGGGCTGCTTTAAGAAGCCTTTCCCCTTTTCACATCGCCGCTCACCAACTGTCTCACCTCTGGACTTCTCAACAGAGGAGACTCCTGGATGCCTGTTTCCATCATTGGCTTCACTGGGGCTGAAGTGGACACAGGCAGATCGGCCTTTAGACTGTTCTCTGGGTGATTCTTGGGGAGATAAGGAAAAAAGGAAAGCATATTTACTGTCCCAAACTTGCATAGTAGGGCAATTCTACTCATTTTTTCACATAAAATACTCAGACTTGTCCTATAGCTTCACCATGATAGTAGTATAGAACAAATTGTTCAACTTCTATTTCTATCAATGGAACGTTAGATAACCTGAAATCCTTCCTGTTACAAGAACCTAGAAATGCTGACGCAAATACAATAAACACTCTTTCACAAGCACCATAGTGCCTTCAAGATAATAAGGGAAATCCTTAGGAGGCTAAAAATAAAGAGAAAACTGAAAATCCGAGTGTTAAGCAGGTGAGCTGATCTAGTAGCCATCTGGGCAGATAGTAGTGGTGGAGTGGGCAACAGTTGGTCTTATTAAATATCTGGCTATGTTTTAACATACAGACAAGGAAAGAAAATGAGGCCTAGCAGGCAGACTGTTAGCTAGAATCATGGCCCTGCATGAAGCCAGGACTCTTGAGGGGGTAAATCCTTTGGGAAACGATAGTCCAGATTAAAAAAAAAAAAATCTAATTGCCAGCACTGGGAAACAACAAGCAAGGTTGTCTTAGCCTGGGTTCTGGATGGGGGAAAGAGTCTCCCTTGAGAATTAGAAACCCAAGTTCTCTGCCTCACATGGCTTCATATTCATTGATTCTCAACCCATTGGAAAAATTAATGTAAGAACCAAGATGATGGTTGGTGCAGGATGCTTTGTAGAAGCAAACACAATATTGCTTTTACATGGTATTCCCTCAACTGAGGCCACACAGAGGGGTCCTTCTGAATGACTTCATAAGCCAAAATTATAAAATGCATGAGGAAGCAATCTACCATGAATGAGTTAACAGACACAATAGCAGTATTAGACTGGGAAGAACTTAGCTAATAGGACAGTGTGCACATGCACACATACACACACACATGAACTGATTAAACATACAAAATAATTTAAAAATACGAGAAAAGAATAGACCTATTTGAAAAATAACTAAATACAACATCTAAAATGAAACATTTTGGACTCAATTTCAAAAGCAATGAAGGAACTTCTTCTGTAATGGCAGAATTGAGGCATACTCACCACTAAGGACAATAGAAAAGCCTAACAAAGTATTACAAACCACCTGTCTGAAGGCATTGAAGAGCTAACAAGTCAGGAAAAATATGGGGCTGAGACAGGAGAATCAGGTAACCAGCAGAGATGAGCAAGGTATTTGGGGCCATATGTTCCTAGGGGAATCATTCCCTCAAGGTCTGGAGGACAAAACTTAGGAGTCCAGAGCCTTGCAAGAAGCATTCTTTTGGACTGGAACCCTGGAGGGCTAAATCTTAGGAAAAAGGTGAATGTGTAGTAAATTGACCCTTGCAGTGACTGAGTACAGCTTTGCATCATCTCATTTCTGGAGACTGGATTTAGGTGATTGTGGGTTGTTCAGGCTCTTAAATGCCTGCCAGGAGTCAATGCAAATCCTCTCTGGAGGAATTAATATCATCCTAGGTCTCAAGTTATTTCTATAATTCTTTATATTAAATGTCTACCACTAAATCAAAAATATGCAGGCAGATAAGAAGACAACACAAGACAATAAAATGGACACACAGGGTATCCAGATAATGTGTTTTCAGAAACAGACTTTAAAATAACTATTTTACAGTGCAAAAAAGTACCTAAACTAGCTATTCTTCATGTAAGACAAAAGGGGATATAAGAAAATATGCTTGTATCTGCTTATGTGTTTTTAATTTTTTAAATGTTTATTTATTGTTGAGAGAGAGAAAGAGAGCACGAGTGGGGGAGGGGCAGAGAGAGAGAGAGGAAGACACAATCCAAAGCAGGCTCCAGGCTTTGAGCTGTCAGCACAGAGCCTGACATGGAGCTCGAACTCATGAGCTGTGAGATCACAATCTGGAAGTCGGACGCTTAACCAACTGAGCCACCCAGGCACCCTTTGTATTTGCTCATTTGTATAAAAGAAATGTAGAAAGGATAAACCAGAAACTGAAGAGATTGGGTTCCTACTGGAATGGGTCAAGAAAGGAATAGAAAAAAGAGGGAAATGGGAACAGGGTAGTGGGGCTGCAGGGTAACAACACTTCTCTGTGTATATCTTTTTGTATAGCTCTGACTCTTAGAACCATTATAATGGCTCACATACACCAAAATAAAAGCCCCAATTAATGAACAAGATACCACTACACACCTATTAGAATGGTTGAAAACCCAGAAACTCTGACAACACTAAATGCTGAAGAGGCTGTAGAACAACAGGAACTCTTCATTCACTGCTGATGGGAATGCAAAATGGTGCAGCTGCTTTGGAAGACAGTGTGGTGGTTCCATACACACCTACTCTTATAGTACGATCCAGTAATTGTGCTCTCTGTTATTTACCCAAATGAATTTAAAACTTATGGCCACCAAAACAAAAACAAAAACAAAAAGAAAACTGCACATGGATATTGAGGGTGGCTTTATTCATAATTTCCCAAACTTGGAAGCAACCAAGATGTCCTTCAGTAGTTGAACAGATGATTAAACGGTGATACATTCAGACAATGGAATATTATTCAGCACTAAAAAGAAATGAACTGAAAGGAAAGGAGCGCTAAACAGAAATGAGCTATCAAGCCATGGAGGATATTCCTAAGTGAAATATTACTTCCCTTGCATGAACATTACTAGTGCATATTAGTAAGTGGGGAAAAAAAGCCAATATGAAAAGACTACCTATTGTGTGATTCCAACTAAATGACATTTTGGAAACAGGCAATACTATGGAGATAGTAAATGGGTCAGTGGTCGCTAAGGGCTCAAGGGAGGGAAGGATACATAGGCAGAGCACCAGGGATTCTTAGGAGTGTGATAGTTAATATTATGTGTGAACTTGACTGGGATAAAGGACACCCAGACAGCTGGTAAAACACTGTTTCTGTGTGTATCTGTGAGCCTGTCTCCAAAAGAAATTAGCATTTGAATTGGTAGACTGAGTAAAGCTCTCACCAATGCAGGTGGGCAATAGTCTACTGAGGGCGTTAATAGAAGAGAAAGTTGGAGGAAGAGCAAATTTGCTCTTTGCTTGAGCTGGCAAAGAGACAGCGTCACCTGCCCTTAGACACAGGTGCTCCTGGTTTTCCAGCTTTCAGACTTGCATCAGGACTTCTACCATCAGCCCCCTCATCCCCCTGATTCTCGGGCCTTGGGACTCGGCCTCACACCATCTGCTCCCCTGGTTCTCAAGCCTTCAGATTCACTGAATCATACCACCAGCTTTCCTGGTTCTCCAGTTTGCAGGCAGCAGATCGTGGGACTTCTCAGCCTCCATAATCAAGCGAGCCAATTTCTATAACAGACCTCTTTTATATATATCCTATTGGTTCTGTTTCTCTGGAGAATCCTAACACAGGCAGTGAAACTATTCTGTATGACACCGTAATGGTGGATACAGTATACATTTGTCAAAGCCTACAGAATGTGCAACACCAGGCATGAAGTCTGATGTAATTTATGGACTTTGTGTGATAAGAATGTATCAGTGTAGGTTTATCACTTTTAACAAATGTACCACTCTGGTATAGGATGTTGTTGATAGTGGGGGAGTATGCACGTGTTGGAGGCCAGGAGTGTATGGCCTTTCTGTTTCAATTTTGTTGTAAATCTAAAACTCCTCTAAAAAGTAAACTCTATTTTTTAAATTTTTAGTTATTTCCTGTATTTTAGTTTTTAAGTTTATTTATTTATTTTGAGAGACAGAGACAGAGAGCAACCACAGGAGGGGCAGAGAGAAAGGTAGAAAATTCCAAGCAGGCTCCACACTGTCAGCACAGAGTCTGATGTGGGGCTTCACCTCATGAACTATGAGATCATGACCTGAGCTGAAATCAAGCGTCGGACGCTTAAGCGACTGAGCCACCCAGGTGCTCCTAAAAAGTAAACTCTATTAAAAGGAAAAAAATTAAGAGGTACAAACTTCCAGTTCTAAAATAAATAAGTCACGGGAATGAAAAGTACAGCATAGGGAATATAGTCAATAATATTATACTAGTGTTGTATGGTGACACACGGTTGGTACCCCTGTGATGAGCATTGCATGTTGTACAGGACTGTCCAGTCACTCTGTTGTAAGCCTGAAACTAATGTAACATTGTATGTCAACCACACCTCAATAAAGAAAAGGAAAAATAATGAAGAAATGGAAAGATGATATTAGATACTATTAACTAGTAATAAAATAATGTAATTTGGGCCTTAATATTGATAGATCAGTGAGAAAAAAGACAAAGCTAAAGATATACCCATATGTAAAAATATATAATAAAGATAGCATTAAATTTTTAAAAATGTTTACTTATTTATTTTTGAGAGAGAGGAGAAAGACAACAAGCAGGGAAGGGACAGAGAGAGAGGCAGACACAGAATCTGAAACAGGCTCCAGGCTCCAACCTATCAGCACAAAGCCCGACACAGGGCTTGAGCCCATGAACCTGAGCCGAAGCTGGCTGCTTAACGGACTGAGCACCCATGCGCCCGATAGCAGTTTTAATTTGTGAGTGTGGACCCAGACAGGGATACTGTACCCCTCCCGAAGCCGTCATTCACAAAGCCTACTGCCAATGGTGTAGCTCCATGTGTATGGCCATGAAGATCATTCCATGTATAGGGCTAGAACAACTGCCTATTACCTGAAAAGAAGTCATTAGATTCCATCACTTTATAAAAAATTAAATTTGAGATAGTAAAAATTGCTGTGTTTATTAGATCTCGAAGTGGGAAAAACCTTTTCTTAGCATAAAACCACAAGAAGAAAAATCTCAAAAGAAAAAAGTAAACAGAATTAAAAGGCAAAATGAAAAAAGACATTCGTTACGTATGATAGACAAAGGTTACTATTTTTATTATGTAACAAACTTTTAGAAATATTAAGAAAATGAAAAACCAATATAAAAATCGACAGAGGACATCCATGAACAGTCCAGAAAATAAATACACAAAGCCAATGAAAATATGACAAAATTCTATCCTGCTAACTAGGATTCAATAAAATCATTATTTACCTACATGGAGAGAGTTTTTTGTTTCGTTTTGTTTTGTTTCTGCTCTTAAAAGGGTAAGACAACCTTCTGCAACCTTCCTGGAATTAAATTTGACAGGATGTTTAAAGAGCCATAAAAATTAGAGATGTACACAAACATTTATATGAAAGGCTATTTAGCTTATATGTCCTACAACACAGACATGAATAAACAAATCATGTTGTATTCATAATCTGATATAATACTAAGCAGCTACTAATATTTTTGTTGAAAACAAGGAGATAATGTAAGAAGATCTCAAAACAGGACTCCCACGGTTTTCCGAATTAAAACAAGGAAAGTTCTAATAGATGGACTGGAACCAAAGTGACAAGAGTTGTTAAGATTAAGGAAGATTTTTATTTATATTTTGTTCTTTTCTGTTTCAAGAATTGTTTTGTAATGTACATTAACTAATTTTGTAACTAGGAAAAAAATGTCATTTCCTGTTTAAATAAAAAGTACCCACTACAAAAAAAAAAAAAAAGTCGAACAATTAAAATCAGCTAGGGTGTGGAAAACAACTCAAAATGGAATATAAATAATAACAAACAAACCTAACTGTATTACAAAGGAATGAGGTAACCACACTAAAAGGTGAAGAAGAAAACGGACCTAAGTAACTATGTAAAAACATATTTTGGCTGAATACTGTAAGGACAAAAAGGACAAAAAGAAATGTATGTAAATACTGTGCTCTAGGTAGTAAGTTTGTCTCTCACAGGGGTGTGGGTTAGCAATTCTGAGACTGCTCTGTGTGTACACTGGGATTGGACAAATAAACGTATGTATCATAGATGATGGGATCTTTCACTGCTGGAGGGAACACTTCGAATAGAAAAGAATAAACTCTGTGTTGTTGAATGGAATTGGAGGTATCCTAAATATGAACTCGTGTGTGTGTGTGTGTGTGTGTGTGTAATACACATACACACAGATAGATGCAGAAATAGATGTACATAATTTTTAGCTCTGTCTGCTGAAAGGGTTTAGTAGTAATGGTACTCAGTAGTAATATGCCTACCTAGCACTCAGATCTTGATTTCTAATACCATTCTTCAACAAAGGGACCCAGGGTTCCCTGGAGAAGTGGTTCATTCTAGGGCTTTGATTTGGGTAGAGATATGATGAGGTTTCATTTTGAAGAGACCCATCTGTTCACAGAGAGGAAAATGGATTAGGGGAGCCAGAGCAGATAAGTAAAAACAGTTAGGAAGCTACTATAACAGTCCAATACCTTAGAGATGAAGGTAAGACGATGTCAGGCAGAATATATGGTGGTGGTGGATAAGAGAAGAAAATGGGTTTGAAAGATATTTAGGAAGTAAACGAGATAAGACCTGGTGACAGTCGCAGTATGGGTGGTAAAGGAAAAGGAGATAAGGATTACCCCTGGACTGAACATACAGATGGATGAGTATGTCATTAACCAGTACACAGAGCGGGTTTGCATAAAATTTTCACCTGTCCTGTCTTAGATGGGTTGGGTTTGAGATCCCTTTGAGACATCCAAGTGAAGACGTAAGTCCATCATTAAATATACATAATTGGAACAAGGAAAAGAGGTCAGGGAGCCTTTGGCTATTGGTGGTAAGTGATATTTCTGCCTTCGCCATTGTCTCTGTGCCGAATGGAAGGGCCCACGTACTCCCACCAGTTATACCCACTAGCTCTGCAGCCCATATGGTGAGAAGCAAGAAAACACCAGGGATGGCCCTTAAAACAGAGAGTTTCTCTTCCACTAGACTCTCCTGAAAACCACACTGACTCAAAGACAACTTTATCTCACCACTTCCCACAAGCCATCTGCTATCAAGTCCTCTCAATTCTTCCTCTCCAGTCCATCCCTTACTCTTCACCCTGCTGCTACTGGGTCTTAGTGTAGGCCCTCCAAACCCAGCTGCCACTCAGTGATCTTCCTAAATATTATGTCTCCTTCCTTCCCTACCTTTTATTTGAAATAATAGGTTGATTATAACAGCTCATATTTATAGAGTGCTTTAGGCACTGTGTTTAAACCTTTTCATGGGTTATCTCATTAATGTCCACAAATTTCTAAGACAGGCAGTATCATCATCATCATCATCATCATCATCATTTTTTACATTTAATAAAGAGATGGAGGCTTGAAGAGGTTAACTTGATCAAGATTATATAGCTAGCAACTGGTAGGGTCTAAATGTGAACCTAGTTTCTTTGATTCTAAAGCTTGTGCACCTAGCCATTATGCTGTACACAAACTGTCAACAAGAGGGGAAGAATTACTATGTGAAAGAAGAAAGAAATCACTTACTAAGAGACCTTGGACAAACTCCTCTTTCATGGCCTCAGTTTCCTGACTTGTGTTAAGAAGGCTGTACTAGATGCTTTCTAACAACCCTCAAGCTCTAATGTCCTCTATTTCTATGAGATAGGATGAAGGAGAAAAAGAAGTGGCTCACATTTCCCATCTCTGGGTTCCTGCTAGGATGCCCACCTCTCAAGGTCTACACTTGAGACCTTCTTAGCCAAACATAAAATGGCTTGGGGTGCCATCTGCCCAAATACGATGGGGTTTCCCAGGAATACTGTACTGGAGAAGCTCTATCCAGGCCAATGGCCAGTCTTGATTCCTAGATGTATCTCCCTATTTTCCTTTGCACTCTGGCCTCTTAGGCAGATAAAGCGGGGGACAAAGGCTGCCCATGAAACTGAAGCTCCCTCCCCTTACATCTGAATCAGACTCATTGGCCTCTGTTCCTTTTACTTTTCCCCAAAGTTTGGATGCTGGGACATTGCTCTGAGACACTGCTCATATATTTGAAACTGGCTCTTCCTGAATATTCTTTATTCAGGACACCAGTTCCTGCCCTCAAATAAATGAGGAGATGCCCTGCTTCAGAACTGTTCTAGAACAGTAACTTTCCATTTTTTTTGACAGTAACACATACCAAGAAATAAATCTTCCATTGTGGCCTAGTATACTCATAATACATGTATGTACACACACACACACACCTATGTGCATAGACATACAACTTATTACCTTTATTTTGTGCAGTATACTTTGATGTTTTCTAAAGTAGTCTATTTCATGAAAATTATCCTGGTCCAATCCACTAAATTCATTTTATGAGCCAGATATGGCTTGAAGGCCATAGTAAAAGCATGTCCTCGATCACCAAAAGTAAGGAGAGGAAGTCTAACCAGTATCAGTGTAATTAAAGGACAAAAGGATTAGTCATTAAAAACCAAAACATCATGGACTTTTCAGGATGTAAGGTGACTGTATCTGAATGTGATCAGGTCCACAGTAGATCTGATTTGTCTTGTAGCATAAATGTCTCAAGGTGTTTTATCAGAAGGCAAACACAAACCACAATTATCTTCTGTACTTGTAAAAAGTCTGAAATAACTGTGCTCCCCTTTCTCTCTGTTCTACAGAGTACTGGATTGGGAGGAAAACATTGTCTCTGTGAAACTGCAGTGATTAAGTATAATTCTTGTGGCACACAGGAAGTCCAAAGCCAACCAAACTTTTAATGGGTGTTTTCTAAGAGGAGTCAGGTCAAGAAGTATTCACCTATGTAACCAATTTTGTGCTCACTGCTGTAATAAAGATGCTGATGGTATGGTCCTTAGCCCTAATTATAGTAAAGTATGGCTGGCACATAGCACACAGTGTGGGCTCAAAAACATACCTGTTGATTGCATGTATGCATGAGTGATTCAGTGAACTACTCTGAGTAGGAGCAAAGCTTTGCCATAAAATGGAACTCTGTCACAGAAAACATAAGTACACCCAATGAATACATTTCATGTAATGTTTAATCATCTGTCTTTCATGTCTGAATCTCAAGCACCTAGCTAGTACCATACAGCTATATGTTCAACAATTATTTATTGTATCTCTTAAGCACCAGACACCCTGCTAGGTGCTAGGTGCACAGAAGTAAGAGACACATTGCTCTTTGTGGCCGAAGATTCTTTCCATCCCAGTATGCACTCTTTTGAAATGTGATTTTACAACATCTTCAAACCAGAGGTGATGTCTATGCTTCCATCCCCTTGAATGTGGACTGGCCTTGTGAGTTGCTCCGATCAACAGAATGTGGTAGAAGTGATGTGAAAGTTTTGGAACCTAGGCCTCAAGAGAACTTGTCACTTCTGGCTTTTTCTCTCTTAGAGCACTGCCCTGAGAACGACATGCAAGGAAGACGGTCTAACCTCCTGTAGGCTGAAAGGTTATGTAGGAGAAAACTGAGACACCTTAGCCAACTGCCAGCACCAATTGCCACACATGTGAAGAATGCCACCTTGGACTTTCAGGCCCAGCCAACCTTCCACTAGCCACATGAGTGACCCCTAGTGATCCAGGAGAGGAACTGCTCAGACAACCCACAGAATTGCGACAAATAATAAATCATTGTTGTTTTAAGTCACTCAGTTTTTGGGGTAGCTTGTTATGTCACTAGAGGTAACCAACACAGAAACCAATAGCCAAATAAGAATAGAGCATGAACTTAGGGACCGGTTAGTGAACAGAAGCTGGAAAGGCAGTGAAGAGACTATTAGCAAAGGCTGAAAGAGCAGAGAGGAAATCACTATTGGAATCTGGAGAATGGTCAATTGTATTATTCAGTGGCAGAATAAAGGGCAAAATGGGCAAAAAGGGAAGGTGAAACACTAGGAACACAGAACTCTGGGAAGAGACTATCCTTTTCCTCATGGTTTTATAAATTATATTTGATGATTGAGACAAAAATTATAATTCCATCTGATAATCATTGATATTTAAAAGTAGGGAAGGTAAAGTTACCTAAATGGAAGTGAGGTTTCCACATTTCACTCAAAGTGGTAAATGTTGGGGGCGCCTGGGTGGTTCAGCTGGTTGAGCGTGCGAGTTCGGCTCAGGTCATGATCTCGTGGTTTGTGGGTTCAAGCCCCGTGTCGGGCTCCACACTGACATTACAGACCCTGCTTGGGATTCTCTCTCTCCCTCTCTCTCTGCTCCTCCCCCACTTGCACACACATGGGCTCTCTCTTTCTCTCTCTCAAAATAAATAAATAAATAAATAAATAAAAATAAACAAACTGAAAAAAAAGTGGTAAAATGTTGATACTAGTTATAAGTCCCTTATAACTTATATGTATATTATACATATAAGTAGATGGTAATACTCAGAGCAACCACCACAAAAACTGTAGAAAGAAATACACTCAAAATCACTACAAGTTAATCAAGATAAAATCCTAATAGATGTTCGAGTAGTCCACAGGAAGGGAAAAAAAAGAAACACAGGAATGAGAACCAGAGACAACAAATGGAAAACAACTAACAAAATTGCAGTCTTGAGTGGTGCCATAATTACCTTAAATGTAAATGGAATAAATACACCAATCAAGAGAGCCCACAGTCCACGGGCTGGCATCAGGTAACAAAGGCACCTACCGTTTGGCTTTCTGGGGCCTGTTCCCTGCACATCTGGGGGTCTGTTCCCAGCCTCCCTTTGGGGGGCTCTCCCCTCAGGGTCCTGGGCTGCGCTGCCCGTGGGAGGCTGTTTGCTGGGGGCCCAGCTCTGCCTGTGGGGCTCGGCCTGGGTGTTGGGCACACAGGGAGGGGCTTGGAGTCTGCAGGAATCTGGGCTCAGCCTTCCCTTCTGCTGTTCTGCTTCTCTTCGTTTGTTTTCTTCCTCTCGCTTCCTGGAAGCAAAGCCAAGGGGAAAGAGGAAAAAATTAGAAGAGTGTTACCCATTCAAATATTCCTGAATGAGATTTAAATTTTATGAGGAGCTACCACATCACAGGAGGCATTTGGAAATTCATGATTACCACTATGGCACAATTTTCAGTCTTTTCTCCAGACCTTAGAGCTCAACAGATGACGGAGCAGAGAAGAGTCTTACAGATCAGACTTTGCCCAGCTGGGGCACACATGATGGAAAACTATGTTTGTGAGATACGACAATCCTAAGGTGTGTGCGCCCAAGCTTGTGTGGGATCCCTGCCTGTAACTCCACACCTTTTTCTCCTATTCCAGAGAGCACATTGGAATGCTGCTGAGAGTGCCAGTCATAGGGATAACCTTTAATCTTCTCTATTTATTAAAAAAGACCATTTGGCAAACCTTATGATTATATGAAACGATTACTTACAAAGCACCTCACCACTGATTATAATACACCTGTGAGTTGCCACACGGCTACCCAGACCTCCAGTAAAGGAGCTAGCCACTCATTTTGGAGATGAGGTCCAGAAGGCAGGAGGATTTTCAAAAAGTCATACACAAGTCGTGGTGGCGAGGCTGGCACCTGTGGATAGCAGCGGAGTAGAAGAGGGCTGGGTCGAGAAATGACCGGCAATGGGAGGAGGATGGGTCAGAGACAGCCCGGATCCAGAAAGGGGCAAGTTCCTTGAGGATGAAGGAGCTGAGTTAAGGACAAGGTTTGTATGACCAGTAGCATCAATTGGTAGGAATTTCCAAGGGAAAGAAAGGGGGAAGACAACTAACATTTATTGAGCATCTTCTATACTGGGGACCGAGGACCATGGGGTTCAAGCCTCCCTAGAGGAAACTTCAATTCGGAAGGGACAGCTAGGAAACAAAGGCCTAACAAATAATGGAAGAAGTGCTAGACTAGTGTGCTTGCCTAGAGGAAGTAGTGATTAGTTTTGTCTGGAGGAGTCCGGAAGCTCCCAGCTGCTGCTTCTCAAAGATGTGGAGAAGTCTGCCGAGAAGTCTGCCGGGCAGATCAGGTGGGAATGAGGATTTTGGTGGAGGGAGCAGTTTGGACGAAGGCCAGTAGTGTGGAAAAACTGGGTCTGTTTCGCCTCTTCTCATCTTTGAACGGTGCCTGCTATACCCAGCAGGCTCTCAATGCAGATTTGCTGCCCAGGTGACTCAGTTACAGCTCAGGAAGATAATTAGGTGGCCACATAAAGGTTCAGGTTCAAGTAGAATGAATGATTCGGTGTAGTGGAAATAAGAAATTTTCTAGTCCTGCCCCTGAGCGAGTCACTTTTCTGTTCCTGAGGCTCAGTTTCCCCAGGTCTAACATTTGTGTGATAGTTTATAACCTGGACTTGATTTAGGGGTCTGTTTAGAAGCCAGATGTCTTTATAAAACCTAGGATATCTTTTGTAACAAGATAGATTTCTTTTATTGTTATAGCTGGCATCAGAGTCCCTCTTGAGGGAGGGAGGACCTTGTTTAGACAAATATTTTAATCAGCTTCGGAACAGAACTGAGGGCTGGCAGCAGGCGAGAACTTTGGGACCTAGGTGGTGACTGGTCCTGAGGCTCCAGGGGAGGGCTGGTCCGTGGTGACAAAAAAAAATCTGTTTGAAGCTCCTGACAGGAGGGAGGTGATGAAAGAACCAGAGAGATAGAGAAAGGAGGGGGAAGAAAGAGAAGATGGAAGTCTGGGCACTGCGTGGTGCAAGGGCCAGGCCAAAGAGAATCCTCCATGGTGAGACGATGGAGGAGGACTTTACATCTGTGCTCCTCACACTTTAACCAACGGAGTCTCCTGAGGTCTTGTTAATATCTAGGTTCTGATTTAGCAAGCCTGGAGTGGGTGCATTTCTAGGGGCACCAGGATGGCTCAGTTGGTTGAGCGTCTGATTCTTGGTTTCAGCTCAGGTCATGATCTCCTGATGTGTGAGTGCAAGCCCCGCATCGGGCTTTGCACTGACAGTGCACAGCCTGCTTGGGATTCTCTCTCTCCCCCTCTCTCTGCCCCTCCTCTGCTTATGTGTTCTGTCTCTCTCTCAAAATAAATAAACTTTAAAAGAATAAAGAAAGATTCTGCATTTCTTTTTTTAAAAACATTTTAATGTCTATTTATTTTTGAGAGAGAGAGTGTGTGAGCTGGCAAGAGGCAGAGAGAAAGGGAAACACAGAAACCGAAGCAGGTTCCAGGCTCTGAGCTGTCAGCACAGAGCCCTATGCGGGGCTCGAACCCGTGAGATCATGACCTGAGCCGAAGTCGGACGCTTAACTGACTGAGCCACACAGGCGCCCCAAGATTCTGCATTTCTGACAAGCTCTCAGGTTATACGGTGCTGCTGGTGCCTTGAACCACACCCTGTGTAACAAGGCTTAAGAGAGTAGAAAAGTGTCATATGGACTGTGGACTATACCATGATGGGATAGGAAGTGTGATTCTCCTCAATGAAGCCAACTTTTTGTGAGGTCCACTAGGCTCACACTGCTTTTTTATAAGCAACCTGACAAGTTGCAGAGCTAAGATACCAGACATGGAAGCAAGAAGCGAGAGTGAGGCAGAGACACAAAGCCTCCGTGAAGTCACAGAATTCAGATTTCCATAGGCTGTGGGGTTTGAAGCAATGCTTGTTTAGATCTCAAGGGACAGAGAAGACCCAGATGATAGCTCTCTGGGTTACACTTTGATATAAAGCCTTGTCCACTTAACTTCCCCTTCTGAAGGTCTTTTGTCCTGTGGGGTCCATGTTTGTTTATCTAATAGGTTCCCACCAGGTCCCATTCGAGCAGAAGTGGCCAGATGGGTTGTGCTAACTCCTGTGTTGCTCTGATGTTTTCATTTGACTCTGGTTTTGGTCCGTGCTTTGCCAACTGCTGACGCCTGAGCGTACGGCCCTGCAGTCGACAGTCTGGCTGGACGGCTTGTCACCATCGGCACCTGAGGTTTGTATGGATACTGCCAGGTGCCAGTCCGGAGTGAGCTGTGTGGGAGAAGGCTACTTTTCAGGAGGTGGAAGCATCTGGGTGGCTGCCATGCCGCTAATTGATCTAACAGCCTTGCTCCTTGCAGGCAGGGTCACGGCCGCTCCTTTCATGAGCGCTGATGAAGAGAACTGCTCTAGGAGAATATTGGTCCTTTCGACAGACACACACGTGCGGTTGTCTGGCTTGGCAGCCACATGGATCTCGCTGCTATTAAGAAGGGCTTTGAGGTGATAAATTAGACTTTGTTATTTGAGTGGTCATTTTTCTTTCTTTGGGGAAACAGAACAGCTTTCCTTTTCAATTCCAAGAAGCCACTTACAATCAGCCCCTGGGCAAAGCTTGTTACTGCAGGCTTTTCTGGGCCTCCAGCAGAGGTAGTCACAGGACACACAGGGGATCCAGCCTTTCAGAGTGATCAGGATGTCCAGAAAGCAAGGGCGCTCTGTCTTCTGAAGACTTCTTTGGAAGGGGAGGTTCGCAGGAGGGTGCTTTTTTTCTTTTCTTTTCTTTTTTTTCATTTTGGTAGAACCAAGTAAAGCAGATTTGGAACAAAGAATGCAATTATCAGAATATATCAGCTGACCCTCAGTTTGTGAATAGAAATAATTTAATGTTTAAAAAATTGATGCATTGAAAAAAAAAAAAATCTTCCGGGCGGCACACTGCCCACAACTGTGTAGTTCTGCAGAGCTGTGGCTCTTGATGTAAATAAAAGTAGTGATCGCTGGGGGAAAGGGGGGGTGGGATTAGAGCTGGGAATGATGCATAACCTGAATCTTATTTATATACCTGCTGCCTTAAAACAAAAGCAACAACATGGGGTGCCTGGGTGGTTCAGTTGATTAAGCGGCTGACCAGCTCAGGTCATGATCTCACGGTTCCTGAGTCTGAGCCCTGCATAGGGCTCTATGCTGACAGCTCAGAGCCTGGAGCCTGCTTTGGATTCTGTGTTTCCCTCGCTCTCTGCCCCTCACCCCACTTGTGTTCCATCTCTCTCTCTCTCAAAAAAAAAAATAAATAAATAAAACAAACAAAAGCAACAACAGCAACATACACATGCACACAGAGGCTACATCCTGAGAGAACATGAGCCTTTGCATATGTGTCCCTGGGGAATAAGGTCCAGCTCCACTGCTCATGGCCTGAGTTTGAAGGAATCTTAGGTGACTCACTTTTATTTGGTAGATAGGGAAATTGAGGCAGACAGTGGTGACTTAGACTTGACTACATGGTAAACTACAGACGGCTGAACTAGAACTCAGCTCTTCACCCTCCCCGTACAATTACCTCAGTGACTGGTTGTTTAACATTTCGCTTCATCTTTTTCTATCACTTAAAGGGGCGCCTGGGTGGCTCAGTCGGTTGAGCGTCCGACTTTGGCTCAGATAATGATCTCACAGTTCATGGATTCGAGTCCCACGTCAGGCGCTGTGCTGACAGCTCAGAGCATGGAGCCTCCTTCTGATTCTGTGTGTTCCTCTCTCTCTGCCCCTCCTCTGCTCATGATCTGTCTCTCTCTCTCAAAAATAAATAAATGTTAAAAAAAAAAGTGAACTGGGTCATAAGAAGAAACTGCTAATATCACATCAGAGTGGTCATTAACAGCATTTTAACCTGGCTTCGGATGTAGCCTTTTGTCCTAAAACTCTTAGACTCAGTCATTGTCCTGAAATTTAAGTGTTTTTTTCTCCAACTAATTTATTACAGAATGTGGAAGTTCTAGTAATCTTCGTGGGGGTTATGTCATAAACTTGACCTATTTTGGTCCAGTTTAGAAAACAAACACCAGAAAAAGAACCAATGCTATTCTAGTTTATATGAAACACTTAAGAGAAGAAAAAAATCCTGTCTATGACACAGCAAGTAACATTTTAGTAGGAAATTTACTAATATGGTGGAATGTTAATGCACAAAATAATCCTCCTGTGTCCTCCCCTTTTTTCTTTTATCTTAAGGGAAGCTGACCAGACAACAGGTTTTGAAGGGTTGCCAATTAGTCTGGTTTGTACCGCCTTTTCTAGCAATGCTTGCAGCTCTCCAGAGGCTCCCAGTATAAAAAAGGGAGAAAGTCAAAGTGGAGACGAGATCCTTGACAATGTCCGTTTTGGCACCACAGAGCAAAGAAAGTCTCCAAACTGTGGGCTGAAGGAACTGGGGCCGTTTCACCCAGGGCAGAAAAGATTTAAAGGACATGTTGCTGCTGCAGATCTCTGAGGCGCTATTGTAAGGCAGCGACGTACCCTGGAGCCCCCCAAATTAGACCTAAGTCCCAAATTAGTGGCCTAGATGGCAACTGCAGAAATGGGCCAATAAGAAACTCAGTGATTAAAAGATTGCTTGATGTGTAGAGAATCAGATCAAGGGCAATCATTTAAATGACTTGACCGTCCAATGGCTTTAGCATCTCAGGACTGGCTGTGTTTGTCTGCAGTGTGGCATGGATCTGCCTCCCAGCCTGGACAGTTTGAGGCCTGGAAGGAGATGCTTTTTTTCTACTCTCCTATGTGGCTTCCATAGAGAGTTGTATTTGCCCAGTTTTGACAAGAAGAAACTAATTCTGTCAGACACCACAGAAAGAAGCAGAGTCATTCCCATTCCAGTGGAGTATTCAAGTTTCCATTGCCATGAATGCAGGGCCTGCGAGAGGTTTGAAAGACATGATCAGAATGGCGTCACAGAAAAGGGAGGTCTAGTTCGCACGTCCTGTTGTTGGACCAATTTAACTGGGCTTTGCCCTAATGACATTCTTGATTATAGTCTTGGTGTAGGCTTGCAACCAACTAATCTTAATTTTCTAAAAAATTTAGGAAGGATTTGGTGTGCTCTGCCATGGTAGTTAGCTTTGAGAATAATAGGAAGAATTTTTTTTATTAAACGATGTTGCAGAATTGTGATGGTGGCTTGGCACCGCTCTTTTTTTCCTTTTAATTTTCAGAGAGAGCGAGAGTGGGGTAGAGGGGGAGAGAGAGAGTGAGGTGGGGGGAGGGAGAGAGAGTGAGAGAGAGACAGAGGGAGAATCCCAAGCAGGCTCCATGCTGTCAGCCCAGAGCTTGATGCTGGGCTCGAACCCATAAGGGTGAGATCATGACCTGAGCTGAAATCAAGAGTTGGACGCTTAACCAATTAAGCTACCCAGGTGCCTTGACACCATTCTCTTTTTTTAAATTTGTATAATGTTTATTCTTGAGAGAGAGAGAGAGGAGTGGAGGGGCAGAGAGAGAGACACACACACACACACACAAAATCTGAAGCAGGCTCCAGGCTCTGAGCTGTCAGCACAGAGCCCAACGCAGGGCTCAAACCCATGAGCTGTGAGATCATGACTTGAGCCAAAGACAGATGCTAAACTGACTGAGCCACCCAGGTACCCCCACAACACCATTCTTTTAACACCAACAACATTGGGACAACTGAATAAACACTGGGTTAAGAGAAAAACAGATTTGGGGCCTGGTTCTGGTTATACTTATAAGAAGAAAGAAAGAAAGAAAGAAAAGAAAAGAAAAGAAAAGAAAAGAAAAGAAAGAGAAAGAAAAAGAAAGAGGAAGGAAGGAATGAAGAAAAGAAAGAAAAAGAAAGAAAGAAAGAGGAAGGAAGGAAGGAAGAAAGAAAGAGGAAGGAAGGAAGGAAGGAAGGAAGGAAGAAAGAAAGAAAGAAGGAAATAGGAAGGAAGGAAGAAAGAAAGAAGAAAGAAAAGAAAGAAAAGAAGGAAGGAAGGAAGACAGAAAAAGAAAGAAAGAAAAAGGAAGGGAGGAAGGAAGGAAGGAAGGAAGGAAGGAAGGAAGGAAGGAAGAAAAAGGAAGGAAGGAAGAGAAGCAAGGCTGCTCCACGCTGGCCTATCCAGATGGATGCTAGCATCTGGAGGCAGCCTCTAGCCTAAATGTGGTTGGTAGGGACCTGGCTTAGAGCAGGACTGAGATTCATGTGCCATCTTTCTCCTTTACTAGCTGTGTGATTTCAGGAAAGTTAACCTCTATGTGCTATTTTCCTTATCTGTGAAATGAGATTAAAGATAGTTGCCCTGTGTCTACCTTACTGGATGACTGGATGGACTTAATGAATTAACATACAAGAGCTTTGTAAGCTGTAAAGTACTATATAAACATAATTGATCATTATTGTTTTCAGGTAAAGCTGTTAAGATACAGCTGCCCTGTGCCAGGATCTGGTTAGAAGTGAAGAAATCAGTGTTTGGCATAAATTCCTTGCAGTCTAAGAGCTACAGGGCTCGGCCTAATGATATTTTCAGAGATGCTCATTGATGAAAGCACACAACTCCCTTTCCTGCGAGAGCCGCTTTAATCATCTCTCTCCAACCTCCCGTAGGTCCTGCATTCATGGCAATGGAAACTTAAATACTCCACTGGACTGGGAAAGAGCCTGCTTATTGCTGGCGGTGTGTGACGGAGTTTTCCTCTTCTCAAAACTGGGCAAATACA
This sequence comes from Cryptoprocta ferox, assembly GCA_028646485.1. NCBI lineage: Eukaryota > Metazoa > Chordata > Mammalia > Carnivora > Eupleridae > Cryptoprocta > Cryptoprocta ferox. The sequence goes on from CM053568.1 coordinate 30,124,980, forward strand.
ACTCTCTGGAAGCCACACAGCGGTCTCACATTCAAGTATATGCAGTGGTGAACCCCTTTGTTCTTATGTTTCTTTTAAAAATCAGAATAAAGAACTGTCATAAACCTTTCAAATGGTAATTTGCTCATGAGAAGTATCGAGGGAGCTAGGAAGCCAAATACACAGATACAGAAGCACTAGTGTGTGTTGTGAGGATAAATGGTATGTAAACATAGTTCCTGCCTGAGTAGGGCAAACAAATTCAAGTGGTATTCTTACAGAGATTCATGAGTTGAAGGAGACCTAAGAGAGTACCTGGCCCAAGCTTCCCACTTGGCTGAGGGGGAAAGTAAGGCCGAGAATGAAAAATGACACATGTACGGTTTCAGACCCACTGCGGGGGCAGCTCTTGAACATTTAGGAGTTCATGATTCAACGCTTACCAAAATTCAGGTAGTTTAAGAGTCTGGAGATGTGGAGACACACAATATAATCCCTGTTCCCAAGGAACTGACAGTCTAGGCGGGGAATCAGGCCCATTCACTCCTGCAGACAGTTCTGTGTGTGATGGCTTCTAGATGTGATGAGGGCTGACACAAAGGTATCTACACGGAGCTGTGGGGGGTGTGGCAGGCAGTGACTACTCTGGAAGAAAAAAGCACCTAGAATGGGTGTCAAATGAGAAAGAGGGAAGGAACTGAGAGGTTATTTTGGGCAGAGGGAAGAGCATGAGCGAGGACATGCAACCCAGCTCTCAGAGAATCTTTGACTCAGAAGAGATCTCAAAGCCTGGCTGTTCATATAGCTGAAAGACATTCCTTATATATTACCCCAGCGAGATGATAATTTGATTTCTGCTGGAACAGTTCCAGTGAGAGGAAGCTGATTACCTCACAAGACAGAAAAGGTTCCGCTCTAACCTTTTCAGTTGGTGTTGCACTGTACTTAAGGGGGTCTTCTGCCCGATTCTGTCTCTTCATTGTCACTGAATAACAGCCTGAGTAATATCTGGTCTCTGACTTCCTCTCAAGGGAAGAAGAAAATGTCATGTGTCTTAGGACCTTTGACTTATAGAATGTTAGAGCTGGGGAGGGGGAAGCTCAGATATCATTTAGTCTAATGGTTTTTAAAAATCTCTTTGTGACTCATGGACTTTCTTTGACTTTGTGATAAAAATATGTAGGTCTTCTCTCCCAAAATGTACATATCCTCATGATATACAAACCGTTGCATACAGTTTCAGGGCATTCATGGAGCCCCGGAGCCCATCCTGGATTAAGAAATCTTTTCATTTCTTGGGAAATGGGAAACCGAGGCTCAGAGAAGTGGGATGGGATGGAGTAGAATCACAGGAGTGATTCCTCATGGGTCAGACGACAGTGTGAGCAGAAGAGTTGGGCTTATGGGTCAACCCTGGAGAAATTCATTGCCAAACTGAAGATGTTCAGGGAAGCAGGTAGTAAGTGGGTCTATTATAAAGTGAAAAGGAGACTTGGGGTAGGAGTGGAGGTGCCAGGATTTTCTTTATCTGAAAGTTGGTTTATGGAAAAGTGTGTAGACTTTTCTCTTTTGCATTAAGGGGTATCTCAAGACCAAAAGGTAGAAAAGAACTTCTGCCAGACGAAACTGTCCTCTACTGGAATGTGCTGCTTGAATTCTTTGTCACTTGACTCTTTTGGGGACACAGTACAACCTCCTTAGAAGGGACTTCAGCATCACAAGAGTTTGAACTGGGTGACCCAAACTGGACTTGATTATGTTAACTCTAGGAGACATACACAATCTCATAGCATAGCCAGAAGGCAGCTCAGGTCTCCCAGAGAGTATGGTAAAGGGAAATGTGAGGAAGTGAGGAAAGTTCAGGATGGTGGAGTCCTCAAGTGTGAGGGTGTGGGAGGGAGGCGGTCACGGAGAGAAATGGGCCTTTGAGATAGAAGTGGAAGCAGAATGGTGAAGGGTCTTATGTAGCACCATGGATGGTATGCAAGAACAATGGCCCGTGTGGCATGGTGGGACATGAGAATGGAGGCAAGAGGACATTTCAAGAGGACTTAACAGAATCGATGGTGGCAGCACTGGCAGGGAAATACGGAGGTGAGAAGAGAGGCTGTGCTGATGAGGTGTAGGTTTCACAGTGAGTCTGAAGCGACAGTGACAAGACACACAAATGGAAAGTGTTGGCAAGTCACAAAAGGACAGCACAATGGAAATGCCCACTAGGCAACTGATGATGTGGAATTAGAGTTCCAGGAGGTCAGGATGTGAGACAGATTAATGGGCTATCTACAGAGATGAAGTCACTGAGGTTTCACAAGTAGACACCTTTCCAATGGAAAAAAAGTATAGTGTGAGTAGAAGTCTAAGGAGCAAGTCTGCAGAGCTGACCTCAGTGTAGAGATGGTATAATTAAAAAGCTGTGAGAAGGAAGAGACAGAGAGATGGGATTAGAGAGTGAAATAAAAACTCAGCAAAAAGGAAGCTTCCGGGGAGAAGAGTGATCAACATAAATACAGTCTTGTCTAGTGTGCATTCAACTGTGTGCTGTGGCAGGTAAATTACAGCAATGTTCCTTTTGGCAACAACATAGGTGGTGCAGTGTGAATTATAAAGTGCTTTTAAGTGGATTATAGGTATTTCTTAAATAGTATTTTCTAACATGCCTTGGAAAGCATGACTAAAACTTTGCTCTCTCCCAATTTCTCTATCAGTAAATGAGAAGTCATTTTAAGTCTAACAAGTTCTTTTCATATCATTGCTTTAAGGACAGTGATCTGCGCCATCCCGATGTGATCTGCTGGGAAAGGTAGACCGAGGCAGCGCCCATGCAGGGCGGCAGCAGCAAGGACTGAAGTCAACATTCTGATGTTTGTTTCTTAAAGCCAAAACTAAAGCCAAAGTTAAACACTGACTCAGATCTTAAGGAATAACTTTTGAGAAGTAAATTAAAACAAGTGATATCAGTTTCTTCTCCCTTTAAATATTTCTCTTGGAGTTCTATGCCCATAAGTACCGTAGGAGGTGATGGTTAGACTAAGAAATTTGTTTACTTCCAATAATGACACCTAATAGAGGAAAGATTGTGACTGAGAAAAAGGAAAGGAGGTTACAGTTTCCAGTTTGGGCCATTTCAGATATTATCTCAGTGAGCACACTCTCATGTAACAGGTTTTTAAAAATACTTTCAGGGCCGCCTGAGTGGCTTAGTTGGTTGAGCATCCGACTCTTGATTTCAGCTCAGGTCATGATCCCAGGGGCATGGGATCGAGCCCTGTGTCAGGCTCCGTGCTGAGCATGGAGCCTACCTAAGATTCTCTTTCCCTCTGCCCCTCCCCAACTTCCTCTCCCTCTCTCTCTCAAAAAGAATAATAAAAAAGTTTTTAAAATGAGCTTCAGAAACTAAGAACTAAGAACAAAGAGGACCCATTGTGGCTGTGAAACTAACCAGGATAACAACCAATGGGGGTTGGGCTAGATGGTCCCTCAATTCCCCTTTCAAACCCTCACGATTCGGAGTCACAAAAGGCCTGGTTAGGAAAAAAATATTCTAAGACTCTATTTATGCATGTCCTGATGTGAAAGTCCTTCCTTGTACAGGAGATCTTCTGACAAATGGATTCTTGGTTCTCGGCTCTACACTGACTCAGCAGCGCCTGTCCAAACTCTTGGGCCTGCGAATATGGCCACTAGGCAGCGCTGCAGGCAAAGGAGAGAAGGAAGAGGCTGTGATCATTAACAGAGAAGACTGGGTGGGGGAGGGGTTTCCACAGAACTGGAGAGTGCCTGCAAGTAAGCTGGTCTAATTTGTTATGTTTCATGGATGAAAAAACTGAGTCTCAGAGAGAGGGATGCTGTTTTCCCCCCCAAACCCCTCTATTCTGCTGGAAAGGGAGTTTGGGGACTCCAGGGTCCCCTCTCTACACTAATGAAGTGGAATGTATTTGGACTAATACACTATTTTTTTGGCAGAGGGTGGGGCTGGGGAGGACATACAAAGTTGCTGCCTTTGTACAATGCCACCACATATTCAGGTAGCTATGACTTCAAATTCTGAAAACAGATTCTTACGCATTAAAACTTGAGTTTATGGAAACATCAGATGGAAGGAAATACAGCATTCCATCCCTTACAGAGAATATTTGACTTACAACTCAGGATAATTAGCCATGTGTATTACCTACTTAACAGTTGTCACTCTCATGCAAAGAAATTTCCTAATAAGGATAGAAGAAGAGGCACGTAGAGAGCCCTTAGGTTAACTGGATTCTTTGGCAAAAAAGAAGAGAAGAGAGCCTCATAAAGAGAACCGTGCAAGATAATATGTCCTAGGATGCCACCCACTTTGGTAGCTTCAGTCACAGAAAATGATGTCTTCCTGTCAATCTTATCTACCGAAGGCCACCATTATGGTTAGCATCCCAGTTCACGGTGGCATTTAATTCCTCACTAAAATGGTTTATTCTGCCTTTTATTATTATTTCAAATTATTATTTATTACCATGCTTCCCCCTTGTGGGCAAGATATGGAAGGATTCAAGATTTAGAAACATTCACGGTCCAGCCAGGAAGTTAAGATTCTGCCTGTTATCTTTCTCATCAGAGGTTTTGGGACCTATACCTCCTGATGCAATAGTCCCCTGCTAGTTAAAGCACCCCAACAAAGGTATGCAAGAAAAGGGAAACCAAGGCATAATCTAAAATCAATCACTCCTGGTAAAATAATCACACTGTATATATAATAGGCACAAATAACTATTTTACACATTCTGTACAAATAGTGTGAGGTCCTTGAAGCAAAGTCACTATTTTCCCCAAAGGCTCCAGCCAAGAGTTTTGTAGTACAGTAAGAATCCAGTGAATATTTCTTGAATACATCACATGATTTAGTACAGATTTGATGAGGAATAGGTGGGGAGGGCAAGTTATTCACACAAGTTGGTTGTTTTAATCAAATCAAAACTAGACGCTTCTCATGAAGTAGGCTAGATACTGGTGTCGGTTTCCTGTGGAAAGGCAGGAAAGGAAGGAGGAGGAGCAGTTATCTCTGTGTAGCTTCCTGTAGGTACACTCCTGCCTCCCACTCCTTGCCATGGTGGCTGTGGCAGTGGCTTGTCCCTGGGTTGGAACATGAGGCGCTAACCTAGAGGACCAGCCACCAAGTAGAGATTGGGCCTTGGTCCTTCCCTGTAGCTGCAGTGCCCTGCAGGCCTGGTGGGCAGAAGCGGGGAGGTGACGCAGGGACAGGGATCAAAATTATTTCTTTCTGATTCTCTTCGGATTCCTCCTCCTGGCTGCTCCCCCCACGTGCCCCCTTCCACTGATGCCAGGCTGTGAGAACACGATGTCCACAGCTCGCACTTACTTGGCAGCAGCATCTTTTCTCAACTGCTCGTGCTTCATGAGGAGATTTTTCCGATCTCGAAAAGCTTTTCTGACCTTGTACCCTTTGTAGACTGCCTGGATTTTGAAGGCAGCGATGTCTTGTATGGCTGCGATGGACAGGGCGCCGTGCTCCAACATGAACTGGATCACTTCATGGCGCTCACCGAGCAAGGCATAGTCAAGGGGAGTGTACCTGAAGGAGGAAGGTATTTTTTAAGTGTTGGCATGTAATCCGAGGTACAGTTCAGCTGGCAATATTATGCAGCAGAGGAAACCTCATTCTGAGATGTGGAGTCTTCCTCAGGCAAGGCTATCTTATGTACTTGGGGCTGTTTTTTTTTTTTTTTTTTCCTCTGAGGGGACAAAACAAGGCAGGAGCTGGGGTCAGGTGCTTTGTGTCACTGACCCATGATGATTCCTGGGTCTTGCTTGCTTGTTCACAAACTGGGGGCCATAGGAACACATGATCACTTTTCTTCTTCCCCATGTGCCAAATAATACCCTGCTCCTATCTGAAAAAGTATTGCAGATAATTTCCTGTGAGATTCATAAGTTTAAGCCCGGAACAACTGATAGTTAATGCTTGTGAAATAAAAACTACATCTACAAATGAAGAGATTGCGTATATGATGAGGATGGCTCTTTAAATCAGAAAGCATGGCTTATTGAAAGCTGCACAGCCATCTGGAAAAAAAAAAAAAGAAAGATTCTTATATCACATTTTACACAAAAATGAGTTCTGGATGAAGCAAAGACCTAAATATAGAAAAAGAAACCAGGGAAGACTTTTTTAAAAGTTAGAGTGGGAAGGCCTTTTCTAATAAAAATGATACAAAACTCAAAACTGTAACAGAAGATGGGTAAATTCAACTACATAAACATAATAAAATTTTCAGGACAAAAAGCACCAAAAACAAAAGAGAGTCCTCAGAACAGGAAATGCTGACGGCACCTAAATATATAAAAATATGTGCAGTCTCACTCATTTAAGAGAAATACAAATTAAGACTAACAAGGAGAGTACTTTAATGAGCAGATTAGCAAAGATTATAAAGTTGAATACCACACTGCGCTGGCAAGGACGCAGAGAGACAGGCTCTCTATGTACTACTTTAATCTTCAGAAAGAAAAATTGGGCAAAATCTATCAAAATTGTTCCCACATCTGCCCTTTGGCATTTCACTTACAGGTATATATCCTAGAGACCTGCTCTCGTGTGTGTGTGTGTGTGTGTGTGTGAGATGCTTTCTACGTAAGGATGTTCATAGAGGCACAGTTTGAAATAGTAAAAGGATGGGAACAAGTTGAGGACCCAGCAACAGGACACTGCTTACATAAAGTACAGGCCATTTGTGTAATGAAGTCATCTCTATAATGCAGCCATTACTGTGGCAGATGAATAAATAAGGAACAATGTCCAGGATGTCTTGTTAAATGAAGAAAAATTAAAAAAAGAAACAGAACAGTATTATGGTATGCCCCCTTTGTATGAAAAAAAAAAAAAAAAAAAGAACATATCCCTGTATTCTTATCAATGTAAGAAATATCTCTAGAAGTTTACCAAGAAACTGGTTGACAGTGACATCTCTGGGGAGGAAACTGGTTGTCGCAGAGGCAGGGGTAGGAGGGACATTTAGTGTTCACTGAATGCTTTTTTATACCTTTTATTTAATTTCTTTAATGTTTATTTATTTTTGAGAGAGAGACAGAGTGTGAGTGGGGGAGGGGCAGAGGGAGAAGAAGACACAGAATCTGAACCAGGCTCCAGGCTCTGAGCTGTCAGCATAGAGCCCAACGTGGGGCTTGAACCCATGAACCATGAGATCATGACCTGAGCCAAAGTCGGACACTTAACTGACTAAGCTACTCAGGAGTCCCTTTATGCCTTTTATTAAAAAATTTTTTAAGTTTATTTATTTATTTTGAGAGAGAGAGAGAGAGAGAGAGAGAGAGAGAGAGAGAACGAGAACAGGGAGGGGCAGAAAGGGAGAGAGAATCCCAAGCAAGCTCCACACGGCTAGCACAGAGCCGGACACGGGGCTTCAACCCATGAACCATGGGATTATGACCTGAACTGAAATCAAGAGTTGGATGCTTAATCAACTGAGCCACCCAGGCACCCCTTTTATGCCTTTTAAATTATGTACACTGTACACTGTAAATATATTTGATAAATATATTATTTAGAAAAGATGGGTTTTTTGTCATATAGTTATATATTTGAATCTCAACTGGCTACTTTCTAGATGCATAATTTTAGGCAAATTCCTTTCTTAAAATATATCCTTTCTATTTCTGGAAATATCAAAGAATAGGATAAATACACAGAAGAAATAACGGTCATCTGTATTCCTCCCCCTTACAATTAACCAGTGTTATTATCTCGACAGGTATATATGTTTTTTAAATGATTATTTTGTAATAATGACACGTATTTTAAGTATTAAAACAATGCAAAAAAACCCCACAAACACTGAAGCAAAATAAAACCCCAATTCTACCTTCCAACAATGGTAATGCTGTTACTTCTTAACCACTTTACCTCTCCTCACTCCAGACTTGGCATGAAGAGAAAATGAAATAATAAATATAAAGAGGACAATACTGTACCTGGCATAAAAGAAGCAATTAATAAATGTCAGCTGTTGTGGTTATTATTATAGGACACGCACTGCATCAGGGTTTGTGATACCACGGCCACGTATCATCAGTATTATTCCCACAGGACCCGAGCTAGTAGTTATGGCCACCTAACAACTGCTACTGATCTGATTCCTCTCTGGGAGATTGTTATTAATCCAACACAATCAGAAGCATTAGGAAGAAATGATCAGCTGATTTATGAGGTGGAAAAACTGATGCATGATTATATACAGAAAATCATCCAGTGATTACAGAGATTTTCTCTCTTCAAAACTTACCTAACAGTCATAGTCAGACGTCAATGGAGGAGATTTTTCAGTATAAGCAGAGGGTGGTTTGGTCACTTCTATAAGGAAACTGAATTTAGAAGGAAGTCCTATATGTTAAAATTAAGAAACTCTCATTTTAGGACATCTTGATTTGTCTTTGCTGTTCAGAGACCAGAGGCCATAAGGTAGAGGTGCCCACATAAACTTTAAAAACATTATTTATAAGTAGGTAGCATCTTGTAAATTCAGAATAATTTTAAAATTTTGCACTATATATTCTATTTAAAAATTTATTATTATTATTTTTTATTTTAATTCCAGTATAGTTCACATACCATGCTAAATCGGTTTCGGGTGTACAATACAGTGATAGAGTGATCAAGGTAAGTGTAATCACTATGTATTCTAAAAATGTCTTTCATGACTGTACTCTCCCCAATGGAAAAGACTGTCAGAGTCACAGAACTCCATGACAGTAGAGTTACACTGAATTTTAGAGGTGTAACAGCTGAACAGCTTCATTTTATAAATGAGTAAACAGATCCAGAAAGCTTAAGCAACTTGCTGAAGGTCCTATCTCCAGTTCCCTGCAGAACCCAGACCTGAACGAAGACCATCTGACTCCCTGTTCAGTAACCCTCCCACGGCACATCTATCAGTCCTGGAATAGAATTCTCCTACAGAATGAGGCTGCTTCTCAAATCAATGTGCAAATAATGTATGCATTCAGTAGGCTTGATCATCTTTTCTAGAAATACGAATACAAGTGTCTTTCACACGGTATACAAGCAAGATTACCAAAATCTGGTGTGTGAATGTACGCCCCAACCTCTGCCTTTGCTAGATCTCTCAGGCCGCTTGTGGATGAAAAATTGTATTTTAAATATCTTTATCATGAAAAAAAACTATATTTTTATTATGAGAAACTTCAAGCATAAACAAAAGGAGAGAGAATAGCATAATAACCATTTATCTGCTCGTTACCCAAATTTAACAATTAGCAAGATTTCTGCCACATTTGCTTCCTCCAACTCCTTCCTTATTATTTTTGCTGAAGTGTTTTAAAGCCAATCCTGGAACTCCTATTATTTAATCTTTCTGCACTGCAGTATTGATCCATAAATAATATGGATATAAGCACAATGTCATTATGGTATTTAGCAAAATTAACAGGAATTCCTTAGCAAAATCTAGTACCTACTCCAAATATAAATTTCCCCAATTTTCTCAAAAATGCCTTCTTTATAATTGGCTTGTTTAAATTAGGATTCTTGGTCAATTTTTGATTTAGGGAAACACAGTCCAATATCTAGAAATATTTTAAGATTGAAGTCTATGCCTAGTGTTTGGGCACTGACCATACTGCAAATTATTACTATTGAATCTTTCTTCACCCCAAATTCAATTTAGAAACACTCAAGTGCTGTGAATATTCCCATCGATGCCAGAGGGTGGCTGTCAGATAGTTATTGACTGAAAGCCAGCAGTAGTTGGCAAAAATTATGTCTATACAGTGCACATCAAGTGCTTGGTGTCAGTGCATGAGAAGTAAAAATTAGCACCACATTGATGGTAACCAGTCAAGAAACAATGTAGATAAAGCCAAGAGACAAGATACAATTGGACTTGCCTGTGCAGGAATGGTCTGATGGGATGAGTGGAAGGCCTAAACTGGAATGTCAATAAACATCAAAGGCAGTGCCTAGTTCTGACATTTGTACATCAAGGTGTACTGCTGATGAAACATTAAAGGAGACTGGGATATTGCCACTGTCTCTTTTCATCTAAAGATTGGCAAGTACGGTTAGGAGGATTTTTCCTTTGGTCTTTTGGTCTGTAATTAACATATGTTTACTCTAGGAGGCAGTAAGTACCTTAATTCATATTCTTACTTAGGCCTGAAATTTAAGGCTTACCCTAAAAATGAGAACTGAATTACAACAAATGTTTTTATTGTTTCCTATGAAAACAGCAGTCAGGCAGTAAATACTGTTATAGAATAAATCCTTTATAATAGAAATAAATCACCACAAATTCCTTAGGATTCTTAATCTTTCCCTTTTGTCTTTTTGGGGTTTTCAAGAGCAAAATCTTCTGCTCTCTCACATATCTGCTTTCATGTCAAAACCTTAGCCTTGAGGATTCTGCTTGGCTTTCCAGCTTCCTTAAATGTCCAAACCCCTAAATTTTCGAGTTTTCTTGGTTTTGCAGTTGTCATTTAACTATAATAGAGACAGTGAGTTCTTTATATACCCTTTTCACAGTAAGACATACAGGTCTGATTCACCTAATACTGTATGTACTCAAAGAATTCCAGAGTTTCTGGGGTTTTTTTTTTTAAGTTTATTTATGTTGAGAGAGACTGAGACAGTACAAGTAGGGGAGGAGCAGAGGGAGAGAGACAGAGAGAGACAGAGAGAGAGAGAGAGAGAGAATTCCAAGCAGGCAAGCAGGCTCTGTGCTGCCAGTGCAGAGCCTGATGCGGGGCTCGAACCCACGAAGCTGTGAGACCATGACCTAAGCCAAAACCAAGAGTTGGACGCTTTACTGACTGAGTCACCCAGAATTCCAGAAGTTTCTAATGCAGATACGAGGCAGGGGAAGCTACTGGGAGCCTGAATGCATCAACTCAACAATGCAACTGTTATTTGCTGAGCACCTACTTCCTGAAAAGCACTGTGGGCAACACAGAGATGACAATAATCTTCAGGAGTTCTCTGTTACTATGGAAAAAGGATGACATAAAATTATCAGATAAAGTGAAGTGTGCTAAGTGCTGTACAAATCCACAGTGTAGGGGAGAGTATAGTTTGGAACACATGCCTCAGGGATCAGAACAATCTTCTTAGATGGGATTGCATTTGAATGGAGGAATGACGTGACTAACGGTTATATTAGAAATATGATTTAGGGAGGCTACTTGGGAAGCAGATGAACTGAATGAGGGAAATTTCAAAGGGTGCAGAACAGCAAGGAGGCATTGAGATAGTCCCGGGAATGAGTCAAAGAGGGCAAGATTTAGACAACAGTGGAACCAAGGAGAGATATTGAGTCTGAAAGACAGATGTGGAACTCACCCACACCCAGGTGATTACTGAAGCCTCAGTGGTAGGTCAGAGAGCCAAAGGGGATGGGATGAGAGAAAAGATCCAGTCCTTGAAGAATCTTTACATTTACAAAATTAAAAAAATGGAAAAGAAGCCAAAATAAATAGAGAAGGAGCAGACACAATTAATTGCAAGAAAATCAAGAAACTATACCGTCACAGAAGCTTGGAGATGATAGTCTCAGTAAAGGTAAAGAAGAGGGGTCAGCAGAACCAGGCAATGCAGAAAGGCCTGTGAGAGCAGACAGGGGGACCAATGTATGATTTCTCAATGGGGAGTCTGTCTGAGACCACTCAGACAGTTTCAGCGTAAACGTGATGATGGAAGGCAGATGGCAAAGGCAGGAACTGTAAGAGGAAACGGAGCAGTGCAGACACTCCAAAAGCAGGAGGACTTTATAGGCAGAGAAGACAAACTTCAGAAAAGAAATAAATTGGAAAATAATAGGCGGAGGCTATCCTTAAGGGGAAGGGGTTCTGAAAGAAGTGGGAGGGATGAAGGGGTTCACCCATGACAGGAGGAGAGGGTTTCCTGAGACAAACAGGTGGCCTAGAGCAAGTTCCCCCTTCTCCATAAAATCTCCCACAGAATTGGCGGTGGGTATGGGGGTGGGGCTGGTGTCATGGCAGGAAGCACTACAGTTACAGCATCTGTGAACAATGGAAACCAAAACAGACCTGGCCAGGTGGAGCGCAGGTGCAGAAGTCAGATGATCTGAATCTTCCTAGACCCAAGATGGCCAACACTCTCTCCTGCTTAGACTTCACAGTGCACACTGTGCACTGTGCACAGAGCACACTGTGTCTGCTCCTTTTTATTGGGCCTGGGCCCTGGGGCCTAACTCCAGCCTAACTCTGTGAATCTTATATTATTCAATCCTCTCACCTTCTTATTTTTCATGCCACATGATGGTACCTCTGTCTACTAACTGATAATAACCTCTTTATCAGGAGAAACTTCTTGAACATAAGACACATTCTATTGTCCTAACCGAATTCCTAGGCCTGGTCAGTCAGGACTCCCCTGACTTTATGCCAGCTACAAGCCACAACAACCTAAGTTTCCTCATCTGTACAAAGTGAGCTTGCCAGAGGTCATATCTAAAGTTCTGAATAATTTTAAAATCCCATGATTCTAAAACGACACTTTTCTTTAGGTTAGGATTTCTTACTGTAGTGTAGCGTTTCCTTAGGAGTATACTTATTACTTCTCAACTAGTATCTAAATTTGAGATTTTTTCATCTAGCAGAAAGGATGTGAGTTGAACAACAATACACTTTTTTATCAACAGCTTACCTTTCTTCATTGTTTTCCATCTGATTAGGAAAAGCAGCAAAGTCTAATAGTAATTTAATGGCATCAAGGTATCCGTTGTTACAGGACCAGTGCAAAGCTGTTCTTCCCTATGAGCATAAACAAAAATCAGGTATATCTGGAGTAGGTATTTTTGGACACATACTTATTTATGCTAACTAAAAAATACAAGAAATTCTCCCAAATAGCTTAATTATGAAATGGGAAAATATTAAATATACAGTGGAGAAAATGGATGGTATCTTAACCAAAGTGAACAAAATTAATACTATGTTAAAAGGCACTGGATATTTCTAGAGGTGATACCCTGAGAACAGTTCAGTATCACCTGTATAATATTCTAACCAAATATGTAAAACCTAAGTCTAATTATGAGGAATCATAAGGCAAACTCAAATTGAGTGAGATTCTACAAAATAAATGGCCTGTATTCTTAAAAAAAAATTTAATACCATGAAAGATAAGGAAGGCATGAAACATTGCCAGAGATACAAGAGGGATATTTCATAGTTTTCAAAGAGGGAGATATTATAATCCTAAATCTGTATGCCACAGTTTTTACATATATAGAACAAAAAATAACAAAATTAAAAGGGGAGATGGTCAAATCCATAATCATGGTGAGAGATTTTTAACCCATTCTTTACAATAGTTCATAGAACAAATAAATAAAAGAGCAGTAAAGATATAGTAAAAAACTTTGACCTAAGTGATACATATATAGAACACTGCATCCAACTATGATACAATTAGCATTCTTTTCAAGTGTACATACAACATTTACCAAAATAAATCATAGGCTGGGCCACAAAGAAAGCCTTAAAGGACTTTGAAGGATTAAAATAATTCTGAAATAAAATAAAAATAAAAATAAAACAAAATAATTGTGTTATTTTTATTGCTTTCTGACCACAGTAAAACTGAAGTTACAAATCAGTGTGGTAGACAGAATAAATGCATGCTTTTGCAAAGATGTCTACATCCTAATCTCTGGAATCTGCAACTATGTTATGATATTGGAAAGGCGGAATTAAGGTTGTAGATGGAATTAAGGTTGCTAATCAGCTGAACTTGAGATGGGGAGATTATCCTGGATGATCTGAGTAGGCCCAATGTAATCATATGGGTCCTTGTAAGTGAAGGAGGGAGATGGGGGTGTGCGTCAGAGTGATGCAGTATGAGGGGGACTCAGCTAGTCATTGCTAGCTTTGAGGACGGAAGAGGAGGCCAAAAGCCAAGGAAGGAGGGCAGCATCTAGAAGCTGGAAAAATTAGGAAACAGAGTCTCCCCTAGAGCCTCCAAAAGAAATGCAGTCTTGCCAACACCTTGATTTTTAGCCTCATGAGACCCATTTTGGACTTCTGACATCCAGGACAGTAAGGTAATACATTTGTGTTGTTCTAAGCCACTAAGTTTGCAGTAGTTTGTTTTAGCAGCCAGGAGGAAACAATATAATCAATAACTGAAAGATAATGAGAAAATGCCAAACTGCCTGGATATTAAACAATATACTTCTAAATAATCTATGGGCCAAATAATAATCAAAATAGAAATCAGAAAATGTTTGAGCTGAATTATAGTGATGGTACGACTTTTTTTTAAGAGAGAGAGAGGAGAGAGAGAGAGAGAGAGAGAGAGAGAGAGAGAGAGAGAGAGAAAATATCCCAAGCAGGCTCCATGCTAGGAGCCTGACGCAGGGCTCAGTCCCACTACCTTGGGATCATGACATATGCCAAAATCGAGAGTTGGACGCTCAATTGACTGAGCCACCCAGGCACCCCAGTGAGGGTACAACTTATTCAAAGTTTCAGGATAAAGCTAAAGCAGTGCTTAGGATAAAAAGCATGCTTAAATACATATATTAGAAGTGAATACTGAAAAAAAAAATCAATGATTTAAACTTTCATCAAAAGGATCTTTAAAAAAAGAAGGAAATAATAAAGACTAAACACCAATGAAATAGTAAATTACTTGAAACATAGAAAATTAACAAAGACAGAAGTCCTTTGAAAAGATGAATAAGATGGAAAAAAAATTTTCAAAAGAAAAAAAGTACACATTACCAATATATGAAATGAATAAGAAGAAATTACTATAGGTCCTATAGTCATAAAAAGGTAAGAGAATATGTGACCAACTTTATGCAAATCATTTGATATTTTTTAAAATGGATAAATTTCTCAAAAAATGCAACTTACCATAGCTAAAAAGAAGATAATTAGAAATCTGAATAGTCTTATATTTATTAATGATGCTGAATCAGTTATTAACATCTTTTACACAAAGAATACCCTTAGACCAGATGGCTTCACCAGGGAATTCTTCTGAACATTTAAAAAGAAGTCATACTAATATTACACAAATTCTTTAGGAGAAAAGGAGGAACTACTTCCTAACTCTTTTTAATTCACCGTATTAACAGCAAAGAGGTGAAAAATCATGTGATCATGTTGAAAGATGCAGAAATAGCATCTAACAAAAATTAAACAGTTTGGGGCACCTGGGTGGCTCAGTTGGTTACGTGTCTGACTTTGGCTCAGGTCATGACCTCATGGTTCGTGGGTTTGAGCCCTGCATCGGGCTCTGCACTGACAGCTCAGATCCTGGAGCCTGTGTCTACCTCTCTCTCTGCCCCTCCCCCACTCATGCTCTGTCTCTGTCTCTGTCTCTCTCCCAAAAATAAACATTAAAAAAAAATTAAACAGCTAATTGTGAATAAAAAACCCCAATTCGTAGCAACTAGAAATATAAGGGACTTATAGCAAACATCATATTCAATGGTGAAATATTTAAAGCTTTCCCCTTGAAGCCAGAATGAATTAAGGGTGCTATTACCAATTCTATTCAACACTGTACTGGAGGTCTTTGTTCAATAAGGCATGCTATTCACAGATGATATGGCTGTTTATGCAGAGAATCCAAAACAGTACATAAAAACAAATAGAACTAGAACGTAGCTTGGTATACTACTTTTGTAAGAAACCAGGAACTTGTAAAAAAAAAAAAAAAAAAAGGAAAAGATACTATAGATTACAAAAGATGCATTTCTAGTAACATAGGTACAAGAACCATTTTTTACATATTTTTCATTATGTCACTTTCACATACAGGAATAATCCTGATAAATATTTATTGAATGAATTAATAGAAAATTTATTTTCTGGCTTGGAAAAACATAATATACTAGTATTTTTTAAGACAATGCAATTAAAACTAGCAAAAAAGTCCATACTGGCAAAACTGAGAGAAGTCAACACAATCCTATACGGCTGGGGAAATGGAGATGAACCCACAAGGGTTAGAAAGCAGTTCGACAGTATATATCAGAGCTGAATCTATACACCAATAATAAATAATCTCACTTAGGGGGAATTAGTCTAAGGATACAATAAAAAAAAAAAGTGCACTTTGATGATTAATGAAACATGATCTATAATATCATGAGAAAGCACCCAGCAACAGGAAGTTACTTAAAATTGGGGTTACAAGCATAGTTTGGACCCTGACTCCCCACAACAACACTGGCCCTGTTGTCACCTTAGGGTAATTCTTTAAGTTCTATGAGCCTCAATTTTCTCCCCTGTAAATGGGAGTAATAATAGCAACTCTTTTAGAAAGTTGCTGTGAGAACTGAATGAGTTATGAAACATAAAGCTCTTAGAACTTTGGAATATTCAGCATCTATGATTAAGAAGAAGATTATATACCAAAAGAGAAAATACTGATGATAATTTTAAGTGAACAAAACAAAATGTGGTTTGTGAAGTATCATACACACACACACACACCATATATATTTATTTTATGAAGTTATAAAGTTATTCCCGTTCTGTATTATGACTTTGTTAAATTATATATGGATATAGAGACAAGAACTAGAAGGAAAACAGGGGAAAATAAGATTCATTTTTAATTAACAGATAAATTTATAAGTGATCTCTTTATTTGGTAAAATGTTGTTTTACTTTATTTTCGTTAACGAAGAATAAATAAACACCTTGGAGCCAACAGTATAGAAAAGGTTTAGAATTTCTACCTCTTTGTCTTGAATGTTAGGGTCTGCATGATTTTCCATGAGCACTGCCATGCAGTTGATGTAGCCGCCGTAGGCAGCACACTGCAGAGGGGTTCTTCCTGCGTAATCTTGCACGTTTGGATTGATCTTATTTTCTATCAATATCTGGCAAACATCAGCATTTCCTCCCAGTGCTGCCCAATGTAGGAGAGAGTGCCCGTCTTGATCCACTAGATCTACCCTTGCTCCACCTGTAAAAGCAAAACTATCAGGAAAATGTCTAATACAGAGAGCACTGATCAGGAAGAATAGATGTCTGAAAAATATAACAACAGTCACTTAAATGCTTTACTCTTAGCAAAATGCTTCTATGTATATTATCTTCTTCAGATGTTTGCAATAAGCCTGTAAGTTGGTCAGGGTAGGAGTCATTTTCCTTTTACATGAAATAGAAACTGAGGTGAAGTGGCTTTTCCAAAATCACAGAACTACCAACAGGAGGAGCTAGGAGTGGCCCTCAGGTTTCCTGATGCTTGTGTGTGTATGTGTGTGTGTGTGCGTGTGTGTATGCGCGTGTGTGTGCG
This sequence comes from Cryptoprocta ferox, assembly GCA_028646485.1. Taxonomy (NCBI): domain Eukaryota; kingdom Metazoa; phylum Chordata; class Mammalia; order Carnivora; family Eupleridae; genus Cryptoprocta; species Cryptoprocta ferox. The sequence continues at coordinate 30,142,270 of CM053568.1, forward strand.
TGTGTGCATGCATGTGTGTGGTGCTCCTCCCTCCATCCTTCCACCTGCACGGCCCTCTGCCATGTAAGCTTTCAGCAAATGCAACAATTCCTACCTTCTGAGAGGCACTTAGTAGTAGCACTCTTCATAACTAACCTTTAATAAGTGTCTGAATCACATCTTTGTGTCCCATCTCACAGGCTCGGAAAAGTGGAGTATGCTTCATGACATCAGTGGCATCTACTTGAGCGTTATTTTCCAACAATAACTTCACGGTGCTAACATGGCCAGAAAGGGCCGCAGCATGTAAAGCTGAAAAGGGAGTAAAAGAAAGCAAAGAACTCTTGGATAACAATGTCACCTTTTTCTTAGTCTAACTGTGAATCTTTTTCTCTTCTGATGTCCTCATTTTGGCTAAATGCAATTTAATCTTAAGGATTCTCTATTGTTCACTTCTACAGATTTCAATCTTCCTTTCTATTCATATGTACTACTCATCTTTCCCCCCTTCCTGTCTATCTCTCTTATCTCACGGTTTCTTCCTTTCCAACCTGTTGCTCTGAAATGTTTTCCTTTCCTCAGTTACTACTTTATTATCTTTTCCTCCCTCTTAGACGGTAAGGGAACAAAAAAATGACAAAAGAGAAATGATTTAAACGATGCAGGCAATTCTGCCCACCAACCCACTCAATAAGCATCTGCCCCTGAGGGTTGGTGTGATGGGAGGTGTCAATCTACCAGCCCTTCAGCCGCTTCGCCGTGCTATTCCTGCCATCAGACTGCATACCCATGTGGTACAGAGGGTACACGCATCCCACTGTATTCAGTGCATTTTTCATATAACATGGCTCCAAATGCAAGCCATTGATTTCCTCAGGGCCCAATTTAAGAAAGAGCAACTTGTTTCAACCTTGGAGAAAACACCTGAGAAGGAATGGGCTCTGCCTTCAAATGGGATTTGAAAGAGTCATTTTGACTATACAGGAGTTTCATGTTATGCTGACCTGTGCCATTGTTACTTCATTCTAGTGCTTGACTTATGCCATTACTCTTTAAATTCTATTTAAATACACCACTCCTTAAGTTCTGAGTTTGCCAGCATAGCTGTCTAGAGGCTGGGGCCAGTTCTTCCTAAGTATCATGGCTCTATACTGCCTAGAACAATGCTTCTTTCATAAAGAGTGATCCATGGATCAAACCTAGGGTGCCTATAAAAACACAGATTCCTGGGCATTTATTGAGAACCTCCTATGGGCTGGGTATTAATGGAAGGGTGGGAATTCAGCAGAGAACAAAACAGACAAGGTTACATTCTAGTAGGAGAAGCAACATAAAAATGGAATGGATAAACAAAGTATTGGATGGTGATAGATGTAATTAAAGGCACCTTTATATGCAGAGTGACTAGGAGACCACTTTAATTGATGGTGATGGAAAGCCTTGCTAAGGAGCTGATATTGAAATTGAGACCTGACTCATAAAGAAAGAGAGAGCAATGTAGAGATCTCGAGAGGGAGGAGTTTGGGTAAAGAGAACAGGTAGTCTGAGGGCAGGAATGAATCTATGTGTTTAAGGAAGGCAAAAAAGTTGTAGCACAATAAATAGAGGCAGATAAGTGGGAAAGGTAGAGAAGGCCAGGCATAAGTGACCACACAGGTCCCAGTAATGAAGACACCAAAGGATTTTAAATAGGTGAGTGATAGTATTTTACTCGTGCTTTAATCAGATCGCTCTAGCTGCTCTGAAGAAAATGTACCATAGTAGGTTAGAATGTAAGCAGGGAAACCAGCTAACACTATTGAAGGAGACTCGGTAAAAAATGATGGGGGCTTGAGCTAGGGTGGCAGGAGTGCAGATGAAGAGAAGCAGAAAGATTTAAAATATATTTTAGGGATGCCTGGGTGGCTCACTTCGTTGAGCGTTGGACTTGATTTTGGGTCAGGTCATGATCTCACAATTTGTGAGATTGAGACCTATTTCTGGCTCTGTGCTTACAATGCCTAGCCTGCTTGGGATTCTCTCTCTCCCTCTCTCTCTGCCCC
>CM053568.1:30144390-30206219 GCA_028646485.1 Cryptoprocta ferox
TATATATATATATATATATATATAGAGAGAGAGAGAGAGAGAGAGAGAGAGAGAATACGTTTGCCCTCAAATGAAATTTTATGAAATACTCAACATATAAGACAGATAAGAGTTGAGTGGTTCTGACCAAAGCAGGGGTGGACAGTTACCCACTTAAGCACCTGCCCCCATTAGCAACACGCTATAGAAACCTGTTCTGAAGAATATGGTTTGGAAAATCAGACTTAATTTTAAGGTACTTTCTAATTCTGAAATTCTACAATTCTGTGATATGACATCAGCATGCAATAGATACTTGCCAGATAAATGTTGATGTCATAAAAAAAACACACCACAAAATCCCAATTAAGCAAAAGATAGAATTAATGGTCTTATTAACTGAAATTCCCCATTTATGACTATTTGCATTTACATTACTTTAAAATAACCTTAAACATTTTTAAAGTACATTTATTTATTTTGAGAGAGACACAGAGATCATGACTGGGGAAGGGGCAGAGAGACAGGGAGAGAAGGAGAATCCCAAGCAAGCTCTGCGCTGCTGGCTAGACAACAGTGCATTGTAAAAAACACAACCACTATATCAGTCAGTGTCCATGTAAGAGACATGCCAGAAACTTTAGCAGAGAGTTCAAAATAAATAATTGCTGGTTATGGATTGAAGAAGTGAAAAAGCAAAAAGGGAACACTGAGGTATCACAGAGGTAGTAAATGCAGAAGACAGCCAGCAATTCTAGGACTAGGGGAACAAAAAGAAGATGGAATTGTTAAAACTTAAATGCGTAGAAGAGGAGCCCTGTGGAGTGGAAACTCAGACCTCTGAGCAGGGGCGCTGCTTGGCTGGTGCTGGTGTCTCTGAGGAGGGTGCTCTGGGGCTGGGACTGTGAGTGTTGGAGAAATTGCAAAGTGAAATTAACTGTCGCCATTGGAACAAACTATCACTGCTGTGTTGAAGAAGACTTACTAGGGTGATGCTGATAGGAACAGGAAGCCAAAACAAGAATAATAAGCAAACAGGAAGGTGTAATCCCATTTTTCCAGCTTTCCAGTTTCCCTCTACTGCCCCCTATGGGTGGATTCTAACAGGGCACCTGCTGGCAAAGGGGGAAATGGGGTCTGCAGAGTCCCAGCCCTGGCACGGCGAAGACAGGAGAGTCCCGTTATCATATCTAAAAAACATTAACAAAAATTTGGCCATATCGAATATACAGAGAGTGCCCATATTTTCCTGATGGTTTTATTATTATTATTTTTTTCAGTTTATTTGAATCAAGATCCAAATAATGTCTGTATGTTGCTGTTGATGAGAACACTTCTTTCATGGGAAGGAAAAACAACCCTGTAGAAGGATGATGGAGACAAACTCACTGTCACAGAAGGGAAATGTCAGGAAGGCATGTCTGACATATAATAAAATCCCCTTAAGAGAAAGAGCCAGGGAATTAATGAATCTGAGAAGAATTTATGTCTGAACTCCAACCATGGTGCACATCAGAAAGACACCTTTGGTCAAAAGGACAGAAGTATCCTTGCCTGTACTTTATTAAAATACATGAAAACGTTAAACTAAAAGCAAGGCTAGTGACGGAATGAAAGGCTGCATACTAATGGGAGACTGACAAAAAGTGAAATGTTCAGACCACTTATAAACTCTGTGTCCTACATGTCATGTCTGGACTGTACCCTTCTTTAAGAAGCTTAAGCTCTACTGTGAAGCTTTGATAAAGAAATACTTTTGACAGTTAAAGTCTTTGTTAAAATTGATATTACCTAAAACTCTTTGAAAAACACTTTTGAAGGGGCGGTGGTTTAGGTCTAGGGAGGGAGATTATTAAGTATAACCCCCCCTCTCCACCGAGTGCCACATCAGTAGTTCTGGTAGGTGCAAATGGCTCTACTGTGATTCTACAAATAAGAAAACACTGAGAAGCTGGTATCCGAGTTTTTATTCTGTTCTGTGTTGTGCTATTGCGTGGTTTTCTTTCTTCTTCTGACTTGTAATTAGGATATAGTAACATAAGATAGAGACTTCCAAGTTGACAATGAAAGCGAAAAAATACATACCTTTCCTATTAACCAACACACAGTCGAAGGGCTCTCTCCTTAGACAAAGAGATTGAAAGAAGGATCTACTGAGAGCTTTGGATGCAAATCTAACATGAAGCTCTGAAGCTTTGAGTCATGGGGGGAGGTTATCTCTAAAATGGGAGATTTGGGAGGAGGTAATGCTCTTCAAATCTGAGAAAAGAGCACTTTAAATGAGACATACATAGATATGTACAATCCTTAAAATAGAATCCTATATTTTTGAAGTATAATTGATAACTATTAAATATGCATAGTTTTAAGTACAGGTTTATTTATTTATTTTATACAAAGATAAATGATATGAAGAGTTCCCATAATCATGTTTAAGGAGCAACCAGGCTTTTAAACCAAATGCCACCATTCACCCGGTGGAAAGAGGCTAATTTCAGCCAACAAACTTGGAGGAAATAAAGCTTTTGGAGTGATATCCTGGTAACCTAAACTTAAAATGTGCCAATGAGGGGCGCCTGGGTGGCTCAGTTGGTTGGGCGTCCGACTTTGGCTCAGGCCATGATCTCACAGCACGTGAGTTTGAGCCCCGTGTCGGGCTCTGTGCTGACAGCTCAGAACCTGGAGCTTACTTCGTATTCTGTGTGTGTGTCTCTCTCTGCCCCTTCCCCACTCATGCTTTGTCTTTCTCTGTCTCAAAAATAAATAAACATTAAAAAAATTTTTTAAAAAGTGCCAATGAAAGTCAAACAATATTAGATTAGGAACAATGATTTCACACATCGCTGTACAAGTTGTAGGGCACCTACACACTTTGGAACCCAAAAGAAAGCAAATGGAACAAGTCTCCCAGTTCTTACCTGTACCTCCATATTTGTCTGCCATGTTAATATCAATATCAGATTTTAAACTCAGCATAGTCCTAAGGACATCATCACTGCCTTTTCCAGCAGCCCACATAAAGGAGGTTCTTCCTTCCAGGTCTGAATCATCTTTCACTGAAGGATGTTTTAAAAATACTTTAACTGTTTCCTGTAAGAAAACTTGATTAAAAAAAATTGAGACAAGAGGGTAGCATTTTCTATGGTAATAAAGCCATTGTTATATGTGACTTCCTCTAAGATGTAAAGTATTTTTCCCTGCTTTTGAATCAAATGAAATTATCTTTTTATGAATAATGAAACTACAATTTCCATTGAAAGTAACAATCCTCTTTCTTTATATATTAGCTTTAGTTTCCATACACTTCAAACATATAACCTAACTCCCTCATTCAACATCCTCATAATTGAGAATGATCATCCACAATCAAGTTTGAAAACTTTAGAGGTCACTCTTTGAGAGATGAAGTGATGGGGTGCCTGGGTGGCTCAGTCGGTTAAGCGTCTGAATTTGGCTCAGGTCATAATCTCATGGTTTGTGGGTTTGAGCCCCACGCTGGGCTCTGTGCTGACAGCTCAGAGCCTGGAGCCTGCTTCAGATTCTGTGTCTCCCTATCTCTCTCTGTTCCTCATCCAATCCACTCATGCTCTGTCTCGCTGTCTCTCAAAAAATAAATAAATGTTAAAAAAAATGAAAAGACTCAGAAATATTCAGTGTCATGACCAACACTAAAATATAGGTTTTTCTTGGACATTTTATATGCAGAGAACTGTATACTCAGCCATGACCACAGAGAGGGTTAATACATTTTCTTGTGTGTTTTGTTACTATAATTTAAAAAATATTTAGTGTACTTACTGAATAATAATGTGTTTGGTTCATTTAAACAGATATTTATTTATCAAGTCCTATATTCAAGGTCCTTCCTCTATGGAATCACACTAAAATTAGGACCTGCAATAATTCTAATAGTGCCTGACAATTTTAATGGGGGTTAATATTCATGGCATTTTAAACTGCCTCTTTCCTTAAGCCTCAGATGCTTACACACATTTAGGGAGATCATAGAAACTTTAGCTTGAATGGAAGTAAAATAGAGTTTAAGAAAAAAGAATTCTGGAGGTTGTGGGCTGGCCAAAAGTGTCTAAGTGCTGATGCTCAATACTCTAAAGCAAGAAGAAATTCAAGGGCACATCTAATGCAGCCCTTCATTTCCCAGATGAAGAAATTTAGGTTCAAGGTCATACAAACACTGGTGGTAGATACAGGAGTGGAGCCCAGAGCTGAATCACAGCACTCTTTCCACTGTATAGACTGTATGCCACTGTATACACTGCTTTCTAGTGTTAAAACTCATACTGAGCTACTGAGGCATTAGAGTACAGTGCTCCTAGGATCTGCTGTGTAAGCTTAGTACACACGAGATTGGAATAAACAAATCGATTTTAAAACTTGGTAATTTTTTGATTTGTTTTCTTTTACTGATTTGTAAACATTTCCTTGTTGAGTATGTTTTCTTAATGATGAATGTTCACAGAGGTTTGTGGATTTTTGTTGTTATTTTCTAAAAGGGGAATTATAGCCTCATGTGGGTTAAGAGTCCAAGGAGATCAAAGGGCTTGAAATTGAGCTTAGAAGATTTGCATAATTATTAAAAAAATCATCTCTGTGATTGTCAGATTAACCAGAATAAGTATTTCTTTGGATAAACATCCATAAGGTTCTGCCATTCTTCCTTATTCCCGGGAGCTTAGTCACTTAATTGCTGGTATCTGTGCACGTGTTACATTTAGAGTCTAAGACTTGGGTTCAAGATCTTGGGCAAGTCATTTAATCTCTTGAAACCTTGGTTTCTTCCTCTTTAAATTAGGGACACCATGTCCTCTCACAGGCTTGTGTTGAAATATGATTGAGTTCTGATTTCCATAGGTTGAATAGGCTGGGCCAATGAATTTCTTATCTATCTGTAACAAGAAAGGGCTCCTCCTCAAAATATACTTTGTCTTCTTCGGAGACAACAGAAGATAATGGCTTACCAAAAGTCTAGGTGATACATTTACAGTACTGCCAGGAAGGAAGGACCATAGCTATAGTTGCTCTGGGTGCCAGAGACAAAGAAGGATGGGAAAATAAGATATTTTAGGAATCTGAATATTCAGTGTGTTTAGTGGTGCATTTGGGGAAGTCATGAAGATGGAATTACACTATGCTGATGATGCCATTCTTATAACTTTAAGTTTATTTATTTTGAGAGAAAGAGAGAGAGGGAGAGAGCGGTGAGTGCAAGCAGGGGAGGGGCAGAGAGAGGAAGAGAGAATCTGAAGCAGGTTCCACACCATCAGTGCAGAGCCTAATGTGGGGCTCGAACCCACCAACCGTGAGATCATGACCTGAGCCAAAATCAGGAATTGGACACTTAACTGACCGAGTCACACACATGCCCTGCATTCTTATAATTTAATGTAACCAAAGTTTCCACTACACACTCCCATGTAGAATACAGTAAAATCACCTCTGACTGCTTTGACATGTGCCTTTTTGGATAAGTCTCTAGTTCTTGGTAGCCACTTACTCAGGAAGCTGAAGCAGCCTAGTTGTTATGTTATTGGCTGAACTGAATGGCATAAAGGATATAAAAAAAGTGCTTTGTAAAACTGCAAAGGGTGGCAAGGGAAGAATTATTAATCATTATTCAATATCTTTAGAAATAATTCACGTTTGCTTTCTCAGCTATATAATACACAAAATTATTAGCACTAACAATAGTTAGAATGCATTGCATTTCTTGAGTACCTTCTCTGTATCAAGAACTACACTAGGCACTGGTCTCAAGTTTTCTCTGATTCTACAACAATCCTGAAAGGAAAGGTATAATTATCCTCATTTTGCATGTGAAGAAACTAAGACTCAGGAGGTTAAGAAACTTGTGCAAGGTCATACAGCCAGCCGATGGCAGAGTCAGGATCCCAGCCAAGGTTAGACCAGGTCTAAGGCCTGGCCACACAGAGAAAACACTTGAACACTAAGTGCATATAAAACCTTAGTGCCATAAAAATAACCAGAAGATGAAATGTACTTACACAGAACAAAATGTTACACTGAACAGTTAATATAAAAACTGTGTTAAAATTTCACATGACTAACAACTATCCCTTGCTTTACAGTCAGAGTTAACAGTCTGAGCAATTGTTCAAATATAATCGCTACACAAACACAAACACTAGTGTGTGTAAAACTGAAATGTGAATAAGGTCAGTGGATTACAGGAATGTCAATTTCCTGTTTATGATATTGTTTCATACTTTTGCAAGATGTTACCTTTGGCGGGGGAGGGGGTGAAGGGTACATGGTATCCAGCTGTTTTACTTCTTATGACTGCATATGAATTTATAATTATGTCAAAATAAAAATTTAATTACACAAAAAGATAACTGTCATGTTTTACTTACAGCAAAGTTACTCTGAGCTGCATAGTGCAAGGGTGTTGCTCCTTGGCTGTCGGATGGGATGGTTCCAGATTTATTTCTTTCTAAAAGGAGATGGACAATCTGTGCGTGGCCTGAAAGTAGATACAGGACTAGTCAATTTATAATCTACTTTAAGGAAAGTTTTCTGAATAGTAGCCCCCAGTATAGCCTCTTTTAACTTCTGACTAAAATACTATGATCACGTAGAACAAAGGCAAACACTTACAACTCTGAAATCTTAATGCTTTAATCCAGAAAGGAAATGATAGGAATTACAATTGCTAGATTGAGAGAGCGAGCTATATTAGGTATCAGCCCACTGCATTCCCTGGTTTTGTTTTATAAAACTGTCCATAAAAAAAGGAGGGAATCCAGCCCCTGTCAGCCATCAGCATCCCTAGTGTCCAGGTCTCACTGTACGGCTGATCAGAAATGCACAGCTATTCAGGAGGACAAACTATAATACAGCCTCTTGTAACTTCTAAGGCCTCCTATCAGTCCCTTCTCCCCTCCCTCATCCAGTTTTTTCACGGTAGGTGGTGATTTCAAATCCCAGAAAACATGTGGCAGGAATGATGAGGTGGTGGCAGAGAAAATACTCTGCAGTACATTCTGGGGGATGTGGTTTCCAAAAGCAAAGAGCTGTAGAAAGGACCAAAGAATGAACAAACATGGTAACTGCATATTTGGGAAACCTGAAAATCATGCATTCTATTGCTTCAGCGTATTGGGGACCCGGGCAGTGAAGGTGCCACATCAGCAGAAGAACATAGACACAAGGCAGGAAAAAGCCAGGCAGAAAAAGGGAATGTGAGTGGGAGTTGTGCTCTTCTACCTGCTCCCAGGTACGATCACAGACGGAGTTCTCTGAGGTGGGCAAAAGTAGGATCACAGGCAAGCTATCGAGACACATGTCATCTTGTTTGAAGGATACAGAGAAAACTTCAGTAAAGGCAGTATGAAAATATACTACAGGACAGGGAAAAAGGGGACACCATCAGAGAGATAAAGCGCATACCTCAGAACATGATCTAGGGAAGGGTCCAGAGGAAAAGTTCAGGAAACTGTTTGGCATCCTGGACTTGGGCAAAGAGATGTCCTCTATGGAATGAAACAGAATATCCTAAGAAGGAAATAATCTGAAATGCAAAGGTGATGGAAGGAGGAGAAAAGGAAAAAAGCCGAGATACAAAGAAATTGGGATGAGGGAAGGAAATCAAAATACAACCTAAAATACAATCTATGAGAGGCAGAAAGAAATCAGAACTTATGGATCACTTTAGTGATCTGGAGACAAATTTGCAAAGTCCTCCTAGAATGCACAAGACAAAGGAAAAGGGATGAAACTGCACATTGAAATAAAATCTAAATAATAATTATAAATCTGATGATAAAACTGAATGCAAATGCAAAAAGTATTTTGAAAAAACACAACGTGTTACTTAAAAACTAAGCCTGCAATAATAATTGGGAAAAACTTCAGATCATGTTAACAAATACTAAAAAAGTAATAAGTAAAAGCGTGCTAAATTCCTCATTTTAAATTAGGTGGGAATCATGAGATGCAGATTTGCTTTTAACTCTGATTCACATTTTAAAAAGTTTTTGATAAATTTAAAAGTAACCATGAATAGAACCTAAAACCCTCCTAAAACACTAGGCAGTTCAAAACCAAATAACAAATACAATCTATATAACAAAAGGCAGAAAAAAAAGGAAACAGGAAAAAAAATTAAAAAATAAGAAACCAAAACACCAATAATACTCAAACAGCAGAATAGCAGAAAAAAGACCAAATCATATACCTTATAACAGTGACTATTAATGGGTAAGACTCCTTCACTAAAAGAGAAAGACTCTCAGATCACACCCCTTGCAAAGTTAGATACAGACACATATTTACACTCTCTCATCTAACAAAGTGATCCCCCAAAAGGTTAAGTAAAAGGCATCTCAGGAAAACATGAAGAAAAAAAAATCACATATCATAGTATTGGCACAAACATAAAATTAAAGCCCTCCTCCCAAAACACACAGGCACTGAATGTGAAAAGAAGATTATTTTATATTTACATTTGTCAATGAATGTACATTATTTTTAAAATAAAAATATGTTAAGATATGATGTTGCAATTAAAACTGATACATAAGAGAGAATACATTTTTATTACTAAAGTTTAAGCATACAACAGAGGGATTGAGGTATAAGATACCACATATCAATTAAAAATTAAATTAATTAAGGGCGCCTGGGTGGCTCAGTTGGTTAAACACCCAACTCTTGATTTCAGCTCAGGTCATGATTTCACGGTTCAGGGGTTCGAGCCCAGGATTGGGCTCTGTGCTGACAGAGTAGAGGCTACTTGAGTAGCTCTTCTTTGCCCCTCCCCCACTTGTGCGCACTTGCAGGTATGCTCGCTCGCTCTCTCTCTCTCTCAAAATAAATAAGTGAACTTAAAAATTAAAAAAACCCCTTAAATTAATTAAACAAGAGGTAGAAGCTGACAGGGGAAGGGAAGCCATGGAAAGTTTCTGGTACTCATTGTAGTTTCTCCTGCCGTTGATCCTTTGATTCACAGTCAGCTCACCTAGTAAAGCTGCCCAGTGAAGTGGGGTTCGAAATAAGTTGTCATAAGACGTTATATTGCAGCTTTCATATGAGGTCAAGACATCAACCACTGTCACATTCCCATCGGCAACGGCAAAGTGAAGAGGTGTCCGACCCTCGTAGTCTTGCCAGTTCAGTAAGGACTCCGTGGGAGCAGCATCCTAATTTGAAGGAACCAGAGACTTCAGACACACGCGGAATCCTCAGTAAATCACATTTGACTTAAGTATTAACTGAGCAGTTTTCCAAACCTGTATATTCTCTCTTAGCACAAATGATAACATTCAGAAAAAAAGCATACGTTCTAAATCTTTAAAAATTTGTCATGTTTAACTATAAAAAATGCAGAAAAGATATAACAAATACCATTACTGACTATCCAGATTAAATAGGTGTCAATATCTTGCTAAATGTGCTTTTGTATCAGTTATGGATTCAGCTAAATCTGTATGTTTTATACTTTTGTTCCATATGTATGCATCCCTAAACAATACATGAATTGTATATGTGTGTTTTCAATGTTTATACCTCTGAGTTTATACTATGTATATTCTTTGGCAGTTTTTTTCTTTCAACACTATACTTTTGGGTATCTATATTGATTCTAGTTCATTTGTTAAGCCACAATTTATGTATCCATTCTCCTAGTGAGGGACAGTTAGGTTATTTACATTTTTCCATTATTAACAATAATGCTGCAATGAACATGCTTCCCCTACATGTCGCTTTGAGCACATGTGTGAGATTTTCCTCTAGCCCAGACACCTAGAAGGGGAATTTCTGGGTACAAGGATATTTACATTATCAACTAGGTATTATCAAACTGCTCTCCAAATGGTTACACTAATTAACACCTCAAGGACAATGTGTAAAAGTCTTTATTTCCCCACATGCGGGCACAAATTAACCCTTTGGTATTATCAAGCTTACTACATTTTTTCCCTTACAGGTATGGAAAGCATTTTGCTGATGTTTTAATTTGTATTTATTTTATGAATGAGGTTGGGTTTTATCATATGTTTATTGGCTGTTCTGTTTGAATTGACAGCTCACATTTACTCATTTTTCTGCTAGGTCTTTGTAGCTACTATGAGGTCCTCTTTTGAGAATAAAGGACTTATTTCCCTAGCTTCTGTGAGTGGTGCCAGCAGATGACCCTCCACTGTCAGACTTTTACAATTGCTTCAGCTAAAGACAGTTGCTTCACTCAAGGTCATATCCCTTCTCAGATGAGGTCACATCCAAAGCCAACCCCCAACCTGAGAATTCTCTGAAAGGCCACACAAGACTTAGAGCTGCTTGTGTGGTCATCCTAGTTTATAAAAAAGAACATGAAAGGTATTTTAAACACTTCAAAAAAAGAAGTAGAATTTTACTATGGTGGCATTTTAGGCCTTTTAGTCTCCAAAGGACTAAGGTGTGTTTACAAGGAAAAAAAAAAGCCAAATCTGTGAGGAAATAAGATATGATGAGTGACAAGTATCCTCCAAGGATTCCAGATATTGGAACTGACACATAAAGAATATAAAATAACTTAATGTGAAACACATAAAAAAAATTAAAAATGAAATAAAAGGTGAACAAGGAACAAAAACTATCAAAATGGTGGGGCAGACTTAAAAAAAACAACAAAAAGAACTTTTAAATGTAAAAATATAGGATTGATGAATGAATAGGGCAAACGAGAGAGTGGTCTCAGGTGAAGAAAGGCTGGGTAAACTAGAAGGCACATTTGATGTAATTACCCAGGACATGGCAAAGGAGACAAAAAGATGGAATGTAAAACAGAGGAGACATGGAGAATAAAATAAAAAGGTCTAAAATATGTGTAATTGGGACCATAAAAGCAAGAGTGTAGAGAATGAAAGAGAGGTAATATTTAAAGAGATAATAGCTATACATTTTCCAGAACGGACATGAAACGATAGTATACACCAAACACGACAAAAAAACCTCCAAAAACCATAAAACAGCAACAAAAAAAAACTGCACCCTCCAAACAAACAAACAAAAAAACACCCCTCCTCCCGGACACACTGCAGTGAAACTGTAGAATGCCACACAGAGAAAAATGTAAAAGCAGCCTGCGAGAAAAGATAAATCATCTCTAAAGGAATGACATTTAGACCAATACAGAATGCTCCAGAGGAACAATGAAAGGAAGAAAGCAGCAAAAAAGTCTGAAAGAGTAGAGAAAAAGAACTACCTAGAACTGTGCATACAGAAAAACTGTATATTCAAGAGCATGGTGGAAATGTAGATATTCCTTTTTAAAAAATGTTTATTTATATATTTTGAGAGAGAGAGAGCATGAGTACAAGCAGGGGAGAGGTAGGAAGAGAGGGAGAGAGAGAATCCCAAGGAGGCTTCCTCTCTCAGCACAGAGCCTGATCTGGGGCTTGATCTCACAAACCATGAGATCATGACCTGAGCCAAAATCAAGAGTCAGACACTTAACTGACTCAGCCACCCAAGTGCCCTGAAATGTAGACATTCTTAAGAGCAGAGAGCATTTACCACCAACAGATCTACCCTAAAGGGAATTCTCAGAGTTATATTTCAGGAAGTAAGATATTAACTCCAGAAGGAAAACTTGAGATTCAAGAAGAAATGCAGAGCAAAGGAATCAGTTAACATGCAAGTAGAAATAACCCTTGCATATACAAAAGAATATTATCTTTTAAAGTCTAATTTGTGTGTTATAAGCAAATAGGACTAAATATTAGACTACCATAGTTTGTAAGCTGGAATTTGACAAGCAGTGATTAGAAACCTCAAAGAATCCACTGATAAATATTCAAAATTAATAAGAAAGTATAGCAAGTTGGTTAGATTCATATTCAATGAATAAAAATATCAACTGTATTTCCATGTGCCTGCAACTACCAGTTAAATATACATCTTAGATATGCTAAAAAAGAGTTCAGGAGCACTTGGCTGGCTCAGTCAATAGAGCATTCAACCCTTGATCTTGGGGTCATGAGTTCAAGCCCCATGCTGGCTATAGAAATTACTTTTTAAAAAAAGCAGCACTATTTTTATTTTTTTAAAGTTTATTTATTTATTTTGAGAGAAACAGAGACAGCATGATTGGAGAAAAGCAGAGAGAGAGAGAGAGGGAGAGATAATCCCAAGCAGGCTCCACCCTGCCAGTGCAGAGCCCGACATGGGGCTTGAATTCAAGAAACTGAGAGATCATGACCTGAGCTGAAACTAAGAGTCGGACGCTCAACTGACTGATACCCAGATGCCCCATAAAGCAGCCTAATTTTTAAATAGAAAAAAAAAAAAAAAAAGAAATAGTTCCAAATGTCTGTGAATGTCTGTGAATAACTGAATAATGTATGGCTTGTTTATAAAATGGAATCCTACATAATGGCAAAAATTAATATATTACAGGTAGACACAGCAACATAGATAAAATCACCAGCATAATATTGAGCAAGAAAAACATGTTGCAAAAGAATACTTTCAATGTGATTCCATGTATACAAAATTCAAAAACATTAAAAATGAAACAGTGTAGTATTTAGGGATACGAATATGTGTGGTAAAACTATAATGAAAATCAGGAATGATAAACACGTAATTGAGGATAGTGGCTGCCTCTCAGAAAGGGGAAGAACAGAATGGTGCTGGGAGGTACCCAGGTAACGGTTAATGTACTTGTTCTTAAACTAAGAGATGAGTACATGAATATTTGTAGTTTCCATATTCTTTACAACTTTTTTTTTAAGTAGCCTCCACGCCCAACACAGGGCTTGAACTCACAACCCTGAGATCAAGTGTTGGATGCTCCACAGACTGAGATATGCAGATGCCCCTATATTCTTTATGTCTTACATGTATTTTACAGATATTATCTCTACTCAGTGTTTAATAGGCACAACTATAAAACAAAGGAAGGATAAATACAAATTCAGGAAAGTAGATGATGGGGGACAGGGTGAGTGTGGCTCAGGTGGAGAGAACGTGTTTGGAAACTGGCCCTTTGGAAATTGTGTGGTCTTTTTTTTAAATTTTTTTTTGTCTTTATTTTATTTTGAGAGACAGAGACAGAGAGTGAGTAGGGGAGGGGCAGAGAGAGAGGGAGACACAGAATCTGAAGCAGGCTCCAGGCTCCGAGCTGTCAGCACAGAGCCCGATGCGGGGCTCGAACCCGTGTACTGTGAGATCATGACCTGAGCCGAAGCCGGACGCTCAACTGACTGAGCCACCCAGGCGCCCCTGTGTGGTCTTTAATAGCAGCATAGCAGCACTACCATGTTCTGTTTCTTGAGTGATGGGTTCACATGTCTGTTGTATTTCTTTTGGCTCATAATTTGTGTGTCATATATACGCTTTTGTATACTGGCTATTTCATAACAAAAAAGTTGTTTGTCGGCAAGGCCACCCAGGTCTAGCAGCACCACCGTACTCACCAGGATGCATCGCACTGTGTGAACAGCACTGGGATCTTTGTGGTTTGCTGCCCAGTGAAGTGGGATCTTGCCTTCGACGTCGGGGATCCCGATGTTGGAATCGTGCTTGATGAGCAGCTTCACGTGCTCTGGGTTATTGTAATAGGCACTCCAGTGCAGGGCGGTTTGCTGCAAAATCGCGAGAGACTCACAAACACAGCAACAACAGTAGCAAGAGCAATGGTAACAACACAACAGATTTCCCCCAAGCTTGTATTGTGTGACGGACACTGTTCTAAGAGCTTTCTATATTTGACCTCATTAAGTCATCATGACAACTCTGGGCGATGAGTACTCTTGAATCTGCATGTGACTGATGGGAAAAGGGAGCACAAGTTGGATGAGTGATCTGCTCAGGGGCATAAAGGTAGTCAGTGGCCGAATTGAGATTTTGACCCAGGCGGTCTGAATGCAGCATCTGACCTCTTAATCGTGACAGGCACTTAGGTCATCAGGTACTAATCAGTGGAAATACCGAGAAAAAAGAAAAGCAGCCCGGTGGCTTATGAATAATTATCAACAAAGTAAGTAACTATCTTGATATCGCACCAAGCATTCTAAGAATTTAATAGAATGTTTTGAATTTCAGTATCTGTCAAAAAGAAGATCCATGCATGGATCTGTAATCCATTTCTTATATCAAAGTATAAATCTAAATTTAACTATAATTTTATAGGATGAATTGTTAGACCTACTATTGACGTTAAGATACATGTTGAAAATACAGGAATATATGCTTTATTTTAGATAATCAAAGTTAAAAATGAACATCCTGATGGGGCGCCTGGTTGGCTCAGTAGGAATAGCATGTGACTCTTGATCTTGGGGTCATGACCTTGAGCTCCACACTGGGTGGGGGGCTTCCTTAGAAAAAGAAATAAGGGCACCTAGGTGGCTCAGGCTGTTGAGCATCCAACTTCGGCTCAGGTCATAATCTCACAGTTCGTGAGTTTGAGCCCTGTCGGGCTCTGTGCTGACAGCTCAGAGCCCGGAGCCTGCTTCGGATTCTGTGTCTCCCTCCTCTTCGCCCCATCCCCACTCATTCTCTTTCTCTCTCTCTCACTCTCTCTCAAAATTAAATAAACATTAAAAAATTTTTTTAATGAACATCCTGAACTTGTTTTAAAATCCCGTCTGCCATTCTCAACAAACCATAGTAAGACTGGTCTCCGTATTAGAAGAATTACTGAAGAAACACAAAGAAATAGGTGGGCTGTACATTATCCCTTATGAATAGCAGTGTCATCAATCCAATCTAGAATCAGATCATTTGCCAGTAGGAACCAAGCTCACTTGTTACACTAAACACTTTAAATGTTGACATATGTGGTATTCATGTACAGTGCACCTACGGGCATTTAATATGAAGAGTCACTCACTACTTTTTATTTAGTAATTACTATAGAACAAAAAAAGTCACAAATATAATAGCAAATAATTTCCTGTAGCCACATTTTCTTCCTTCTTTTTTCCTTCTCCTTCTTCTTCTTTTTAAAAAAATCTTTTTAATGTTTATTTATTTCTGAGAGAGAGACAGATAGAGTGTGAGCAGGAGAGGGGCAGAGAGAGAGGGAGACACAGAATCAGATGCAGGCTCCAGGCTCTGAGCTGTCAGCATAGAGCCCGATGTGGGGCTCGAACCCACGAACTGTGAGATTATGACCTGAGCTGACGTTGGACGCTTAACTGACTGAGCCACCCAGGCGCCCTTCTTCTTTTTTTTAAAGTAGGCTCTATGCCCAATGTGGGGCTTGAACTCACAACCCCAAGATCAAGAGTCTCATGCTATACTCATTGAATCAGCCAAGTGCCCCTATAGCCACATTTTCAATAAACAACATATACAGTTTCTATAATTCTTTTGCTATGTTATGTTTGTTCTGAATATATTTAGTGAAAGGTAACATCAGGTCTGTTCAATCTAATAGTACGAAATTTGGGATTGTACTTTCTACATCTTTAAACAAATTTTTTCTAGTTATTTTTTTTTCACTGTGATAAAATGTATGTAACACAATTTATCATTTTAACTGGTTTTAAATGTACAGTGCGGTGGCCTTAAACACATTCCCACTGCTGTGCAACTTTGGCACCTTCCACCCCCAGAACTTTTTCATCTTCCTAAACTAAACTACATACTCACTTAACAGTAACTCCCAATTTCCACCTGCTCCCAGCCTTTCACTTGGCATAATGTCTTCAAAGTTCATCCATGTTCTAGCCTGTGTCAGAATTTTGTTCCTTTTTAAGGCTGAGTAATATGCCATTGCATGGACTGCGCTTTGTTTCTCCACATCAATGGACATTGGGATTGTGGTCATCTTTCCCCTGTTGTGAACAATGCTGCTGTGAACATGGGTATATCCATATCTGCTCACATTCCTGATTTCAGTTCTTCTGGGTTATACTCAGAGGTAGAACTGTTGGATCATAGGGTAGTTCCATGTTTAATTTTTTAAGAAATTGCCATACTGTTTTCCATTGTGGCTGCACCATTTTACATTCCTACCAGCACTGCACAGGGTTCAAATTTCTCCACGTCCTCACCAATGCTTGATATGTTCTGTTTTGGTAATAACAGTCATCCTAAAGCATGTGAAGTGTTATCTCATGGGGTTTTTTTTGTTGTTGTTCAGTTTTAATATAGGATATAAAATTTCATCTCTGTGACAGATTGTAAATTACACACACACACACACACACCACACAGATCCTTCCTGTCTAATAGTTTGAGACTCACTGCTCTGGGCTTTTGTCTCGCTCTCGTCTCTGTGCCTGCCTGGACCTTGCAGATCCGTTTTCCATCTGTCTGACTGGATAACCTCCCATTCCTGTTCAGTAACAGAAGCACAGACAAGGACTGGAAGATAGCGGGGAGTTCCTAGAAGATACTGCAGAAGACATCATGGTGCCTAAAGACATCTGTGCCTTTGTAAGTGATTAATGGGGCTTTGTGGACTGATCAAAGTGCTTTTTCAGTGAAATATTAGCACTACAAACATAGTATGAGTTAGGAATAATACTGGTTTACAGTAGTTGTAAAATAAGGTCAGCATTGATTTCAGAATGCGGGGTTATGTGAGTCACAGGTAAACAAATCCTGAAAACTACAGGAAGAGCCTGTGAAGGATGGTGATAGGGACACTGGACATGAACCCAGCAGGTTTAATTCCAAGAGTTCTAATCACATGGGTATACTGCAGGTAGCAAGACTCCGTGATTTGGTGCCTGGTGGAAAGGAAGAGGATTTTTGCACTTGTCTAACTGAACACCACATTTTACCCCCTGTAAAGAATGATCAAAGCATTGGTCAAAACAGTGGCCGGTGTGTACAGTATGTTAAAATTCAAGAGCAGGGAAGATAACCGATCCCAGGAACAAGTGCCAGAGCAGATGTCAGAGCCCAAGTGAAAAGAATAATATTTATTGTATAGCTAACATTTATTGAGAGTTATTTTATTATGATGCCTTAGGCATTGTATTAAACACCATTTCTCATTTTATCTTCAACAACCCTGTCATCCCCTTTTCACATATGAGAAAATGGAAGCACAGAGGAGTTAAGAAAATTTGCCCTTTTAAATGAAATCTTTCACCAGGGAGGATGAAGACTAGGCAATGTTCCTCCATGTGTCTGAGCGATTAACTCTTCCTTGAGGTTTCACATCAGAAAAGGATGTGAATTTGCTTTTTGCTTTTATTTGCCTCCTGATTTTGACAGTCCCTTATCTTAGTTTTTTTTTTTTTTAGTTTATTTAGAGAGAGAGACAGACAGAGACAGAGACAGAGATGGAGGGAGAGAGAAAGTCCTGAGCAGGCTCTGCCCCATCAGCACAGTGCCTGATGCGGGGCTTGAACTCAAGGATGACCCAAGCTGAAACCATGAGTTGGGCCCTTAACTGATTGAGCCACCCAGGCACCCACCTCTTACCTTGTTTTTATCCTGTGTATCTACTTCTCCTGGTGCCATAAACTTCAGCAGAAGCGCCAAACACTTTGGGCTCTTGTGTCGAGTGGTTAAGTGCAAAGGGGTCATCTCTTCCAGATCCTTTTGCATCCAGTTTGCTCTGCGTGTAAGTAAGAGTTTCATGAAACGATAATTTCCCTAAAGAGAGAAAGAAAGAAAGAAACAGTAAGAAGAAATTTAGTTTGGGGCCAAGACATTTTCTAAATTTTAAAATGTTTTAAGTAGTTTAATATGCTGCTAGAGTAAAAATATTCAGATAAATTAAGTGATCAAAGGAACAATACTTAAAATCCCATTACTCTATCAATTATTTTACTATGAAAGTTCCTTTCCAACCACTTCCTATATGCATACAGTTTACACAGTGGCTGGTCAACGTTTCATTGTGTTAAAGCACAATCTTTTATTTAACCATTCTAATTTCCAATATTTTCTTTTATAGAATATGCTACATTTATTTCCACATAGTTTTTCTTATTTTTTCATAAGAATAAATGATCAGGAATCAATTTAGTGGGTCACAGGAGTTTGTACATTTTTTTGATGTATCTTCCAAATTGCTAACCAGTAGCAGCAAATAGTTTCAGCACATTCGGACCAATACAGCACCTGTTATTTATATTCAAAGTATAATAACCTTGTGAAATAAGCAGAGATTTAAAACCCCAATTTACAGGTGAGGGGGGTGAGATTCACAGTGGTTGGACGTTTTGTTCACGGTCATCTGGTTACTAAAGTGGGTGGTTAGTTTTCTTGCAGAGCTATGTATAGGTACAACTGAGAGAGATGATTCTTGTTCAGAGTTTGGGTCCCAGACTCATCTGGCGATCTAAACACCAACCTAGAAGTCACTGGAGGCCATCTACTTGCAGATAGTACTCTCCACAGCAGTTAGGCCCTCCAATCTGGTTGAAGCAACCCATCTGGAGAAAGCAGCTTAGCTACAGGGGGTAGAGCAATCCACTGGTGGGATCCAGGTCAACCATATGTGTGTGTAATATAGTAGCTTTGAAACCAAACAAACCCTCAAAAAAATGTTCTTTGGAGCTCCTTCCTTTTTTTTTTTTTTTAATTTTTAATGTTTTATTTATTTTTGAGACAGAGCAGGGGAGGGGCAGAGAGACAGGGAAACACAGAATCTGAAGCAGGCTCCAGGCTCTGAGCTGTCAGTGCAGAGCCCGATGTGGGGCTCGAACCCACGAACGTGAGATCATGACCCGGGCCGAAGTCGGACGCTCAACCGACTGAGCCACCCAGGAGCCCCTGGAGCTCCTTCCTGAGATCTAGTTCCGTATTTCCAATTCTGGTTGGAGCCTTCAGTTTGCCTGGTACCACAGATATTTGAAAGTCAGTATAACCAAACTGTACAACATGGTCAAGTTCTCTGCCTGCTTCATGACTGTTTATCTCTCCCTATTCAAAGCAGAGTGGCAGTCAGCATTATCTGTTCTTTTCATCTTCTGAGATTCTATACATCCTTAACATTGTTGGAAATGTGTTTTTTTTTAGCATTATAATGTGTTGATATTCTACCATGAGTGGCTATGAGGATTAGTAAGAAGACATTTATTAGTTAAGCAGCCTCGCCCCCCCCCCCCCCCATTATGATGAATGTGAGGCTCTAAGGCACAGGGACCAGCTAGAGAGACAATGAGGTGCAGAAGGATGATGGCTCCCTGCTCACACCACAGGGGCAGAGGCAGGACTCAGCTCAAGGGCTGGGTCATAGATAAGAATCAGAGGCTAAACACATGTCCACCAGGTTATCTATATTAGATGGGCAGACTTGGAATGGACCAAAAAGCAAAGTGAACTCAGCTCAATTTTTTCCCCCCAGGGAGGCTTTCCTTGACCACTCTAATGGTACTTATTTTGTTGTGCTTTATTCTAGTACCTTTCCATTTCCTTCATAGTACTTTGCTCAGTTTGTAGTTACATATATTTATTTCCCTTCCTTGTGATCTCCTTCATGAGCTGTAAGCTTCACAGCACAGACTGTGTTTTACTGAGCATGGTGCTCGGCAAATCTCCTGGCACAACATGGGTGCTTACTTGAAGGACTGAGTATATGAGAAGAAATAAAGTACCTTCTAGGGGTTGTGGGAGGGGGGATGGGCTAAATGGATAAGGGGCATTAAGGAAGACATTTGTTGGGATGAGCACTGGGTGTTACACATAGGTGATCAATCACTGGAATCTACTGCTGAAATAATTATTGCACAATATGCTAACTTGGATATAAATTAAAAAATAAATTAATTAATTAGAAAAATACCTTCCAGAGGTTTCTCTGTTTACAAATTCTTAATGTTGCTATATTATATCATAACAGTTAAGAATCTTAATTCTCAGATCTCTGGTATTTGGTTACTCTTCCTTTTTAATGTTTTGTTTATTGGAGCATCGTTCTGGCTTTCTCATGTCATCCAGTGCCAGCTTTTGAGAAGTAAGGTGCTAAAACTTCCTCAAGAGGGCACCCTGCTCTAAATCTCTTGCCATCTTTTCTTTGAAAAAAGAAATGGTGCCCAGGAGAAACAAATCTATGTGGTACTTCTCACCAAAAAATAAAGCTTGACCTTTCTAAGCATAACATTTCAAATATTACAGAATAATTCATCATGACCTTTTAAAGATATTCAATCAGACAATCATTTTGATTCTGAAATTTAGAGGAAAAGGGAAGGAGAAAGAAAGAAACAAGAATATGTTGGTGGGGGTGACTACTGACTTATAGACACAATGCTGTGTGTATTTACACCTTACATTGTTCTGGGGATTCTACCTATGGAAAACACGATGCACTCAGTAATAATATTTATTTATTTATCCACTCAAAAAACATTCATTGAGTCTTGTTATAAAGCAGGCAAGAGTAAAATGTTTACACTAAGCTTTATTTATTAGAAAGTAGCTCTATGGTGCCTTTGCTCCTCACAGAAGTATCATGGAAAGGTTTTACAGATGAAATAGAGCATCTTCCTGTGCCACTATTTCCTCAACTGCAAAATGAGATGGGATAATAAAATAGGGATAATATTGTGTATATGAAATGACAAAGATCATATTTGTAAAGTACTTAGTGCACAAAGTAAATGCTCAGTAAATGTTTGCTTGTTTTATTATGAACAGTTTTCCAATGTGGAGGAGGGAACAAAATGTAGCCGATCAAGTAGACACAAGAATGGCCCATGACTGAGGGAATATAGATAGAAAGATCTGACCGTACATAGCACACACACGTCAGCTAGTGATCATGGAGAGAACCGAGGTTAGGGACAAGTAAAAGTGGAAATAATTGGAATGTCATAAATAGTGATTTTTTGATTTATTTTTTAAATTGAGAAAGATGCCTGTACTCTACCTACAGAGAATGATGACATAGGACCAATAAGGGCACACCCAGTAGGAATTCAGCAGGAACTCTAGGGAGATGTCAGCTTCTGTTCCCAAAGGCAGAGACACAACAGATATTATCTATAAATGCTGGGACTAGAAACTCTATAATCCATTTGGACCACCATCAACTTCCTGGGCTCACTGGAAGTGAGAAAACCTTTACTAATGTCTCTGAAACACTAAATAGTGTTTTGTTTTCCCAGGTAGCCATAATCCTAATCTTAATCTTCCCATAATTAACATGAGCTTCTTTTGTCCATGATGTAAATGATTATGAGATTTGGATTTCCCCTAAATGCAGGAAAAGAACTACAATATCTAAAAGGGTAAAAGAGGATAAAGAAGTTCTCTGACTTGGGAGAACATCACTTTTAACCTTACATATTTTTTTTGTCTGTCAAGTTCTCTAAAATGGACTCCTTTTTTAGAAAAAACATAGTCAGTTAATCTTAATAACAATAATATGGGGGTTCTGAGTGAAATACCTTGATATTTTCCTTCGTATTTATTATTATTTTTTAAGTTTTATTTTTGAGAGAGAAAGAGAGACAGAGAGAGACAGAAAGAGAGAGAAGGAACAGGGGAGGGGCAGGGAGAGAGGGGAGAGGATCCAAAGTGGGCTCCACACTGACAGCAGAGAGCCTGATGTGGGGCTTGAGCTCATGAACTGTGAGATCATGGCCTGAGCCAAAGTTGGATGCTCTCTGACTGAGCTACCCAGGTGCCCTTAGATTTTTTATTTTTAAGAAATAGAACCAATACAGTTGATGATCCCTTTGTGCCCCTCTCCAAGTCTCCCTCTTTAGAGACTACTATCCTGAATTTGGAGTTTATCATTCCAATGAATGCTTTAATACTTTTGTTTCTTCCACATATATGTACCCATAAGCTACATAGTACTGTTTTACATATTTTCAGTCTCTATATAATTAGTGCTGTATGATCATTTGCCACCTTTTTTCTCAAAGTAGTGCTTTTTTAAGATTTATCCAAGTTGCTCTGGTTCAAATATTTTCACTGGAGAAAGTATTTTGTCCTATGAAAATAACTGTATTTCTTTATTCTCTAGAGGAGTATTTAGCATGGTTCCCATTTTTCACTATTGCGGACAATACTGTCTGGACAATTTTCTTGTACATGTCTCCTGGTAAATGTGCAAAAATTTCTGTAACTGCTGGGTTGACAGTGCTCTCTAAAGCAGCTACTCCGATTTATATTCCCACCAGGAATGTATGAGAATTTTTATTTCTTCACATCCTCGCCACACTTGGTTTTGTCACACTTGCTAACTTTTGCCAATAAAATGGATACACAATTGTGTTTTACCATGGATTTAATTTTCATTTTCCTGATTGGGGTGGAATGTTTTTACATGTTTATTGGCCATTTGCTTCTTTCTGTGAATAGCTTTTTGTGTTGTTTACTCATTTCCCCATTTAGCTCTTTGTCTTTTAGCTCTTTGTCTTTTTCTTAATGATCTGTAGGAGTTATTTACATATTCTGGATACTAATTCTTGGTTGGCTTTGCAAATATCTTCTTTCTTTGTGTGGATTGTCTTTTTGCTTTGTTTATGCTCTTCAGCTAGGAATGAATTCATGATCTGAATAATGATATTGCTAGCTTTCTTAGAATTAGAGTTCTTCATTTATTTTGGAATTTTTGTTTGCAGGCTCATTTTATTTATTTGTTAAAAATGTTTAGGGGTGCCTGGGTGGCTTAGTTGGTTAAGTGTCTTACTTCAGCTCAGGTCATGATCTTGCGGTTTGTAAGTCCAAGCCCCGTGTCAGGGTTTGTGCTGACAGCTTGGAGCCTGGAGCCTGCTTCGGATTCTGTGTCTCCTTCTCTCTCTGCCCTACCCCTGCTTGCACTCTAGTTCTCTCTGTCTCTCAAAAATGAATAAACATTAACAAAGTTTTTCTAAATGTTTATTTGCTTTAAGAGAGAGAGTGTGTGCACGAGCATGGGAGGGGCAGAGAGTGAGGGAGAGAAAATCCCAAGCAGGCTCTATGCAGACAGCACAGAGGGGATCCATCTCATGGTTCGTCAGATTGTGACCTGAGCCAAAATCAAGAGTTAGACACTTAACCAAACTGAGCTACCCGGGTGCCCCTGCAGTTCATTTTAAAGAGAAGATTGTTTGCTATTGTTTTTCTTTTCTCTCTCCCTCTCCTTTCTCATCCTTACAGCTGCTAACACCCGCTCCTAGCCCACTAACAATCTGTTCTTATAATGCTCTTTTGCAGCCCTATCTCCAGTGACATGAGGAATGTCTTCCTGATCCCGAGGCTTGATTTTTGTCCTGCTCCTGCCACTTGTCTAGACAAAGAGCTTCTTCTAAAGCTATAGCTTCATATTAAGGTAAAGAATACCCCCCAATTCTAAGTATTTTCTTGGCTTTAATGTGACCACTTTTCATTCACTTAGTGGGGAAAAAAGGGAGTATCTTCCTGAGCCAGAAGTATCTGAGATCATGTTCTACAAGACTGCTCCCTGTTCTGGTAAGTGCCTCAGTCATTAACTTCTAGACTACTGGCAGCTGATCTTCAAAACATTCTGAATCCCTACCTCTACATTTCTTCTCCAAATGGCTACCATACTTTCTATATCTGGCTTCTTGGAACCTTTGCTGTTTGCTTCCTCTTCAGTTGAAACAATTACTTTAATAGACTCCAATGCTTAAGACTTGGCTAACCCTGCCTGGAGCAGCCCCTTTCCCTACTGAAACACCAAAGAGAACAGATAATTTCCCCAAACCAATACAGTACTCTGGGACCCACATGTTTCTCAATTAAGATCTTTGCATTCTTGTTCTGTGTCCTTAGCATTTCTATTTACTCTCAGTGTAGTGGAAGAGAAAACAATTGTTCACTATGTATACAAATGTTCACTACATTTTTTTGTTCATTTATAGGTTTGCATATAATTTTGTCCTGGAAAATATGACAACTATATATATGTATATAAAATAGCACATACAGATGTAAGGTAGGCATTCTGCCATATTTCATTCTAAATCCTAATCATATTACGTGCCAAAATATACATTATTTACAACTGAAATGGAAATAATAGAAACATGATTTGTTATTAATTCCAATGATGTCTCTATAATTATATATTTATAAACTCTCAAGGCATTTATAATATTAATTTTTAAAAAGAATCACTATCCCTGGGAAGTATTTAGGTCACAAGTATCAGTGATCTCATTATATCAAACTTTTCTATAATGGTTGCAGACACAAATGAGTCTTGGAAATACCACAAGAGTGCTGGGAGAAGCAATCTGCCATGGGTCCTGAGTGTCCCTGCATGCATTAACTGGGTATGCCAAGAATGCAAAGCCTTGACTCCTCTTTACTTAGGCTGTTCCTCAGAGCTGGGTTTGCAGCAAGCAATCTTGAAGGACATTAATATCCTACAGGACATTAGACAAGGAGCAGGCTTGCTTAGCACACACTAAAGTTGGGGGATTCCCAAAACTCAGCATTTCTCAGATGTCATGCAAACCCACTGTGTGCTCAGGATCCACCTAGGTCCTCTGTGTTGCTGCCACAGTTCTCAGGGACAAGGGAAACTGATGCAAGCATGCAAATGCTCATGTTACAGTGACGTCAGTAATAAAGCTTTTTTATCTCTTTTGATAGTCGTATGTCTTCTGCTGGTACTTGAGGGCAATTTATTGCCTCGCAATGAGTTAGCATACTTTAAAGGAAAAAGTAGAAAATTAAATCCAAGCCTTGACAGTACAGGTGATGAGGAAGGGATGCTGACAAAGATACAGTTTGCTTGAAGAGTAAGGACAAGGGCCCTACAGACCAGGTTCAGGGATAAGAAGACTCTCTGAGATGGCACCCAAGTGATAGGCAAGGTCGGGGAGGTAAGAGATCCCAATGTCATATCTGTTAACAAATCTCAGTGGTGGCAAGAAGAACTAAAACAAGCTGCCCAAATGGTGCCTTGGTCTCTGGTCATATCCTCTGGACAGGCAGAGGAAGGGATGTTAGCATGACAGTTGTGGATGCTGAGCCAAGGAATCCCCAAAGTGGAAACTAATGGTGAGAGCAAGGAGGAATGAGCAGCTATTCAAAAGTGAAAGTAAATGCAAAGACTTGCCTAATAGCACAGAGCCAAGTGTACCATGTACCTGATCCCGGCTGTAGCTTTATTTGTCTGGCAATGAGGATAAAGCACTGGGTATAGAGGTAGCCACTGTCTGAAGCAAAGCTCCTCACTTAATGGTGCCCTTGTTGTATGGAGGTTCCTCTGAATGCCTTGGCCTAGTTTACTGATAATTTGGCTAAAACCTGATGGTGTCCATTGGGAGGCAGTCCAACCTCAGTGATGACTCTGGAAGACTGACTATGGTAAGGGCACGTCAGCCCAGTGGGCTGAAATGAAAGCCATCATCCTTACCTTAGACAATATTCCTAAGGAAGGGGCATGTTTTTTTACTACCTCTTGGGTTGTTGCCAATGCTCTGATCTGCCACCTGGAAGACTATATATGGAGGTAGATTAAAAATACCCCTCTTTGCGGCTACAAATTATGGAAACAACTGTGGCTGCCAACTACACAGCTTGGGTCACTCATGTAGATGCCTGTAGTAAGGGCTCATTCTCTTGTAAGACCAACTGGAATCAGGTTGCTGAATAAGCCTGCTTTGCCCAGGTCATTGGCCATTTACCATCTGCATCCACCACTGCACTAAACATGGCAATGAATCCATCATCATAGACTAGGCACAAAGTAAAAGGTAGGTATTTGATGTAGAAGCTACCACTGCATACCAGACTTGTATATTCTCTATGTAGGCCTATTTTTGTGTGTGTGATGAAGGAAGCCACGTTAACAGGGCATTGCTCCTGCCCATTCCTTGCAAGGACTTTTGACAACTTCTTCTCAAGGCCACCTCATGCCTCACCATTGCTGACATTTTTCAGGTTATAGAATTGTTGTTCCAGTTTGATTAGCTTATATAAGCCATAGCAGTGAGGCCACTGAAACTAAATTATTTCATGTTTTGGGATTTCCAGACCATCTGACTGTCATAGTCTGGTTGTGGTGTACCTTTTGTCACAAAGACCACCCAACAATGTGCCAATAGTTAAGGTATTTGATGGTCATTCTATGCTTTCTAGCACCCTTAAATGTTGAGAGGAGGCATGGGCTCCTCCAAAATAAACTCTAAAGGGTTTCTGACTCTACCTGTTACCTCCTCCTGGTACACACACCAGAGAGAGGCATTTAGGCTACTGAACGTGGCCACCCCTAGAAAGAGCTCATATCCTCAGGGCAGCCACCTGGTAAATAATCAGAACAAAAGAAGTGGGGATTATATATACTTATTTAGAATATTTGGTTTTCTTCCTTGCCCATTCCTGGTTATGATGCTTATTTCTTTTCCCTAAGAGCTACCTCAGGCTAGCCTGGTTGGTACAGTGCCTGGATGGTAGCCCACCCATAAGGGGGCTTGGAGACTCTAATTTAATTCTGGTTCAGCCACCTGGATTTCTTTGATGGACATGGTCCTAGATCATAAACATCCATAATGACCACTTGATTGAGTACACTGTTTACCAAGTCCTTCTACAGTGCCCACATGGGCCAAGATGGGGGATATAATGAGTCTCTGTAAATTTGTTCCATATCTACCCTTCTAGATGAAGGACATGGGTGCAAGTAGTAGATGATTAGAGAAAAGGTGAAGAGTTATAGATATTTGGATGGGATACACTAATTTTACAGCTATTTGGATGGGATAACACTTCAGCACCTGGGAAGGGGATATGTTACATCTTTCTTGGAAGATGCAGGGAGGAAGAGGATAATTAATGCTTTCTTTGTCCTCTGGATCCAGTACTGCATCCTGGATATTGTTTGCTGCCTGAATCAAAGAGCAGCTGAGGCTAGCAATCTGATCTGCTTCTTATGTTTGTCATTGCCATCCATGTGCTATGAAATAGAAAAATCTAAGTGGAGATGGATGGTCCTGAAGTCTTTTGCTGTGTTTGACACCATCAATGGTAGCTCCTGAATGTGGATCCCCTCATATGTGTAGAAACACAGGGACTGGCTCAACCTTATTTTAACCTAATGGATACAAATTCACATGTCTCTCCTGATGTGTGAGAAGCTTTGGGTTATGCCATGTATGACAATCAAAGCTGTAACTACTTGGTGATACTGCCCATGTGGCTTAGCCAAGTCAAATGTAATGGTGATCCAAGTTTAACAGCAAATCCTAAACTAAAGTGACTTGTGCCTTTTCAGGTTTTAAGTTTGTATGTAGTGGGAGAAAGGGCCATGAAATATCCCTCCATTAGACCATCTGGTGCTTCCTGTAATTACTGGTAATCGGTAGGTCAAACTCCCTTGTCTAAGTCATAATAAATAGACTAGTCTTAGAGTACTTCCTGGTTGTATAAAGTAAGACCTATTGTTTCCCCTTGTCCTTATTAACAGTTGACTTAATCCAGGGCACTGAGGGGCATAGTTGAATTAATACTGCAGGTTGTTCTCATCCTGCTGCTTTGAGTCCTATTAATTAAATGTCATATGAGACATATTAAACAGATTTGTTTTCAGGCTCTGTTGGTCAGATTAATCAGAGTAACTGATGGAATAGCATGCTTATGTCAAGAACATGTAGGACTAAGTGATGGATTGTTGGGAAAGGCAATTCACCATGGACCCTAATCATCTCTGCATGTTCTTAAGCCGAAAGTCCAAAGTCCTGATCATTCTTGACTTATACAAGTTCTCAGGGCTGTGTTAGCAACAATCAACTTGAGAGTTGAGGTCATTTTTTCCCTCTGTGCTTAATTACTGCTTATTGTAAAAGCAGTAGATTCCTCAGTTCTGATGGAAACCTACTATGTGTACATCATCAATCTGGGACTTCTGAAACTCCCTGATCATTCTTAGGGGCAAGAGAAATCAATGTAAACGTATTGGTGCCGATGCTTTTTGCTATGCTGTGAATAACAAACTTCTTTGTCTCTGGCCCTGGAATCTCTTGTCTATTGTCGCATCCATGAAACAGGAATAGACCAACTTCTTACCTTGTATAAAATTTCAGACCCTAAAAATAATTCTGTATTATTGTAATATGAAATGAGGCATAAGGACTGAAACAGGATTAGAGAGGTGGGCAGCGGATAGAATATGGAAAGTCTAATACAGCAGGAGAAACAGTCTAAAACTTATTGTGTAGGTAATGGAGAGCCAATGAAGAGTTTAAGAAAGAAATGCCATGAGTGCATTTGTGTTTTTTAAAAAATACTCTGGCAACCATGTGAAGCATCAATTTGAGGGGGACAGATCTTTGACAGTGAGACCAGTCAGAAGGTTACTTCAGCAATTGAGAATAGAAATGTTGAGAGCTAAATGAAAATAAGAGGACAGATTAGTAAAATATATGAGGACTCCTGCATGGGTACAAGATGGAGTGGTATCAGCGATGGAAAGGAAAATAGGGTTAGGAATGAAGATTTTGAGTTCTATTTTTTTTTAACATGTGGGGTTTAGGGCTTCTGAGGGATATCTATATAAAGATGTCTAGCAAAAAATGAAAAGAATATATATGGCTCTAAAAGATTGGAAGAGATGGCTAGATTCAAGATACAGGGTTATGAATCATCCATATTAATAGCTACTTCCACTGTTTTCTCCAAAACAATAATTCCTGGCAGAAACTAAAGTACATAAAATTAGGAAAATGAACCTCTACATATAACTGAAATATAACATAATTTAAATATCCACATAAATAGCTCAGTACAATGCAATCCAGTACTGTTCTTTTTTCTAGACTATGAGAAACTACTACCACACCAAATATAAGTGGATTGGAAAAGAATGGGCCTTCCTGATTTTTCTTGTTCGCTTGGCTCATTTTCTGATTTCAGTTGATGTAGGTGTCTTGTTGTACTCTGGTTTCGTGGTCTTTCATTTAACCTGACTCTATAGGAAAGCAAACAGTTACAAAAACCAAGTTTTTGAATGACATGAAGTAACTGTTAGAAGTGAAATTAAACCTGCAACTGCTTTTTTTCCAGTTTCGGATATTCTCCCCATTTCCATAAATTTCTGATAGTCCAGTTTAAACACTGTGCTTTATAGCTAAAAACTTCTAATTTCTAATTACTCAACAACTATGATGGTAATATCACTAACCTGCCACCTTCAGCAAAACTTTAAAACATTTTTTAAGAGCTACTTGAGAATTCTCTAAGCAAAGGCTAAGAATGGCACTTTGAAGACAGAATAGAAGCTGTATTTGTTGTTTTTTCCAGTTTAAGATGTTCATCCATCTGGCAGAGCAGCTAGACAATACATCAGCCAAGAACATCTCCCTGGCTTGAAACAGATTCTGGCTCTCAAAGAGGATTTGACTGAAGGCAAGGCAACATCTTTAGTTGCTCTGTGGCTGAACTCTTCTAATATTTCTCCCCAGTGCCTCCTCCAAGCTTGGCTCTATCCACTAACTTGGTTTCCATAGGAATAGACAGAGCTATCAAGTGGCACATAGTCAAACAGCATAATGGAAAGAGAAAATGTTACTGTCAAAAACAACACACACACACACACACACACACACATACAGAGAGAGAGAGAGAGAGAGAGAGAGAGAGAGAGAGAGAGACTTCTCTAAGAGAAGAACTGATACAAAGGTATCCTTGACTCTGAGGCTTCCTTATCCAATGCCGGATTCATCAAGTGCTTTTTCTATTATAGCCTATTTTTTTTAAAGATTAATATGAAAATTAGTCCCTTCAGTACTGAGCATATCATACAAAAAATAAATATTAAAAAAGTTATAAAACGTTGTGATGCATGTTTCCACAAGTACAATTCTGTTGTGCTTGTGAGGTCCCCTTCTGTATTTAGAGTGGTGCTTTAAATTAGCACAACCTTTTGGGATGATTATAAAATGCATTTTGTTTCCTGTAGTTGATATTTTGTTTATAGGAAGCATTATTTTTTCTTAAATCAGTAGTTCTAACTCTAGCATGTATCAGGATCACTGGCGAACTTGAAAACACAGATTGCTAAGGTCTTCCCTCAGAGTTTTTCATTTACTAGGTCTGGTGTGGGGTCTAAGAATTTGCATTTCACACAAGTTTCTGGGAGATGCTGGTGCTGCTAGTTTAGAATTCCACACTTTAAACTATTGTTTAAAAGAAGAATGTAATGTTGAAGTTCTCAACTCTGAGAAGCTTAAACAACAAACAATAGAAAAACCCAAACGAAAACCAAATGTCTGTTCTATCAATGCAATCAGAATTTCTATGACTTGGGAATTAATACTTTTTCAATATTTTGCAGGTGATTAAAAAATGATATCAAGATTAAGAAGTGCCGACCTAATTCAATCATGTATTCAATATCAGATAGTTATTTACTGTATGAATACTCTGTATCCAACACTGAGTAAGAGGTTTGGAAGTTTTAATTTTTGTGGTTTTTTGAATCATATTTAGCACACAATGCTACATTAGTTTCAGGGTACAACATAGTGGTTCAACAACTCTATATATTATGCTGTGCTCACCATGTGTACCTATCGTGTGTCACCATACAACCCAACTACAATACCATTGACTATATTCCCTAGGCTGTACCTTTTACTTCCATGACTTATTCATTCCATAACTTCCATGGAATGGAAGACTTCCATAACTTCCATAACATTCCATAACTTCCATAACTGGAAGACTGTATCACCCACTTCCCTTTATTTTGTCCATTTGTCCATTCCTCCACCTCCTTCCTCTCTGACAACCATCAGTTTATTCTCTGTATGTATAGGTTTCATTCTGCTTTTTGTTTGTTTATTCATTTGATTTTTAGATTCCACATATGAGTGAAATCATATAATGTTTGTCTTTCTCTGAACTACTTCACTTAGCCTAATCCCCTCTAGGTCCACCCATGTTGTGGCAAATGGCAAGAGCTCACCATTTTTTATGGTTGTGCAATATTCCATTGTATGTATATGTGTGTGTATATACCACTTCTTTATACACTAATCTATCAATGGACACTTGGGTTGTTTCAATATCTTGGCTGTTGTGAACACTTTTTATTTCTTGCCTGTTTGATTTTAGCCAATCTAATAAGTATAAGGTGATACCTCATTGTGGTTTTGATTTGCATTTCCCTGATGATGAGTAATGTTGAGCATCTTTTCATGTGTCTGTTAGCCATCTGGATGTCTTCTTTGGAAAAGTGTCTATTCACGTCTTCTGCCTATTTCTTAACTGGGTTGTTTTTTGGGTGTTGAGTTTGATAAATTCTTTATAGATTTTGCATACTAACCCTTTAACGGATATGTTGTTTGCAAATATCTTCTCCCAATTGTAGGCTGCCTTTTAGTTTTGTTGATTGTTTCCTTCACTGTGTGGCTTTTTATCTTTTTTTTTAAAAAGGTTTATTTATTTTGAGAAAGAGGCACACAGAGAGAGAGGGAGAAAGAGAGAATCCCAAGCAGGCCTCCACACTGAGCATGAGATCAATATGGGGTTTTATCTCATGACCACGAAATCATGACCTGAGCTGAAATCAGGTGTGGGATGCTTAACTGACTGAGCCACCCAGGTGCTCCCGGAAGCTTTTTATCTTGATGAAGTCTCAATAATTCATGTTTGCTTTTGTTTCTCTTGCCTTCAGTGACATGTCTAGTAAGAAGTTGCTCTGGTTGAGGTAAAAGAGATGCTGCCAGTGTTCTAGGATTTTGATGATGGTTTCCTGTCTCACATTTAGGTCTTTCATCCACTTTGAATTTATTTTCTATATGGCGTAAGAAAGTGGTCCAGTTTTCCCAACACCATTTGCTGAAGAGACTGTCTTTTTTCCATTGGATATTCTTTTCTGCTTTGTCAAAGATTAGTTCGCCATATAGCTGTGGGTTCATTTCTAGGACTTCTATTCTGTCCCATTGATCTATGTGTCTGTTTTTGTGCCAGTACTGTCTTGATGACTACAGCTTTGTAATATAGCTTGAAATCTGAAATCATGATGCTTCCAGTTTTTTCTTTTTCAGGATTGCTTTGGCTATTTGGGGTCTTTTGTTGTTCCATACAAATTTTAGGATTGTTTGTTCTAGCTCTGTGAAAAATGTTGGTGGTATTTTGATGAGCATTGCATTAAATGTGTAGATTGCTTTGGGTAGAATAGACATTTTAACAATGTTTGTTCTTCCAATCCATGAACAGGGAATGCTTTTCCATTTCTTTGTGTCCCTTCAATTTCTTTCTTAAGTGTTCTGTAGTTTTCAGAGTATAAATCTTTTACTTCCCTAGGTTTATTCCTAGGTATCTTAGTGTTTTTGGTGAAATCGTAAATGGGATCAATTCCTTGATTTCTTTTTCTGCTGCTTCGTTATTGGTATATAGAAATGCAACAGATTTATGTACATTAATTTTATATCCGGTGACTTTGCTGAGTTCATGTAATAGTTCTAGCAATTCTTTGGTGGAGTCTTTCGGGTTTTCTACATAGAGTATCATGTCGTCTGCAAATAGTGAAAGTTTGACTTGCTGATTTGGATGCAGTTTATTTCTTTTTGTTGTCTGACTGCTGACACTAAGACTTCCAGTACTGTGTTAAATAGTAACAGTGAGAGTGGATATTCTTGTCTTATTCTTGACGGTAGGAGAAAGGTTCTCATTTTCCCCCACTGAGGATGATATTAGCTATGTGTCTTTTGTATATGGCCTTTCTGATGTTGAGCTATGTTCCATCTATCCCTATTTTGTTGAGGGTTTTTATCAATAATTGATGCTGTATTTTGTCAAATGCTTTTTCTGCATCTATTGATAGGATCATATGGTTCTTATCCTTTCTTTTAATAATGTTGTGTATCATGTTGATTGATTTGTGAATATTGAACCAGCTCTGTGGCCTAAGAATAAATCTCACTTGCTCATGGTGAATAACCCTTTTAATGTATTGTTGAATTCGATCTGCTAATATCTTGTTGAGAGTTTTTGCATCCATGTTCATGAGAGATATTGGCCTGTAATTCTCCTTTTTAGTGGGGTCTTTGTCTGGTTTTGGAATCAAGGTAATGCTGGCTTCATAGAATGAGTTTGGAAGTTTCCCTTCTATTTCTATTTTTTGGAACAGTTTGAGAAGAATAGGTAGTACATCTTTAAATGTCTGGTAGAATTTCCCAGGGAGGCCATCTGGCCCTGGACCCTTGGTTTTTGGGAGCTTTAAAATTTTTTTTTAATGTTTGTTTTTTTTTTTTTTTTGAGAGAGAGAGAGAGAGAGAGAGAGAGAGCGCGCAGGAAGGGCAGAGAGAGAGAGAGCAACACAGAATCTGAAGCAGGCTCCAGGCTCTGAGCTGTCAGCACAGAGCCTGATGCAGGGCTTGAACCCATGAACAGTGAGATTATGACCTGAGCCAAAGCTGGACACTTAACTGACTGAGCCACTCAGGCACCCCTAGAGATTTTGGATTACTAATTCAATTTCTTTGTTGGTTATGGGTTTGTTCAAATTTTCTATTTCTTCCTATTTCAGTTTTGGTAGTTTGTAAGTTTCTAGGAATTTGTCTATTTCTTCCAGGTTTCCCAGTAGGTTGGCATGTAATTTTTCATAGTATTCTCTTTTAATTGTTTGTATTACTGTGGTGTTGGTTGTGATCTCTCCTCTTTCAATCATGATTTTATCTATTTGGATTCTTTCTCTTTTCTTTTTTATAAGAGGGCTGATCAATTTTGTTAATTCTTTCAAAGAACCAGCTGTTAGTTTTATTGATCTGTTCTACTATTCTTTTTCTTTCTATATCACTTATTTTTTTTTCTAATCTTTATTATTTCCCTTCTGCTGGCTTTCAGCTTTATTTGCTTTTCCTTTTCTAGCTCCTTTAGGTGTAAGGTTAGGTTGTACATTTGAGACCTTTTTTGCTGCTTGACATAGGCCTGAATTGCAATATACTTCCCTCTTAGAACTGCCTTTGTGTATCCCACAGGTTTTGGACTATTGTGTTTTCATTTTCATTTGCTTCCATTTTTTAAAAATTTCTTCTTTAATTTCCTGGTTAACTCATTCATTCTTTAATAGGATGTTCTTTAACCTCCATGTATTTGAGGGCTATCTAAATTTTTTCTTGTGGTTGACTTCAAGTTTCATAGTGTTGTGATCTAAAAATATGCACAGTATGATCTTGATCTTTTTGTACTTATTGAGGGCTGATTTGTGACCCCATATGTGATCTATTCTGGAGAATGTGCACTAGAGAAGAATGTGTTTTCTGCTGCTTTAAGATGAAATGTTCTGAATATATCTGTTAAGTCCATCTGGTCTGGTGTGTAATTCAAAAACCATTGTTTCCTTGATGATTTTCTGCTTAGGTAATCCATCTATTGCTGTAAGTAGGGTGTTAAAGTCCCTACTATTATGGTATTATTATCAATGAGTTTATGTTTGTGATTAATCGATTCATATATTTGGGTGCTTCATGTTGGGGGCATAAATATTTACAAACTTCAGAATCTGTGCTCCAATTTTTATAGAAAACTGGTGGTATTTAAACCCTCCCCCCCCCATCAATGGTTTTGGGGAACAGTTTTCTTCTGCAGTCCCCTGTGTTTTCACTCTTTCTCTCCAGCTACTTTCAGGGGGAGTGCTTTCTTGTGCAAATCCAGTGCATTCCTCTCTCTCCCCCTCTGTTTCTCTCCTCTCCGTGAAAATGACTCCCTTCTGTTTGGCACTGTGGCTCTTCTCTCCCTCAGTTCACCTCTCTGTACCAGGTACCTTCTGCCTTCTCTCCCTCAAATTACGCAGATCATTTTGTTAATCTTCATATTGATTTCCTAGATGTTCAAAATGGTTTGTGTTGATGTAGCTGTGTTCGAGGGATGAGACAAGCCCAGGGTCCCCTTACTACTCTGCCATCTTAACTCCTCCACAACAAGTATTTTCTGAATTTTATGTAGTCTTACATAAAAATAATAGCTTTGGATCTTACTCCAACCCCTTCCAATCTGTCCTCATAAGCTCCTCCTATACTGAACTTTTGAAGCCAACATTAGTTAACTTGCATAAATCAAGTCTTTTGTATCTGCTTATTACATGGTGCAGTAACTCCCACACTATCCCTCACTTTGGCCATAATAGATAGTGAAGTCATATGTATACATTATTCACTACTGTAATATGGTGAAGGAGATTAGTCCCATATAAGGACAGAAAATAGTAAGAACTCTGAAAAGGGGCACCTAACTTGGCCTTGAGGGGCCAGTAAAGTTTCTTGGAGAAAATGGTACCTGAGCTACATATGTACAATTAAGTTGACTTAAGTGATAGGGAAGCTGAATCCAAGGGCACTGTGTATACAGAATGAGGGTGAGGGAAAAGTGACTAGAATAAAAGTTTTAAGTAGTTCACATGCCTGAGGATAGAGTAGACAAGTAGACATAGGAAGCAGAAGCCAGAAAGGTGAGCAAGGCCTAGACAGACGATGAAAAGAGTCAGACCAAGGTGTTTGGACTTTTTCCCTTTGAGTTTCTGAAGCAGTACCAAAGGATTTAAGTAAGACAAATCAACCTCACATCTGAAGGCAACTCATGAATTTCTCCTAGACTCAGTTTCCTCCCATATGAAAAATAAGAAGGCTGAATAATAATCTAAGGGCTCATCCAGCTTCATGTTCTTTGGCTATGATTCTAAGAGGCAGAAGACCCACTCTGTATAGCTACTTCAAAACTCAAATATTTTTTTAATTTAAGCGGCCTCAATAATAACTTAATTTCTAATAAGTTCTATTTTTCCTGGCCATGGGGTAATTATTTTTGAGTCTATTTCCTTTTTCCTGATACAAAAATTAATTTTCCTAGCATACTGAAGCTTTGGGGGACCCTATGGGAGGCAGCATGGTATAATTAAATGAGAGTATATTTTGGAACCAGTCAAATCTGAGTACTTCACTGGTTATATTAACTGTGAGCATGTTACTTCTCAAACCCTCAGATTTCCCATTGGTATAAAAGAAAACAATAACGACGACGATGACATAGTGACCAGGTCACTGAAACTGCTCAATAAATATTGGTTTCTTTCTCAGATACCATTATTGTTCTCTTCTCATCATAAAAGTAGTCTTTGTAAACATAACATCTTTTATTTGACCATGTTTGTTTCAAATATAGGAAAGTAAGAAAGTATTTGCTTCTAGTGTTCTCATTGTTTGATGTGCATTATAACCTGCCTGGCCTGTTCTCCTCACTGATCCTTCAGCTTTCTGAGTTACATTGCAAGTAGTTACTTAAAAAAATCATATTTTAATATTAAATTCAAAAGCTAAATGCAACAAATCTTGTTTACGTCCTGGTTCCTTTGAAGCACCCCAGGTCTTATGGTGGGCTCTATCTTTAGTTTTCCAAGAATGTACCTTAGTTTTATTGATTCTAACATGCAGTTTAAAAAAATCAATTCATCTACTCGGCTAAGATATGTGCCTTGGGGGGAACTGTTTCAAACAACTGATTGAATCCATCTGTTGCTTTTTCTACTTTAGTCCCATACTATGAATGGGATTTCTTAAGGCAGTGGAAAAAGCAAATGTGCAAATAAATGTATAAATAAATTCAATTAAACTAAAAAATATTTAATGAACCTACACATTAAAGGTTTTCATTAAATGTACTAACTAGTAATCTGACTCAGTAACTATAACCCATTTTCAAAATGGTAGCCAAGGTCCTCGCAGTGATGATGCTTGGATTCAAACCTGTATCTTCTAGTCTCCATTACAGCCAACTCTTAAAAATCATCACAACCTACCCTCTATCTGAAAATTAATTCCTTAACTCTGTACTGCTCCTTACCTTTTTGCCACTACTCTAGACCTTTTCACTTTGAAACTAAGAGAGAGGCAATGGAATTGGTAAAGAATAGTGCCCCAGTTTAGTGGTAGGAGTAGGGAAGAAAGGTTTGGAGATCAAAGGCTAGTTTAGATGCACCATTTTATAACTGAGCTCAGGGAGATGTCCTGTTTGCCACAGCTCTGTTTTTTAATTATAACCTGTTTTTCTTATTCTTTTTCCCTTTTTTAAATGTTTATTTCTTTTGCTAGAGAGTGTGTGAGCAGGGGAGGGGAGGAGCAGAAAGAATCCCAAGCAGGCTCCAAGCTGTCAGCAAGGAGTCCGACGCGGGGCTTGATCTCACAACTGTGAGATTATGACATGAGCCAGAATCAAGAGTCAAAAGCTTAGCTGACTGAGCCAACCAGGTGGCCCCCTAATGGTTTTTCTAATTCAATAACGCCACAATTCTTAAAGCAATATTTTAGTATTTCCTGCAATCCCTTTGTGGATAATTCAGAAATAAACAATCATCCATTATAGAAAGTCTTTCAAGAAGTATGAAATATATATTTTATAAGCATTGAATTTAGAAAATTCAATTTCCAATTTCCAATTGGAAAATTTGGAAAATTATTGAAAACTGGGAAAATAAGGTAAAAAAAATCACCTGATTCCATTACATGAAGCCTAACATAAACTCTGTTAGCATTTTGGCACAATCTCTTTCACTTCTTTTTAGCTTATTTGTTTAACATGGGAGGTGATTTTTACAGTTTCCATCAAACCATACACATCTCATTTTACATAAAGAAGAAGCAATGATTTAAAATTCTTATTCATCTTATTTATTTGAGAGAGAGAGAGAATTGCGAGCAGGGTAGAGGGGCAGAGAGAGAGGGAAAGAAACCCTAAGCAGGCTCCACGCTCAGCACAAAGGGCTCAATCCCACAACCCTGGGATCATGACCCAAGACGAAATCAAGTGTCTGACGCTCAATCAGTTGAGCCACCCAGGGACTCCTGGAAGAAGCAATGATTTTAAAAATAACTTCTACCATTTGGCATCCATCATAATAATAAGTGATTCAGGTGGGAGTGGTCAAAGGATGCTAACAGTAGCGGGTAAAAGTTTGAGGAGCAACAGGATATTTACATAGTTTAAAATTAGCGTTCCACAAAATATTTACTAATTACAAAGGAGAAAAGTAACATTATAGTGAAGCAACCTGGAAGTTGCCACTTTCTCCAGGTGATCAACGTGACCATCACCATTTGTAAAGGGACAAATCAACACCATGTACTTTCTGATATGTGTACTGAGAAAACCACAACACCACTGCTGTGGTAGTCTTTCCAAAAGTGCATAATCTGAATTTAATTACGAGGAAACATCAGACAAATCCAAAGTGAAAGACAATACAGCTGCCTCTTAAAAAATGTCAATGTCATGACATGTGCATGACACACACACACACACACGACTGAGGAACTGCTGCAGATGACTGAAGACTAAAAAGACATAATTGACTAAAGGCTTGAGTCTGGGGTTTTTATATGGATGACATTAATGGGACAATTGGGACATCTAAATAAGGTTCGGAGATTAGATAATAATATTTATGTTAATTGCTTGATTTTGCTAATTGAACTTTGGTTATATAATGTCCTTGTTTTTAGGAAATATAGATTGGAGATTTGGGGGCAAAGGAGTATCATGTCTGCAATTTGCTTCAGATGGTTCAGAAGACAATATCTACACACACACATATATGAGAGATGAGGATAAAGCATAATGTGATTAAATGTGCACATTTAGGGAATTTGGGTGAAGGGTACATTCTTGCAACTTTTCTGTAAATCTAAACTTATGCCAACATATAAAGTTAAAAGAAAAAGAAAAAAAACTCTTAACTTTTATTATAAAAATAATAATATATTCATTAAAGAAATTTCAAAAATAGGGGCACCTGGCTGGCTCAGTGGGTAGAGCATCCGACTCAAGATC
Source organism: Cryptoprocta ferox (assembly GCA_028646485.1). Classification (NCBI taxonomy): domain Eukaryota; kingdom Metazoa; phylum Chordata; class Mammalia; order Carnivora; family Eupleridae; genus Cryptoprocta; species Cryptoprocta ferox. Next base: position 30,183,031 of record CM053568.1, read on the forward strand.
TCAGGGTCATGAGTTCAAGCTCCAGGCTGGGTGTAGAGCTTACTTAAAAAAAAAAAAAAAAAGAAATTTCCAAAATAAAAAAAAATGTAAAGAGGAAAACAATGACCAGCCTTCAATGCACAAACCTAAGGTAACCATGGTTGACATTTTGATACTCTCTTCCTGTCTCTTATCTATCAGGGATGTTTCTTATCCTCAGATTGCACTGAAATTTTGAAATTCTCCATAATCATGCCTTAGTTAATATTCACAATACCCCTTGTTGTAAAAGCTGGAATAACTGTCAATTCACAGATGAGAAAACACAAATTCAGAAAGATTAAACTATGGGTTTACTTTAAAAAGATTATCGGATAACATATACAGCAGAAAAAAAAAGTCACTATATTGTTGGTTGACTTAGATTCGCAAACTGTGATTTAGTTTCCTATAAAATGATAAGTTTGGAGATGATTTCTGGGATTCTTTCTAATACTACAATGTCATCATTCTAACCTCTTCTATTATTATCAACATTTTCTTTTATATACAGACTGCAGTGCTTACTGCAGTACCTCATATATAGCAGGCATTAGATAAATATTTTTAAATGAATAACAAACATATTACAAATTATAAAATGGACAGTTATGCTATGGAGGACATGAAGTTAAATAATATAAAGTGGTTTGTAAAGTATAACCTAATTATAATTGATTGTTATTATCAGTTACTTGTAATAGAAAACAATATAAAAGTACTCATTCTAAAATAGAGATTAAAGTTAAGGTATGCCAGCTTAAAAAAATATGTCACCTTTTTGTAGGAATCTAAGAAATTTACTATGAAGTTTATTTCTGTATTACTCTTTGCTCAAGTATAATTCACCTTATTCGCATCAATAACCAATTTAACTGACTGTTTACAGACAGATGGAGAGACAAATGACAAATTAGTACTCCCCAGGTTTGTGGCATGGACATAAAAAGTGAATTTATTTTTCAAATACCTTTTATAGCCATAGCCTTGCAAGTAGAAGACATCTTATCTGGTTTACTATTGATCCAAATGACAAGGCTGAGCATCAGATTAAGGATATGTCAGAAACCTGAGAGAAGACTACCAACGGATGCAGCAGGCTGGTAGCTTCTTTCAAAATGATCTATTAAGGCGACGGTGTTTACAAAGGCAGTTGAGAAAACACAGCACAATATACTGGGTTGTATTAAGGAACCAGCAGAGTACCCATAAAAACTTCTGATACTAATGTGAACCCCCACACACCAATCATGACACATGTTTATTTCCAGCAATAAAAACTATGCACAGATTTTTGATGGCAAAAGATACCAGGCTCTTTCTTCACCCCACATCCTTTTCCTATTGCCACAGTTTCTTTCTTGACAAAGAGCGGGATTCCTAAGAGATGGTATCTGTTTTAAGACAATGGGAGATATTATCTAATTTAAACTGTCTACCAACTAGAGAGGTCAAGCGCAATTAAAGAATTTAATTCTGGGGCGCCTGGGTGGCTCAGTTGGTTAGGCCCTGACTTCGGCTCAGGTCATGATTTCACAGCTTGTGGGTTCGAGCCCCGCGTCAGGCTCTGTGCTGACAGCTCACAGCCTGGAGCCTGCCTCAGATTCTGGGTCTCCCTCTCTCTCCGCTCCCCCTCTCAAAAATAAACAAACATTAAAAAAATTTAAAAAATTTAATTCTAAGATATCTTTGATGACGGTGAAATATGACTTAGCTAAGTGTGGTAATGACCAAAAAATATCATGCCAAAATGGAGTCCTGAAAAATAAAAAATCCTAGAGTGTTTCTTATATATAGTATGATATTTTGTGTAAAAAGAAATGTCCTGGTGATAAAATACCAAGCATGCTTTAAAAAAATGTAGCAAAACAAACAAACAAAAAAAGAAATCTCATCAGAGGTAGGAAAATCTGTCTTTTATGATCACCTTGGGATTAGCACTTCTCTAAGGAAGATCCATTACTTTCTAGACTAGAATGAATTGAAGAATTTTGTGAGAATCATGGGAATAGAAAAAGCTTCAGAAAATTCCCCCTTCAGATGGCTTTAGACAGACTTGAACTGGTTTCTCAAAACCCACAGTGCTCTAACCAATTTCAAGAGACCAACATTTGACATTGTTATAGACTAAAAAGAGAGCGAGCTCTGGTCTACAACTATTTAAAACATCAGCAAACCACTCAACTTTTTAGTTTGCCTTTTTAGTTAGCATATAATACCTTTTGTAACAATAATAAAATCTGTTTGTACTTATCACCAGATTAAAAAGCAGTGAATATGAGTTTAGCTGCATTATCATATTAAATGCTATAGATATTACTCTAAGGACAATTGCATTTTGGTCCTGGCTCTAACTAGTTACCTAAACACCATTACTGAGCACCTACTCTGTATAATATAAGGCATTGTTTTTTATTTTTTAATTTTTATTTATTTTTAAGATCTTATTTTTAAGTAATATTTATACCCAATATGGGGCTTGAACTTACAACCCTGAGATCAAGAGTCGCATGCTCTACTGACTGAGCCAGCCAAGTGCCCCACGGTATCATTTTTAGATGTGATGGAAACAACTTTCCAATTTCCAAAGTGGGGTTTTTTTTCTTTTCAAATTTTTATTTAAATTCTAGGTACTTAACATACAGTGCAATATTGGTTTCAGGATCCAAAGTGTTTTACCAATCACCAGTTCCTTATGATGTTACTAGTTAATGCTTAAAAAAAAAAAGTATTGAGATCAAACAATTATGAGAAATCCTGGCTTTAAAAAAAAAGTCTTCATTGTATGACTTCTCAGAGCCTTTAAGATGCTAATATGCATTGTCAATTTCCAAGAAGGCACATGCAGTATTTCCTAAACTTATTTGGAACCCATGGGACCCATTTTTCATACAACATTTCGTGAGAATGTTGTTCTAAGGAAGAAGCTTTGGGAAATGCTACACAGAATGATTTTCAAGGTCCTTTAAAGCTTTTATAATTTTTATTTATTTTTAAAATAAGAAACATAAAGCTGCTTAATACATAACTTCATTTTTCTTGTATAGAATAAACTTGGGAAAATATGCTTGGAAAAAAAAATTCTCACAAAGCCAAGGAGAAAGTTACATGAGACTATAGCTATCAAGAACACACGCTAGGGTAATAGGTAATATAAAACACTGAGAATGCCAGAAAATGTGGCAGGATAACAAAATTACAAATAATTACAAAACAAAAATACCTCCAGCCACTATTCTTTCCAATCAAGCTTTCTTTCAATCTAGCTTATAAAGAGTAATCAGTATATACTTTGCAATGGCTAACCAAACGCTATAGGTGCTAAACATAAACTACATATTGGACTCTATGCTTTGCACCTTAAGATATATGATTGCCTATAGCTATGTTTCACCATCGCTTATTACCTCCCACATACCTTGCATTCAGCCTCTTCAAGCCCATCACATTACTTTTATGCTCAAACTCCCAATCACATCCTTAACTCTCCTCTGCCAATGGATAAGACATATGGCTCTGGTTAGTACCAGGTGACAGTAAAAGCTCAGAGCTTCCAAGTGCAGTCATGCACAACTGAGGAGGATTTCTGGTAGCCTACAATAAACCTAGTTAGTCCAAAGAGACTAGATTTATGAATGAGTCTGCTCAGTAATAGAGCCGAGTTCAAGAATACTCTGCTGACCCAGTAGTGGAATAGTCAATGGAAAGGACAAAACTTTAGAGATGTAGCAACTCTTTAACCCTGAAGGCCACCAAAATGAGTGAGCAATGTCTGTAGATGCTACTGTGAGAAACTGAAAGATCTAAGCTATAGACAAGTTACATGGGGAGAGAAAGGGCAGGGAAGAGACAGAAAGATAGGAAGTGAAATAGGAAAGGAGAAATGAAAAGAATCAGGATTGGACAGGAAAGAAAGAACTTTGTATGAAGGAAACATTAATCTATCTCTCATTCTTTTCTGTAATGAACTTCTTCAGTGTTTCTAAAAAATGCCATGGCCATTCTGCTTTTCAACCCTTGCTCACTCTATTCCCTATGCCTGAACTTCTACCTCCCATTCGCATTCTTTGTCCAAATGTGACCATTTCATTAGGGTCCACCTGAAATTTCAATTCCACCATGTATTAGGCAGGTTTAGTGCAGGGAATAGTAGTCATTTTAGGTTTTCTAGGCAGGAAGAATTTTATTTTTTTATTTTATTAAAAACATTTTTTAACATTTATTTATTATTGAGAAATAGAGAGAGATAGAGCATGAGCATGGGAGGGGCAGAGAGAGGGGGAGACACAGAATCCGAAGCAGGCTCCAGGCTCTGAGCTGTCAGCACAGAGCCCGACATGGGGCTCGAACCCATGAGCGGTAAGATCATGACCTGAGCCAAAGTCGGATGCTCCAACTGAGCCATCCAGGTGCCCCAGGAAGAATTTTAATACAGGGAATTATATGCTTATAAAATAATCAGAAGCATTCTAGCTAGGCTTCGAGGAATGACTCCCTGAAAAATGTGAAGTCACCATTGTGATTACAATATTAAGTTCAATGCAGGTCTGTAGCCGCATCAGGAACTTAGAATTTAAGCTGCTGTAGTAACTGCCCCTCAATACCTAGGAGGAAGAGTAATAGACTCTAGAATAGTCCATAAAAGCTTCCCTTGATGACTGTTCCCACCTGAGAAGTGCTTACAAGCCCAGTTTTCTTGTAAAGGGCACTCAGCATACTAACACTGTCTTGTAAGATTAAAGTACAGGCCCATTCTCATGATCTTGGGTATAATACCCTTGCAGCAAGAATTGCAGTGTATAGCTCTAGTCTCTTCCTCCTCTGATCAAATCTAACTCAATTTCTTTGGATAGTTGTTCAAAGTATCAATAAGTTGCTAATTATAATCAGATAATACCTTTGCAGACCAGACCTTTCTAATTTGGTGTCAAAGAGTATGAGTCCAAGACTTCCAAGGTAATTATGATTTTCAGCCTTATGTCTGGTTGTGGGATAAAAGGTCTAAAATCTATTGTAGAAAATTAAGACTATAATTAGTATGTAGTTGAGATTTCTTTTTTCCTTCACAGATGGAAAGAAGAATAAAATGACGTTTCTGTTATCTCTAAAATCACTATCTTTTACTTCTTTGGAAGGATTCTCTGTAGTGTTTCTACATGTCTATTAACTTGGACAGCTTTTCAAGGAAATCTGCATAGTAAGTGGCCTTGGAAGCTAAGGATATTATCTCCCTTCAGCTTGGAGGACAGATTTGTTTGCTGGCCAGGGGATAATAAAGATAATAGGGGTAAAGGTTAGGCCAGTTTGCTCAAAGTCCTGATGTAAGATTGGGGGTTTTCAAAGTTCAGGTTTCCTCAGGTGTGACACAGGTCTACTTCCTGTACAGAATCTACCTGGACCTGTCTCTACAACACCCCTATAGGACTTGGGGGCAAGGAGAACCAATGTAAACATAAAGCTCATGCTATGCCATGAATAATACACTATCTAAATAAATTGGGTCTTGTGGTCTCTTTACCAGCTGAATTCATGTGGCAAGCCAACCTAATAGCTGCAACAGCTTGACTGCTTGACAGTATTGCCTTTTGGGTGAGAACTCATCAACTATCTGACAAATGAATAAATGAGTGAATGAAATCTGGCTGTGGCATGGAGAATGGTTTGAAGAAAAAAAGACTTGAATCAGGAAGACTGGTAAGCTAGTTCAGTTGTTTAGAAAATCGATTACGATGGACTGGAATAGAATAATGGAATAATAAAGATGGGAAAAAGAGCCAGAGCGGGAGACCTCAACTATGCATATAGACTCCTCTAAAATCCTCAGCTGACCCATGAATTGCAAATGCACGGGAAGACTCCAAAAAGCTTACAGAATCCAATAAATGGAAGGTTGAAAAAACTGATAAGATATTGCAGCTACTACCCAACACAGAGGAGACAGAATTTGGAGTTTGAGTCCCACCCGGAGGACTTGGTACTTTTGGTTGAAATCTCAGAGAAGCCATTCCTTAAAAGTATAAACAAACCAGGTCTAATAGATTCAAATAAAGACTATTGGAAAAACTGAAACATTCAACGAGTTCAGTGTGATTAACCAGTTTTAACTGTCTGATACAACAACAACAACAAAATCAACATTCATGAGAGGAAGATAACAAAATGAAGATTCTTTATATGACCCAAAATTATGAGTGTACAATAAAAATAACTACATGTGGAAAAAAATAGAAAAATAGGAGTATTATGAGAAATACAATTAATATAAACAGACTTCAAGGTGACCAGATGTTGGAATTAGCACACAAGAACTTTAGAGCAGCTATCATAACAGCTTAACTGAAAAGATGATTATAATGATCAAACAGATGAGGAAACGTCAGGAGAGAAAATGAAAATATAAAAAGAACCAAGTAAAATTCTAGAACTGGAAAGTACATCTGAAATGTAAAAATCACAGACTACACTTAATATTAGCCTAGATAGCAAAAGAAAAAGCCAGTTAATTTTAACACCAATCACAGAAATTGTCTAATTTGAAGAATAAAAGTAAAAGATTTTTTTTAAAAAATCAAAAGAGCTAGACAACAATGGAGAAACATCTAATGTATGTGTATTTGTCCCATGTGGAGAAGAGAATTAGATAGAGTATTCTCAAAGGCATGCCTGATAAAGTTAATATAAAGAAATAGTAAGCAAATTTAGTTGACAGTGGTGTTCAAATCTTTTACATACAAATTGACTTTAATAATTTTTTGAAATGTGTCACACAGAAAAATTGCACTTGAGAGTGGACTGCTGACTTGATCCCTTACCACTTCTAAGTATTTTTGTGTGTATTTTCTAAAAATTAAGGACATTTTTTAACCCTACTATAATATACACATCAAAGTTAGATAATTGACATTGATACAGTACTACCATCAAAATTTCAGATTCCATTATTTTTCCAATAATATCCTTAAAGATTAAGTTCAGAATCACACACTGCATTTAATACAAAGAAAACTACTGCTAGGCACATAATAGGCAAACTGCTGAAAACCAAAATTAAAAGGAAAATACTGAAAGGAAAAAGAACAACAATAAAAGCCATTACACACATGAGAAGAACAGGAATGATAGTAGATCAGAAACAGTGGAGGCCGGAAGACAATGGAATGACATATTTAACTTATCTCTTATGAGAAATAATATACTATTCCAATGTGATGAGTAAAGGATGCATAAGGTCAACCCTAGAGCAACCTCTTAAAAATAATACATAGATGTAGTTAAAAATCCAATGAAGGAACGAAAATGAAATATCAAAAAATATTTGATTCTAAAAAAGTACAAGGAAACAGGCTGAGAGAACAAAAACAGATGGCTCAAACATAAAATGAGAATAATAAAATGGAAGACTGAAACTCAGCCATATCAATAATTCATTAAATGTAAATGGACTAACTTCCAACTAAAAAACAGATATTGTGTGACTAGATTAAAAAAAGCAAGAATCAACTTTATGGTGTCTATAAGTAGTATACTTATTTAATATAAAGACACAGATAGGTTGAAAGTAATAGGATGGAAAAACTTATGCCTGAAACAATAATCATAACAAAGTTGGAGTGAGTACTTCAAAATCCGATGAAGTATACAATAAGATATACAGTTTCAAAGTATCTCCCCACAAAATGTTTATTAATTACAAAGATGAAAGAGTACCTCTACAGTGGAGAAAAAGCAAACACTACCTTAACTAACAGTAAGTGAATATCATCAGGAATGGGCAAATTAAAAATTGTGTGATACCTGATAGGATTCAATGAGAAGAACATAGCATCACTTCTGTAATATCTCTGCCAAGATGAATAACACAAATTTAATTATGAGAACATATCTAACATGTCCAAATTGAGGAATAAAATAAAATATCTAGCCATTATTCTTCAAATGTACCAATACCATTAAAGTTGAGAAAAGATTAGGAACTTTTCCAGATTGAAGGAGACTAAAGAAACTTGACAACTAAATGCAATGTGTGATTCTGAACTTAATCTTTAAGGATATTATTAGAAAAATAATGCAAACTGAAGATTTGATGGTAGTAACATATCAATGTCAAGTATCTGATTTTATGTTTATATTATGGTAATGTTGAGGAGTGTCCTTATTTTTTAGAAAATACACACAAAAATACTTAGAAGTGGTGAGGGATAAAGTCAGCAATTCACTCTCAAGTGATTCAGGAAAATATAAGTTTGTTGTACCAAACTTGCAATTTTTATGTAAGTGTGACACTTTTCAAATAAAATTATTAAAATCAATTTGTTTATAAAAGTTATGAACACCACTGTCAACGACATTTGCCTAATATTTTATGGAATACCATACCCAACAACTGGAGAATATAATTGCACATGAAATGTTCACAGAATAGAACATACCCTGGGCTGAAAAAGAAATCTTAACAAATTTAGAAAGGTTGAAATCTTACAACACATTTATCGCAACAGAGTAAAATTAGATAATAAAATATCTATAGAAAAGCTCAAAATATTTTTGAATATTTTAAAATATTTGTATTTTTTAAATACAATATTTGCATTTAAATTTGTAAATTTTGTAAATTTTTGTGTAAAATTTTTTTGTAAAAATTTGTAAAATTACAAATATTTGTAAATTTTAAAAAATGTTTATTTTGAGAGAGAGAGAGAGAAAGAGAAATCATGAGTAGGGGAGGGACAGAGAGGGAGAGAGGGAATCCCAAGCAGGCTCCATGCTGTCAGCGCAGAGACGACGCAGGGCTCAGATCTCAAGAACCATGAGATCATAACCTGAGCGAAATCTAGAGTCAGATGCTTAACCGACTGAGCCACCCTGGCACCCCAAAATATTTGTAAATTAAATAGTACTTTAGGAAATAATAATTGGTTCAGAGGAGAAATCATTATGGAAATTAGAAAGTATTTCAAATTTAAGGAGAACAAAAGTACAAAATATCAAAACTTGTGAGTTGTAGCAAAAGCAGTACTTGGGGAGATTTCATAGCCTTAAATAAGTATATTTATATATTTAATTAAATCACATAAATACTTGCTTAAGTAATTATATATCATATATAAATACTTAATATTTTACTATAATTTAACAATAATTATTATTCTATAAAGCCATTGACCTAAGAATCTAGGATAAAATGTTAGAAAAAGATAAAAAGTCAAACCCAAAGTAAGGAAAAGTGAATAAAAGTGAAGAAAATTAATTGGAATAGGAAACCGACAAATAATAGAGAAAATAAACATAGCCAAAGTTGGCTTTTTGGAAAGATTAACAAAATTAATATTTACAAGACTGATTGATGAAAAAGAGAAAAACCCAAGTTACTAATATCAGCTGTATTCATTTTCGACTGCTGCTGTAACAAATTATAACAAATTGTGGGGCTTAAAATGACACAAATTTATAATAATTACAGTTTTGTAGATGAGAAGTCTAACAAGGGTCTCAATGGACTAAAATTAAATATAGGAGGCATGGCTCCATTTCTTCTAGAGGCTCTAGGGGAGAAACTGTTTTCTTGCCTTTTCCAGCTTCTAGAGGCTGCCCATATTCCTTGGCACATGGCCCCCTTCCAGCCATCAATCTCCTTACTCCAAGTTTCTGTCATAACATACCCTTAGCTGAGACTCCTGCCTTCCTCTTTCCCCTGTAAGGACCCTTTTGATTATACCTGTCCCACCCAAATAACCCAGGATGATCTTCCAATAATAAAAATATTAACTTAATTACATTTGCCCAGTCCCTTCTGCCATGTAAGGTAATGTATTCACAGGATCTGAGGATTAGGAAATAGACATCTTTGGGGAGTCAATATTCTGCCTACCACATCAGGAATGAAAGAGGGGATATCAGTACAAACATTAAAGGGATAATAGGAATAAATAGAGACCAACTACCTTCCAGTAAATTTATCTGACTACTCAGATGAAACGGACAAATCACTGAAAAAGACAATGTACCAAATTGGACATAATATAAAATCTGAATAGACTAAATCTATTAAAGAAATTAAGGGGCTCCTGGGTGGCTCAGTTGGTTAAGCAGCCAACTTTGGCTCAGGTCATGATCTCATGGTTCATGAGTTCGAGCTCTGCGTTGGGCTCTGTGCTGACAGCTCAGAGTCTGGAGCCTGCTTTGGATTCTGTGTCTCCCTCTCTCTCTGCCCCTTCCCTGCTCATGCTCTGTCTCTCTGTCTCTCAATACTGAATAAAATAAAAAAAAAATTTGGAAACTATATTAAAAAATTAAATTTGTTATCAACAAACCTTCCCACCAAAATTTGGAAGTTAAAAACCATGAGGCCTAGGTGGGGTTACTGGTGAATTCTATGCAAAATTTAATAAAGAAATAATACTACTTACTCAAGTCTTCAAACAGAAGAGAATGAAACAGTTCCCAACTTATTTTATAAAGACTACATAATCCTGCTGCCAAAACCTGGCAAAGATATCAGAAGGAAAAAAACCCCAACTAAACTATAGATCAAAATTCTTTAGGGGCACCTGGGTGACTCAGTCAGGTAATTAATTGTCTGACTTCGGCTCAGGTCATGATCTCATGATTCCTGAGTTCAAGGCCTATATTGGGCTCTCTGCTGTCAACGTGAAGTCTGCTTTGGATCCTCTGTCTCCTCCTCTCTGCCTCTCCCCTGCTCACATGCTCTCTTTCTCTCTCAAAAGTAAACCTTAAAAAATCATATATCTATATATATCTATATCTATGTCTATATCTATATATATCTAACATTGTTATAAAAATCTTCAAAATATTAGCAAATTAAATTGACCAATATATAAAAAGCATAATACTTCATGACCAAGTGGGACTTAACCCCTGTAATGCAAAGTTGGTTTCACACTTAAAAATCAATTGATGTAATGAATAGAATTGATTAAAAATAAGGAGAAGAATCATATGATGATGACAACAGATGTAGAAAATGCATTTGACAATGTTTAATGCTTACTCTTGGTATATATTTTCAGCAAACTAGAATCAAAAGAGAATTGTCTACATCAGTGTACCGATTATCAATTATTTGACTTTCAACTTCAAATCAACTCTACTTTACCCTGCTTTGTGGTGCTGGAGCTAGTTAGTAACCATTTCTCTTTTATCAGCTGCCCCCAAATTTGGCTTTATCAGTACAAGGTGCAGCAGGAACACTGTAAGTTTCCATCTGGTATAATTTCCTTTCAGCCTGAAGAACTTTCTTTGGTTTAACTTATAGTGTGGGATTTTTCAAGATAAATTATCTTAGTTTTATTTGTCCTTATTTTAATTTCATTATGGAAAGATAGTTTTACTACATATAGAATTGTAGGTTGATAGTTTTCTTTTAGCATTTCGAATTCTACTGTCTGTGTCTATTGTTTTTGAGAAGTATGCAGTCATCTGAATTCATGGTTTATCCTATCAGATTGTGTCTTTTTCTTTGGCTGCTTTCAAGATTTTCTCCTTTATTTTTGGTCTTCTATAATTTGACTCTGGTACTTCTAGGTGGAGTTTTCTGTCTCTTTATCTTTTTAGGGATCACCAAGGCTCTGGAATTTTTAAATTTATGTCTTTACCAAATTTGGGCAACTTTTGACATTATTTTCTCAATTGTTTTTCCGCTCCATTCCCTCTTTTTTCTCCTGATAATCTCACTGCAAGTATTTTACCTCTTTCAATATTGTTCCACAAACCAGTTCTGAGCAAGTCCCTGGCTGTGATTTCTTTTTGACCTTTCTTTTGGGGAGAATTCTTCCACATGTCATTTTGGCTAAGTTTCTGTCTTTTGTGTGTTTTGAAAGTTTATTATGTTTCTTACACATGAAAGTAATGCTGTTTTAAAAAGGGCTCATACACTGTCCAGGGCCTGGCACTTCAGGAAATATTTCTGGTATATGCTCTGGTGTTGAGTTTTGGCTGCTCTTTCCCCCAGGTCAGTCGTCTGTAGAGCTCCCCCTTGCTTGCAGCAGGGAGTGTTTGGCCCTATAACTAGGTGTGCTTTGATTTGTTTGTTAAAATAAGCCTTGCCCTTGCCACATTGTCTCCCTCCAACCGTGAAGATCCTTTTGCCAATCAGTCCTCAGATCGATTTCCTGGGTGTTCCAAGTGATCTGACCTCAATACAGCTGTGTTTGAGGAATGAGGAAAGCCGAGGGTTCCTCTCCTTCTCTGCCATCTGAACTCCTCCAGTGTCCCACAAATCAGTGAGACATCATTCTTTTTTTTCCACTTAATACATACTTCTCATTTTTTAGGTTGGATAATTTCTATTAGTTTATCCTTTAAATTCATTCACTCATTTGTCATCTCCAATCTGCCAATAAGCCCTTCCAATGAAATTTTTATTTAGATATTCTATTTTTCAGTTCTAGAATTTCCATTTAGTTTTTTATAGTTTCTATTTTTCCGTGAGACTTTCTATTGGTTTATTCATTAAAAGCATATTTTTCTTGGTATCTTTGAGCAGAGTTAAAATAGCTGCTTTAAAATCTTTGTCTGCTAATAATAACATCTGGATCACCTTGAAAGTTGTTCTCCAAAATTTCCTTTTCTCTTGAGTATGCATCACAGTTCCCTGTTTGTCCATATGTCCAATACTTTTGGATAGTATTTTGGACATTGTAAATGAGAGTCTGGATTCTGTATGTTACAGTGAAGGGTAATTTTTTGTTTGTTTGTTTTAGCAGGTAGTTCATTTGGCTGAACTCAAATTCCAAACTTTGTTTCTCCCGCACAGGCAGGCGGCAGCTAAAATCTCTGCCTAAAAACTCTGATGAGTTATTTTAGCTTTAGCTTGGCTTCCTGAAGTTTTCCCCATGTATGTTTGGGTAAGGGATCGGCAAGAGATTTTGGCAATTTATATGTAGAATTTGGGGCTTCCCTTCTGTGAGTCCCTCTATTCGGGAATATCTCTCTTGACTTTCGGCCATTGCCCAAAATGGTGTTCTCTGATTTCTCAACTAGTGAGTATAGATTTGTCTTCAATTTTCCTCCCCCTTAAGGAACTGACTAGACCCTAACATAAAAGCAGAAATGCAACCAATCCCATTTCTTTTCTTTTTTCCTTCCAAGAATTGATCACTCCTTAATTTCTGCCTGCTTCTGGTTACTCTTCAGTCCCTCCAGATAGCTGTTTTTATATTTTGCCCAGAGTTTTAAAATGTCATTTGTTGGAGATTGATCCAATATGAGCTAGTTTGCCATTACCAAAAGGCATTGTTATTTTTAAAAAGCTCTCTAGATAGTGAAGAACCACTGTACTAATCCTGTTGATGGAAGAAGTATTTAGGTAGTCTCCACCATCCTCATAAGTACCACTTGACTGTCTATTTTGGATGTCATGCTGCCAATAGCTGTCCTTAATTAGTGACCAACTATAGTCTTTTGCACAATTCAACATTCCCTTCTGCTGAACTCCTAAAACCAGCTGGGTAACATATATTCTTTAGAGTTTTCCTTGTCCAAGCAGGTAGTATGAATGTCAGGCTTCTGCCCTTTTTCACCATTAGTCAAATGCTGTACTTCACTAATAAATCCTAAAATTAGAATAAAAGGTTTTCTATAATGAGTGGTGTTTCTCTGTAGAACTGAAAAGAATAAATTGATTCAAGAATATTATTAAACCAGAGCTAATTCTGACGATACCAGCACAAGAATTCACTGTTTCCTCTCCCCGAACACACAAATATTTACTTAGCACCTATTATTTATATTTGCATTTAGCACTGAATTACAAGAGAATACAAAAATAAATTTGAAGGAACTCTGCACTCTTGTAGCTCACAATACTCAGCGTGGATTTGTTCATGAGTAACCATAATATAAGATAAAAAGTGCTAAGATCCATAAAAGAGAGTCTAATGGTTTTCTCAGAACTGTTACCTGATTGTCTTGGTCACTGAAATGTTACAAAGCAACAGAATAGTCTCATCTCTGCTCAAGACCAAAGACTTGGATTATAGGTCACAGACAGTATGTTCTGCTCAAAGACCCTAAGGCAAATCCAGCTCTTTAACCTTTGAACTTCTTTTTCCAGGATATCAAGTTTGTCTCTATCATTTCCTGTGAACAATTTTGCTTAGGAAAATGTGGTCATAATTTTATAGATATAGTTCTAGAAGAACTGCATGGAATCTGAGAGAAGATTTCTGCAACCATGGATAGTTGTTTTGAAACTTTAAATTTTTCTTCTTTAGATCAAGCAAAACAAGTACTTTAGATAACCACAATTCTAAATGTTTAGTCCGCAGTACTGAGACTTGTGCATATCTTCAGTGTGGACTACAAAGTGAATAAGATCATAGAATCTTCAAACCAGCTCCAAAATAGGGAGAACTTAATTAAATATTTGTAATGGTAATGAATCTTAGAATTTGAAGGGTGCAAGGTCACTGCACCAATCCATCCAGTATCTAGTTTGTACATCCATTCAGTTCTTTTGGAGTACTTTTTTGAGTCATTTCAAATTGGTTGGCAGGGTTTTTTGAATGACTATAGAAAGCAGACTGTACGGGTATAGAGATGGGCTGAATGCATAATCCATAACCTAGGAATGACTATTTACACACTCTGGACATTACTGTCAATTCACCTTTATTCAAGGTAATCATTAAAATATACTTACTTAGCTATACATAGATGATGCTTACAAGTGCTCTCTGTACCTGGTATATTTTTATGTGTTTTTTTTTAAGTTTGTTTATTTGAGAGAAAGAGAGAATGTGTATGTGTGCGAGCATGAGTGGGAGAGGGGCAGAGAGAGAGAAAGAGAGAGAATCCCAAGCAGGCTCCATACCATTAGCACAGGGCCTGACGTGGGGCTTGATCCCATGAACTGTGAGATCATGACCTAGCCAAAATTAAGAGCCAGATGCTTAACCAACTGAGCCCCCCAGGTGTCCCTGTACCTAGAGTATTTTAGAAGCATTCCAAAAATTATATATGCCTTTGGATGACAGCAATGCATTAAATTTAATTTGTACATAGAGACTGGATATATAAGGAAAATTATAAATGTTGCTCATAACATTGTATTTAGCATTTATCATTGTTAACTTTGTTCCATAGAACTTAGTGGAATTTAAAATCGTATACTTGGCCATGAAGAGGTGGTATTAAGAGCTCTGAACATTAGAGAATAAGTCAACTGATTTTTTTCCAAATATCTTCTCCATTCATACTCCAAATGATAACATTATAGTGTAAGTATATATGGGAGTACATAGAGAATGGCATAGTATGTGTGGGATGGGAGAAGAGATTTTGAGACTGCATTGGATATGATAGCACTGGTATAATTTAAATCCAATCCTGTCACTTGCTCTAATTTGCTAAGGAAAAAAGAATAAGGCATTCCTTGGAACAACTTAGCCAATGTATAATTCTTCTTTGGGTTAGTAGGAATAAATGAGAATTTTGTTTCATGAGGAATCACATTTCTAAGTGTGTATGGGAGAAAAATATCATCAAATATCCATACTTCATTATTAATTTATCTATCCTTTAAATTTAATGTCTCACTTATCTTTTTTCTAATAATAGTGTTAAAGATGCTTATCACTTGTTAATTCTGACAATGAGATGGCAACTTAGACCATTTCTTCCCTACAGTTTCATTTTTAATCTCCATTTAAGTGGTTTACCTTCTAGCATGACCAGAGACAAAAGGAACCAATCTGGACTTGCACTGTGTGTGCATACGTGTATGTGTTTTGCACATCCAGGCTTGAAGATATCATTTAAAGTTACACAGATTTATTATCCAAAGGGGTATCTAATTAAAGAAGGGAGCATACGTTAGCTCAGTTGACTTCAGGATCTGTTCCTTTGTATAAAAGGGCTCTCACATGCCTTCCTCCTCAATTCTGAAAGCACACGATTCCTTATTCCCTTCACCATGAATAAGGCCGACATTTGACAGCTTCACAAGGCTGACAGGGTTACCCAACAGCCCACCCTCCCTATTCTCAATCCAATTAGACCTCTAATCCTCCAGATGAAAGGCCCAACTGCTCACGTTCCTCATGACAACGACAGCTATTGATTATTTGTCACTGCAGCTAACACCTTCCCTGTCGAGGCTGCTCTGACAGAAGCAAACCTACCAAATTAGACAGCACTTTATCTGCCCTGGAGGCCAAATGGCACAACAAGTAAAGGCTAATAAATGGTATAAAAATGAACAAATCATAACATTATGACAGGCTGATCGTTGCCAGCAGCCTCCCAGCTCAAGTTTGATGTTCTGTTAGACTTGCTCCTTCTCTTTCCCCTCTGCTCTAGCTCCAACTTTGACTGAATTAAAGGCCAGAACAATTAAGGCATTTGACCAGCAAAGATAAGCCAATTGAAGTATCACCAAGGGACATAAATGTCAATAACTGACTGCCATTTGTCAATACAAACATTCTGGAGATGCAAATGCTCAGGCCTCTGCTCTCCACCTGCACTGACTCACTTTCCAACGAGAGTCAGCTCAAATGGCCAGTCTGTGGCTATTTAACCAGAAAGGGGAGAAAAAAGAAGAAGAAAAGAAAAAGAAAAATACAGTCCCAAGAGAGGAAGGAGTCTATGAAGAACAAGCAGGAGTCATCGAGTGGGGGTGGAGGGTTGTATGAGAAAGAGAGAGAGAGCAAAGCAGAGCTATTCTTCCTTAAAAATATATCTAATATTAGAATGTCATCATATGTTTTTAGGCAAGAATACAAGCATCATGTGAGAAGTGCTAGACCACCTGGGAGAATTAATAAAGCTGTGATTTCAGAAGTAGACTCATTAATTTAATGAATATATATTTTTATTAAAAATCTTTTTAATTAGAGAGGGGGATAGAGCAGGAGCAAGCAGGGGAGAGGGAGAGGGGAAGAGGGAGAGAGGGGCAGAATCTTAAGCAGGCTCCACACTTACCATGGAGTCTGATGTGGGGCTCGATCACACAACCCTGGGATCATGACCTGAGCTGAAATCAGGAGTCAGATGCTCAACTGAGCCACCTAGGCACCCCAATTTAAAGAATATTTTTTTGAGCACCAACTGTGCACTAGGAACTGTTCTAAGCAATGGGGAGAAATACTGTGTAGGGGGAAAGGACCCCCAAATCCCCAACTTAATGGAGTTTACATTGTGGTGGGGTAAAAGACAATAAGCAAGGCAAACAAGTAAAACAAAGTATTTTGGACGGTGTTAAGTTCTACGGAAAAATATAAAGCAGAGTAGGGGGAATAAAATGTGTGAAATGAGGGACTATCATGTAGGAGAGGCAGGGAAGGCTTCACTGCAACAATGACTTTTAAGTAAGAACTGAAGAAAGTGAGGGAGTTCAACACGGAGATATCTAATGCAACAGCATTCCTAGCAAAGGGAAAAGCAAATGCAAAATAACCTTGAGGCAAGAGCATTCTTTTCCTCTTAGAGGAACAGCACAGATGCTAGAGTAAGCTTATGCAGGGAAAACAGGGGTAAGGTTAAAAATAAGGTCATATAGGTAACTGGAGATTTAAAACATACAGAGTTTCATATGGCATAGGAAGTGCTTGGGCTTTTACTCTGATATAAAAAACGTTTGGAGGGTCTGAAGCAGAGAGTGACATGATTTGACTTGAGCTTAAAAGGCTCATGCTAGCTGATGTCACTTCCCACATGAATCCAATCCAAGATGCTGGTTATTATGACCAGGGTAGTAGCAAAGGGGGGTGTTGAGAACTGAGTGAATTCTGAATAAATTTTAGTATGTAGCGTTGACAAGATTTGCTGACGGACATCAGTCTCACAAGACAACAGGACTCTGCATAAAAATGGGTACCCGATATGTGTTAGTTAAACTGAATTCTCCACCTGGCAGTTCAATTTAAAATTCTATGCTTTGAAGCAAGAGAACTGTGTCAAGTCAAAATTTTAAAAACCAATTTAAGCAAAGACTTTGGAATCAGACAGATCTATGTATTATCTTCTTGCTCTGACACTTAATGAAAAATTACTCAAGCTCTTTGAGTCTTGGTTTCTTCATCTATATGATTTGGTATTCTATTATTCTCAGCTGGGTGAGAAAAAGGAGTAGAGATGTAAGATAGAAGAGGATAAGTTAAAAACAACAACAATGTCTTAGTCCTGAATTAGAATAGGAAGTGACAAAATGACATTTTTTTTAATTAAAAAAATGATTCTAAGCAGTGGCCACAGTAAAGACTTATCACCAACCCTGTAAAAGTGAGCATCCCTAGACTCTAGATTGTAGCCTCCAAATAATTTTTACTGCTATCAAGAACCATGGGTCCTTGGAGAAAAGGTCGATTCCAGGCCTGGAGTAAAAAATACAGAAATTATGAAACTAATATAACACTGTATGTTAAGTATACTGGAATTGAAAAACTTAATAAAAATACTGAAATGAACCTGGAATATTTGGTCACAGCAGATGGCAAGGAAGCTATCAAATAATAGGATCATGTCAAAAGGATCCAGGAACCAACTTGAAGGACTTCTCACAACCGAAGATGGAGTAATTTGAATATCAATTAGAGATAATAATGTCAATGAATTGATACAGTAAATATGTTATAAAATGATAGCAAAAAGCCTATGCCTTGTTCATAATGATACCAATAAGGAAAAAAGGAAAATATTAATTGGTCATCATGGGAGGACACAGTAAACCAACTCCTTAATTTGAAAACTGATAAATAAAAAGAAAGAATCAAGGATTAATTCTTCCTTTTCTACATCAGTGAGTAATCAAATAGTAGATAAGTGGAAATTTCTCTTTAATCAATTATTCCAACAAATAATTGTAGAAGGGATGGCAGAATTCGAATATTACCATTTTGCAATTCCCAATAACAAACTAGCTTTAGGCCCTGGATGCCAATAATTTCAAACGTCAAAAAAAAAAAACAACAAATGGAGACAAGGGAACATTATGGATCTCCTGATGAGAAATGTAGCAAAACAATGAAGTAGTTTAGCCAGAAAAAATGAAACCTGAATCAGATCAAGCCTATAGATCCAATAACTAACTTACAGGAAATGCGGAAGACAGAGAAACAAGTTAACTATACTCAGAGAGAGAATCAAACTAATTTAGACTGAGACCATTAGTTTGAACTGAGACTTCAAATTAGTTAGAAGTTAAGCCACAATTGCAAAAAACTATAAGAAAAAAAGAGAGATGGGGAGGAATCTATAGATTTAAAAAGGCTTAAAACACATAAACCAACGTCAATGTACCACCCTTATTTAGATCCGGATTCCTGATTCGAACAAATGTAAATAACCAAAACATTAAGGAAACAATTTATAATTTGAACCTTGATGGGCTATTTTATGATACCATATTAAATAATTCTTGTTAAGTTTTTACAATAAATTACAATGATTATATTTCAAAGGAGTCATTTTTTTCTTTTGTTCTTTTTAAGGATTTTATTTTTAAGTAATCCCTGCACCCATTGTGGGACTCAAACTCACAAACCGGAGATCAAGAGTTGCATGCTCTACTGACTCAGCCAGACAGGCATTCCACGAGTCACTTTTTTTTTTTTTTAAGAAATAAATATTGGTGTAATGGTATAGTATCTGGAATTTCCTTCAACATGGGAAGGAGAGAAGTTCTCCCTAATAAAACGTTTAAAAAGATATGAGGCTTAAAAAAAAATCTAGTGTCAGATTCATTGGCTCCTCCTCTTTTCATAATTATAATCCAACAGTAAATTCAAAATACATTTAAAACTGGACTCCATCTTAACACCACTGCCACTACTGCTCTGGTCCAACCCAACAGCATCTCTCTGCTTCCTAATTCGTCTTCCTCCTTCTGCCCTCACCATTTTGACAGTCTACCCTCAGCACAGCAGTTAAAAAGAGCCTTTCAAAATATAAACCAGATCATATTTTCTGTGCTCAAACCCATCAACAACCTTCTCCTCTTGTGCATAGTAAAAGCTGAATCCTTCAATATCCCGTAGGCCCTACACAATCTCTGACCTCATCCTCGCCCCAGAGTTACAGGGGCCTCCCTGCCGACTGTTCCTTGTAAAGACCATGCATACTCCCATCTCGGGGTCTTTGCACTTGACATTCGCTCTCCCTGCAAGTTTTGTTCTCTCATTGCCTTTAGGTCAAATGTTTAATGTTCGCTCAATTTTATTCCTTAAGTGACTCTTATCTGGATCACTCTGTAATATGCAACCCCTTGGCTCCCCATCTCGTTCACCTGCCTTATTTTTTCCACAGTATGTATCCTCATGTGACATAATACTATATATATCTTATAATCTTTTTCATTTGTTGGTTTGTTTTCTACCAAAATGTAAGCTCTTTGAAGACAGAGATTTTTGTTTCATTTTGTTCATTGTTATATCCCAAACATGTAGAACAGTGTATTATGATTAGTAGGCAGTGTATTATGATTAGTAGGTGCTCAATAAATATCTGCTGGCTAAATGAAATTTTGGATTTTCAGACCAGTGCTCTTTACAACTATACTGCTGAATTAAGCTTGTGGGGTGAAGGGTGGGGTGACATCCCCTATTTGTGATTGACAAAACCAAGTGATTTGATCATTCCCTTATTTAAAAGCATTCAGAAGAAGATGTCCATATTTGCTAAGAAATAGAAAGAAAACCCAGGTAGGGTAAGTGTTAGGCCACTCCTATTGTCAACAGAGTTGGTATATCTGGCTTTTTTGTAGCCTCGAGCTGCAGGGCAGTACTACAGGAGGTGGCCTATGGTCATTGGTTTAGATAGTAGTTAGGCCCACAAAGCTCTGTAAGTGCCCAAAGGACACTGTGGCCAACACTACAGAGTACATACCTAACATCTATGGCTATCTATTTCTGGGCTAACAGAACCCTGATTTTTGTTTATCTTCCTTTAAGTAATTATGTTCTTCAGAGAAGGCTGGGCCATCAGCAAATCCAGTGGCTTTGACTGATATGAACAATCATGGTGGTTTCATTTTTGCCAAGAGAGTAGATTAGGTCTGGGAGTCCAAGAGATGGAAGGAAAGTCTGCCACAGAGCTTCTAGGAAGGTTTTTCTTGCTATTCAAAAGGTAAACAAGATAAGGGTATCCAATATTTCTGCTTCCAGATACTGTGGACTGCATGCTATCCTTCCCCCAGCTTTGGGACTTACCTTGACCCTAATTAAGAAAAGATTTAAGTCTAGCTCGTTAGTGAGATCAGTGAGGGTTAAGTCAGCCTGGATGCCTTAATGTCGTGATCCAGATAGAGTAACTCATTTTCTGTCTTGCTCCTGTCATCTAGTCTCAGTCTCGTACCTTAACGGCTAGCAAATTCATGCCTATTTATCCATCAATCCATTCATCCATCCATCTATCCACTCGACAATATAATGGTCTTAGGCATTGACACTCCAATTGTGTTCTTTAAATGCTAACTTAAAAACCTGCCTAGTATCCAAATTTCTTCCAGCCTGTCCTTTGTGATTCCCCCATGGAATGATGTCCTGTCATACCTTACCTGCTCTTTCAACTTTGTAGCTGAGGTCTCGCTGACAGATTACCTCCTTCCCTCATCCCCACAACTCAGCATGTTTGGTACTCCAGGATGCCTTAGCTCCATTGTCTGGGATACCGCCCATGATTTCTGGCTGGACTTTCTTTCATTTTCTGCCCATCCTAGGGATGTCCTCAGCGCCAGGCACTCCAAGTCTAGCTTGTCCACTGTCACCTGCATTACAAGTTCCAATTCTGATGGACCATGAATAATACTCCATGTTCTTCACTGAAGGAGGTCATTTAAAAATATTATATAGAGGTGGCTCAGAGAGGTGGATCAGTCGGTTAAGTGCCTGACTCTTTGATTTCAGCTCAGGTCATGATCTCACAGTTCGTTATCGGACTCTGTGCTGATAGCGAGGAACCTGTTTGGGATTCTTCTCTCCACCTCTCTCTGCCCTTCCCCATCCCCCCTCTCAAAATAAATAAACTTAAAAAATATATTGTACAGAAATATTTTTCATTACTTTTTACAGCTGCATAGCATTACATTGCATGGTCCTCCTATTATTCAACCAGTCCTCTAACAGGACATTTCCCTTCATGCTTTCTCTATTACAAATAATGCTACAATTAAATAGCCTTGTGCATACATCACTTCTTATTTTTACCATGCATTTTTCTAGAAGTGGAAATGTTGGGTCAAAGGTAAGTGCATATTCCAGTTACATTTGCTGGATACTGTTACCTTTCCCTTCACAGAGGTTGCACTATGCTTCGTTCCCTCCAGGAACAGTTTTGCCATCAGAGTGCTTTGTCAAACTTTCTGACTTTTGCAAACCTGATACGTGAAAAACACCTCATTATAATTTTAACTTGAATTTCCCTTATGATGAACAATGGGCCATATTTAAGGGCCACTCACACTCCTTTTTTTGTGAACTATCTATACATATCTCTTGCTCATTATTTATAGAGCCATTTGTCTTTTTCTTCCTCATTGTATATATTAGGGATACTAACCCTCTGTTAGTGACATAACTTGCAAATATTGTTTCCTGGTTTGTCTTTCTCCTTTTTCTTTGCTTATGACATTTTCTGGGAGGGAAAAGTCTTTCTTCTTTCTTTTCTTTTTTTTTTAAACTTTATAGTTTATTGTCAGGTTGGTTTCCATATAACACCCAGTGCTCTTCCCCACAAGTGACCTCCACCAAGACCATCACCCCCCATTACCTTTCCCCCTTCCCCTTCCCCCCTCAGTTTGTTTTCAGTATTCAAGAGTCTCTCATGTTTTGTCTTCCTCCCTCTCCCTAACTCTTTTTCCTCCTTCCCCTCCCTATGGTCCTCTGTTGGGTTTCTCTTGCTAGACCTATGAGTGCAAACATATGGTATCTGTCCTCCGCCTGACTTATTTCACTTAGCATGACACCCTCGAGGTCCATCCAGTTTGCTATGAATGGCCAGATTTCATTCTTTCTCATTGCCATGTAGTATTCCATTGTATAGATGAACCACATCTTCCTAATCCATTCATCCGTTGATGGACATTTAGGTTCCTTCCATGATTTGGCTATTGTTGAAAGTGCCGCTACGAACATTGGGGTACATGTGCCCTTATGCATCAGCACTTCTGTATCCCTTGGGTAAATCCCCAGCAGTGCTATTGCTGGGTCATAGGG